>JAIGNY010000621.1:0-88003 GCA_020152595.1 Chiridota heheva
TGCCTTACGGATACAGCTAATTACAGGTAGCTAATTACAATAAACATACATTTTCGCATATCAAACGAAAGGTCTACTAGTCCTCTGTCTCCGAGCACATAAAATTTTCGAAAAATGTGTTGTTATAAGGCGTGATTCAACCAAATTGCGCCCCACTTTACGTAAATCATTTCGAAAATCTCAGATTTTGTTCCTCTGCAAAAACGGCTGATTGAGTCTATTTGAATATATCCGATCCCAAATTTTTGACATTTTGAAAAGCCTGGTAACCCCTATTGAACAAAACTGTCACGGAGGAAAATGGTTTTGAACCCATTGGATGCCACCCTTCTCCCTTTTTGACGTTTTTAAGTCTCATTGACTTAGCGTGCACATAATTATTGCCTTACGGATACAGCTAATTAGAGGTAGCAAAACGGCTGACTGAGTCTACTTGAATAAATCCGATCCTGAATTTTTGACATTTTTGAAAAGCCTGGTCACCCCTATTGAACAAAACCGTCACGGAGGAAAATGGTTTGAACCCATTGGATGCCACCCCTCTCCCTTTTTGACGTTTTTAAGTCTCATTGACTTAGTGTGCACATAATTATTGCCTTACGGATACAGCTAATTACAGGTAGCTAATTACAATAAACATACATTTTCGCATATCAAACGAAAGGTCTACTAGTCCTCTGTCTCCCGAGCACATAAAATTTTCGAAAAATGTGTTGTTATAAGGCGTGATTCAACCAAATTGCGCCCCACTTTACGTAAATCATTTCGAAAATCTCAGATTTTGTTCCTCTGCAAAAACGGCTGATTGAGTCTATTTGAATATATCCGATCCCAAATTTTTGACATTTTTGAAAAGCCTGGTAACCCCTATTGAACAAAACTGTCACGGAGGAAAATGGTTTTGAACCCATTGGATGCCACCCTTCTCCTTTTTGACGTTTTTAAGTCTCATTGACTTAGCGTGCACATAATTATTGCCTTACGGATACAGCTAATTAGAGGTAGCAAAACGGCTGACTGAGTCTACTTGAATAAATCCGATCCTGAATTTTTTGACATTTTTGAAAAGCCTGGTCACCCCTATTGAACAAAACCGTCACGGAGGAAAATGGTTTGAACCCATTGGATGCCACCCCTCTCCCTTTTTGACGTTTTTAAGTCTCATTGACTTAGTGTGCACATAATTATTGCCTTACGGATACAGCTAATTACAGGTAGCTAATTACAATAAACATACATTTTCGCATATCAAACGAAAGGTCTACTAGTCCTCTGTCTCCCGAGCACATAACATTTTCGAAAAATGTGTTGTTATAAGGCGTGATTCAACCAAATTGCGCCCCACTTTACGTAAATCATTTCGAAAATCTCAGATTTTGTTCCTCTGCAAAAACGGCTGATTGAGTCTATTTGAATATATCCGATCCCAAATTTTTGACATTTTTGAAAAGCCTGGTAACCCCCCTATTGAACAAAACTGTCACGGAGGAAAATGGTTTTGAACCCATTGGATGCCACCCTTCTTCCTTTTTGACGTTTTTAAGTCTCATTGACTTAGCGTGCACATAATTATTGCCTTACGGATACAGCTAATTAGAGGTAGCAAAACGGCTGACTGAGTCTACTTGAATAAATCCGATCCTGAATTTTTGACATTTTTGAAAAGCCTGGTCACCCCTATTGAACAAAACCGTCACGGAGGAAAATGGTTTTGAACCCATTGGATGCCACCCCTCTCCCTTTTTGACGTTTTTAAGTCTCATTGACTTAGTGTGCACATAATTATTGCCTTACGGATACAGCTAATTACAGGTAGCTAATTACAATAAACATACATTTTCGCATATCAAACGAAAGGTCTACTAGTCCTCTGTCTCCCGAGCACATAACATTTTCGAAAAATGTGTTGTTATAAGGCGTGATTCAACCAAATTGCGCCCCACTTTACGTAAATCATTTCGAAAATCTCAGATTTTGTTCCTCTGCAAAAACGGCTGATTGAGTCTATTTGAATATATCCGATCCCAAATTTTTTGACATTTTTGAAAAGCCTGGTAACCCCCCTATTGAACAAAACTGTCACGGAGGAAAATGGTTTTGAACCCATTGGATGCCACCCTTCTCCCTTTTTGACGTTTTTAAGTCTCATTGACTTAGCGTGCACATAATTATTGCCTTACGGATACAGCTAATTAGAGGTAGCAAAACGGCTGACTGAGTCTACTTGAATAAATCCGATCCTGAATTTTTGACATTTTTGAAAAGCCTGGTCACCCCCCCTATTGAACAAAACCGTCACGGAGGAAAATGGTTTGAACCCATTGGATGCCACCCCTCTCCCTTTTTGACGTTTTTAAGTCTCATTGACTTAGTGTGCACATAATTATTGCCTTACGGATACAGCTAATTACAGGTAGCTAATTACAATAAACATACATTTTCGCATATCAAACGAAAGGTCTACTAGTCCTCTGTCTCCCGAGCACATAAATTTTCGAAAAATGTGTTGTTATAAGGCGTGATTCAACCAAATTGCGCCCCACTTTACGTAAATCATTTCGAAAATCTCAGATTTTGTTCCTCTGCAAAAACGGCTGATTGAGTCTATTTGAATATATCCGATCCCAAATTTTTGACATTTTTGAAAAGCCTGGTAACCCCTATTGAACAAAACTGTCACGGAGGAAAATGGTTTTGAACCCATTGGATGCCACCCTTCTCCTTTTTGACGTTTTTAAGTCTCATTGACTTAGCGTGCACATAATTATTGCCTTACGGATACAGCTAATTAGAGGTAGCAAAACGGCTGACTGAGTCTACTTGAATAAATCCGATCCTGAATTTTTGACATTTTTGAAAAGCCTGGTCACCCCTATTGAACAAAACCGTCACGGAGGAAAATGGTTTTGAACCCATTGGATGCCACCCCTCTCCCTTTTTGACGTTTTTAAGTCTCATTGACTTAGTGTGCACATAATTATTGCCTTACGGATACAGCTAATTACAGGTAGCTAATTACAATAAACATACATTTTCGCATATCAAACGAAAGGTCTACTAGTCCTCTGTCTCCCGAGCACATACAATTTTCGAAAAATGTGTTGTTATAAGGCGTGATTCAACCAAATTGCGCCCCACTTTACGTAAATCATTTCGAAAATCTCAGATTTTGTTCCTCTGCAAAAACGGCTGATTGAGTCTATTTGAATATATCCGATCCCAAATTTTTTGACATTTTTGAAAAGCCTGGTAACCCCCCTATTGAACAAAACTGTCACGGAGGAAAATGGTTTTGAACCCATTGGATGCCACCCTTCTTCCTTTTTGACGTTTTTAAGTCTCATTGACTTAGCGTGCACATAATTATTGCCTTACGGATACAGCTAATTAGAGGTAGCAAAACGGCTGACTGAGTCTACTTGAATAAATCCGATCCTGAATTTTTGACATTTTTGAAAAGCCTGGTCACCCCTATTGAACAAAACCGTCACGGAGGAAAATGGTTTTGAACCCATTGGATGCCACCCCTCTCCCTTTTTGACGTTTTTAAGTCTCATTGACTTAGTGTGCACATAATTATTGCCTTACGGATACAGCTAATTACAGGTAGCTAATTACAATAAACATACATTTTCGCATATCAAACGAAAGGTCTACTAGTCCTCTGTCTCCCGAGCACATAAAATTTTCGAAAAATGTGTTGTTATAAGGCGTGATTCAACCAAATTGCGCCCCACTTTACGTAAATCATTTCGAAAATCTCAGATTTTGTTCCTCTGCAAAAACGGCTGATTGAGTCTATTTGAATATATCCGATCCCAAATTTTTTGACATTTTTGAAAAGCCTGGTAACCCCCCTATTGAACAAAACTGTCACGGAGGAAAATGGTTTTGAACCCATTGGATGCCACCCCTCTCCCTTTTTGACGTTTTTAAGTCTCATTGACTTAGCGTGCACATAATTATTGCCTTACGGATACAGCTAATTAGAGGTAGCAAAACGGCTGACTGAGTCTACTTGAATAAATCCGATCCTGAATTTTTTGACATTTTTGAAAAGCCTGGTCACCCCTATTGAACAAAACCGTCACGGAGGAAAATGGTTTTGAACCCATTGGATGCCACCCCTCTCCCTTTTTGACGTTTTTAAGTCTCATTGACTTAGTGTGCACATAATTATTGCCTTACGGATACAGCTAATTACAGGTAGCTAATTACAATAAACATACATTTTCGCATATCAAACGAAAGGTCTACTAGTCCTCTGTCTCCCGACATAAAATTTTCGAAAAATGTGTTGTTATAAGGCGTGATTCAACCAAATTGCGCCCCACTTTACGTAAATCATTTCGAAAATCTCAGATTTTGTTCCTCTGCAAAAACGGCTGATTGAGTCTATTTGAATATATCCGATCCCAAATTTTTTGACATTTTTGAAAAGCCTGGTAACCCCCCTATTGAACAAAACTGTCACGGAGGAAAATGGTTTTGAACCCATTGGATGCCACCCTTCTCCCTTTTTGACGTTTTTAAGTCTCATTGACTTAGCGTGCACATAATTATTGCCTTACGGATACAGCTAATTAGAGGTAGCAAAACGGCTGACTGAGTCTACTTGAATAAATCCGATCCTGAATTTTTTGACATTTTTGAAAAGCCTGGTCACCCCTATTGAACAAAACCGTCACGGAGGAAAATGGTTTGAACCCATTGGATGCCACCCCTCTCCCCCTTTTTGACGTTTTTAAGTCTCATTGACTTAGTGTGCACATAATTATTGCCTTACGGATACAGCTAATTACAGGTAGCTAATTACAATAAACATACATTTTCGCATATCAAACGAAAGGTCTACTAGTCTCTCTGTCTCGAGCACATAACAATTTTCGAAAAATGTGTTGTTATAAGGCGTGATTCAACCAAATTGCGCCCCACTTTACGTAAATCATTTCGAAAATCTCAGATTTTGTTCCTCTGCAAAAACGGCTGATTGAGTCTATTTGAATATATCCGATCCCAAATTTTTTGACATTTTTGAAAAGCCTGGTAACCCCTATTGAACAAAACTGTCACGGAGGAAAATGGTTTTGAACCCATTGGATGCCACCCTTCTTCCTTTTGACGTTTTTAAGTCTCATTGACTTAGCGTGCACATAATTATTGCCTTACGGATACAGCTAATTAGAGGTAGCAAAACGGCTGACTGAGTCTACTTGAATAAATCCGATCCTGAATTTTTTGACATTTTTGAAAAGCCTGGTCACCCCTATTGAACAAAACCGTCACGGAGGAAAATGGTTTTGAACCCATTGGATGCCACCCCTCTCCCTTTTTGACGTTTTTAAGTCTCATTGACTTAGTGTGCACATAATTATTGCCTTACGGATACAGCTAATTACAGGTAGCTAATTACAATAAACATACATTTTCGCATATCAAACGAAAGGTCTACTAGTCCTCTGTCTCCCGAGCACATAAAATTTTCGAAAAATGTGTTGTTATAAGGCGTGATTCAACCAAATTGCGCCCCACTTTACGTAAATCATTTCGAAAATCTCAGATTTTGTTCCTCTGCAAAAACGGCTGATTGAGTCTATTTGAATATATCCGATCCCAAATTTTTTGACATTTTTGAAAAGCCTGGTAACCCCTATTGAACAAAACTGTCACGGAGGAAAATGGTTTTGAACCCATTGGATGCCACCCTTCTTCCTTTTGACGTTTTTAAGTCTCATTGACTTAGCGTGCACATAATTATTGCCTTACGGATACAGCTAATTAGAGGTAGCAAAACGGCTGACTGAGTCTACTTGAATAAATCCGATCCTGAATTTTTGACATTTTTGAAAAGCCTGGTCACCCCTATTGAACAAAACCGTCACGGAGGAAAATGGTTTGAACCCATTGGATGCCACCCCTCTCCCTTTTTGACGTTTTTAAGTCTCATTGACTTAGTGTGCACATAATTATTGCCTTACGGATACAGCTAATTACAGGTAGCTAATTACAATAAACATACATTTTCGCATATCAAACGAAAGGTCTACTAGTCCTCTGTCTCCCGAGCACATAAATTTTCGAAAAATGTGTTGTTATAAGGCGTGATTCAACCAAATTGCGCCCCACTTTACGTAAATCATTTCGAAAATCTCAGATTTTGTTCCTCTGCAAAAACGGCTGATTGAGTCTATTTGAATATATCCGATCCCAAATTTTTTGACATTTTTGAAAAGCCTGGTAACCCCTATTGAACAAAACTGTCACGGAGGAAAATGGTTTTGAACCCATTGGATGCCACCCTTCTCCTTTTTGACGTTTTTAAGTCTCATTGACTTAGCGTGCACATAATTATTGCCTTACGGATACGGATACAGCTAATTAGAGGTAGCAAAACGGCTGACTGAGTCTACTTGAATAAATCCGATCCTGAATTTTTTGACATTTTTGAAAAGCCTGGTCACCCCTATTGAACAAAACCGTCACGGAGGAAAATGGTTTGAACCCATTGGATGCCACCCCTCTCCCTTTTTGACGTTTTTAAGTCTCATTGACTTAGTGTGCACATAATTATTGCCTTACGGATACAGCTAATTACAGGTAGCTAATTACAATAAACATACATTTTCGCATATCAAACGAAAGGTCTACTAGTCCTCTGTCTCCCGAGCACATAAATTTTCGAAAAATGTGTTGTTATAAGGCGTGATTCAACCAAATTGCGCCCCACTTTACGTAAATCATTTCGAAAATCTCAGATTTTGTTCCTCTGCAAAAACGGCTGATTGAGTCTATTTGAATATATCCGATCCCAAATTTTTTGACATTTTTGAAAAGCCTGGTAACCCCCCTATTGAACAAAACTGTCACGGAGGAAAATGGTTTTGAACCCATTGGATGCCACCCTTCTCCCTTTTTGACGTTTTTAAGTCTCATTGACTTAGCGTGCACATAATTATTGCCTTACGGATACAGCTAATTAGAGGTAGCAAAACGGCTGACTGAGTCTACTTGAATAAATCCGATCCTGAATTTTTTGACATTTTTGAAAAGCCTGGTCACCCCTATTGAACAAAACCGTCACGGAGGAAAATGGTTTGAACCCATTGGATGCCACCCCTCTCCCTTTTTGACGTTTTTAAGTCTCAT
This sequence comes from Chiridota heheva, assembly GCA_020152595.1. Classification (NCBI taxonomy): domain Eukaryota; kingdom Metazoa; phylum Echinodermata; class Holothuroidea; order Apodida; family Chiridotidae; genus Chiridota; species Chiridota heheva. The sequence goes on from JAIGNY010000621.1 coordinate 7,147, forward strand.
TGACTTAGTGTGCACATAATTATTGCCTTACGGATACAGCTAATTACAGGTAGCTAATTACAATAAACATACATTTTCGCATATCAAACGAAAGGTCTACTAGTCCTCTGTCTCCCGAGCACATAAAATTTTCGAAAAATGTGTTGTTATAAGGCGTGATTCAACCAAATTGCGCCCCACTTTACGTAAATCATTTCGAAAATCTCAGATTTTGTTCCTCTGCAAAAACGGCTGATTGAGTCTATTTGAATATATCCGATCCCAAATTTTTTGACATTTTTGAAAAGCCTGGTAACCCCCCTATTGAACAAAACTGTCACGGAGGAAAATGGTTTTGAACCCATTGGATGCCACCCTTCTCCCTTTTTGACGTTTTTAAGTCTCATTGACTTAGCGTGCACATAATTATTGCCTTACGGATACAGCTAATTAGAGGTAGCAAAACGGCTGACTGAGTCTACTTGAATAAATCCGATCCTGAATTTTTTGACATTTTTGAAAAGCCTGGTCACCCCTATTGAACAAAACCGTCACGGAGGAAAATGGTTTTGAACCCATTGGATGCCACCCCTCTCCCTTTTTGACGTTTTTAAGTCTCATTGACTTAGTGTGCACATAATTATTGCCTTACGGATACAGCTAATTACAGGTAGCTAATTACAATAAACATACATTTTCGCATATCAAACGAAAGGTCTACTAGTCCTCTGTCTCCCGAGCACATAAATTTTCGAAAAATGTGTTGTTATAAGGCGTGATTCAACCAAATTGCGCCCCACTTTACGTAAATCATTTCGAAAATCTCAGATTTTGTTCCTCTGCAAAAACGGCTGATTGAGTCTATTTGAATATATCCGATCCCAAATTTTTTGACATTTTTGAAAAGCCTGGTAACCCCTATTGAACAAAACTGTCACGGAGGAAAATGGTTTTGAACCCATTGGATGCCACCCTTCTTCCTTTTGACGTTTTTAAGTCTCATTGACTTAGCGTGCACATAATTATTGCCTTACGGATACAGCTAATTAGAGGTAGCAAAACGGCTGACTGAGTCTACTTGAATAAATCCGATCCTGAATTTTTGACATTTTTGAAAAGCCTGGTCACCCCTATTGAACAAAACCGTCACGGAGGAAAATGGTTTGAACCCATTGGATGCCACCCCTCTCCCTTTTTGACGTTTTTAAGTCTCATTGACTTAGTGTGCACATAATTATTGCCTTACGGATACAGCTAATTACAGGTAGCTAATTACAATAAACATACATTTTCGCATATCAAACGAAAGGTCTACTAGTCCTCTGTCTCCCGAGCACATAAAATTTTCGAAAAATGTGTTGTTATAAGGCGTGATTCAACCAAATTGCGCCCCACTTTACGTAAATCATTTCGAAAATCTCAGATTTTGTTCCTCTGCAAAAACGGCTGATTGAGTCTATTTGAATATATCCGATCCCAAATTTTTTGACATTTTTGAAAAGCCTGGTAACCCCTATTGAACAAAACTGTCACGGAGGAAAATGGTTTTGAACCCATTGGATGCCACCCCCCTTCTCCCTTTTTGACGTTTTTAAGTCTCATTGACTTAGCGTGCACATAATTATTGCCTTACGGATACAGCTAATTAGAGGTAGCAAAACGGCTGACTGAGTCTACTTGAATAAATCCGATCCTGAATTTTTTGACATTTTTGAAAAGCCTGGTCACCCCTATTGAACAAAACCGTCACGGAGGAAAATGGTTTGAACCCATTGGATGCCACCCCTCTCCCTTTTTGACGTTTTTAAGTCTCATTGACTTAGTGTGCACATAATTATTGCCTTACGGATACAGCTAATTACAGGTAGCTAATTACAATAAACATACATTTTCGCATATCAAACGAAAGGTCTACTAGTCCTCTGTCTCCCGAGCACATAAAATTTTCGAAAAATGTGTTGTTATAAGGCGTGATTCAACCAAATTGCGCCCCACTTTACGTAAATCATTTCGAAAATCTCAGATTTTGTTCCTCTGCAAAAACGGCTGATTGAGTCTATTTGAATATATCCGATCCCAAATTTTTTGACATTTTTGAAAAGCCTGGTAACCCCCCTATTGAACAAAACTGTCACGGAGGAAAATGGTTTTGAACCCATTGGATGCCACCCTTCTCCCTTTTTGACGTTTTTAAGTCTCATTGACTTAGCGTGCACATAATTATTGCCTTACGGATACAGCTAATTAGAGGTAGCAAAACGGCTGACTGAGTCTACTTGAATAAATCCGATCCTGAATTTTTTGACATTTTTGAAAAGCCTGGTCACCCCCTATTGAACAAAACCGTCACGGAGGAAAATGGTTTTGAACCCATTGGATGCCACCCCTCTCCCTTTTTGACGTTTTTAAGTCTCATTGACTTAGTGTGCACATAATTATTGCCTTACGGATACAGCTAATTACAGGTAGCTAATTACAATAAACATACATTTTCGCATATCAAACGAAAGGTCTACTAGTCCTCTGTCTCCCGAGCACATAAAATTTTCGAAAAATGTGTTGTTATAAGGCGTGATTCAACCAAATTGCGCCCCACTTTACGTAAATCATTTCGAAAATCTCAGATTTTGTTCCTCTGCAAAAACGGCTGATTGAGTCTATTTGAATATATCCGATCCCAAATTTTTTGACATTTTTGAAAAGCCTGGTAACCCCTATTGAACAAAACTGTCACGGAGGAAAATGGTTTTGAACCCATTGGATGCCACCCTTCTCCTTTTTGACGTTTTTAAGTCTCATTGACTTAGCGTGCACATAATTATTGCCTTACGGATACAGCTAATTAGAGGTAGCAAAACGGCTGACTGAGTCTACTTGAATAAATCCGATCCTGAATTTTTTGACATTTTTGAAAAGCCTGGTCACCCCTATTGAACAAAACCGTCACGGAGGAAAATGGTTTTGAACCCATTGGATGCCACCCCTCTCCCTTTTTGACGTTTTTAAGTCTCATTGACTTAGTGTGCACATAATTATTGCCTTACGGATACAGCTAATTACAGGTAGCTAATTACAATAAACATACATTTTCGCATATCAAACGAAAGGTCTACTAGTCCTCTGTCTCCCGAGCACATAAAATTTTCGAAAAATGTGTTGTTATAAGGCGTGATTCAACCAAATTGCGCCCCACTTTACGTAAATCATTTCGAAAATCTCAGATTTTGTTCCTCTGCAAAAACGGCTGATTGAGTCTATTTGAATATATCCGATCCCAAATTTTTGACATTTTTGAAAAGCCTGGTAACCCCTATTGAACAAAACTGTCACGGAGGAAAATGGTTTTGAACCCATTGGATGCCACCCTTCTCCCTTTTTGACGTTTTTAAGTCTCATTGACTTAGCGTGCACATAATTATTGCCTTACGGATACAGCTAATTAGAGGTAGCAAAACGGCTGACTGAGTCTACTTGAATAAATCCGATCCTGAATTTTTTGACATTTTTGAAAAGCCTGGTCACCCCTATTGAACAAAACCGTCACGGAGGAAAATGGTTTTGAACCCATTGGATGCCACCCCTCTCCCTTTTTGACGTTTTTAAGTCTCATTGACTTAGTGTGCACATAATTATTGCCTTACGGATACAGCTAATTACAGGTAGCTAATTACAATAAACATACATTTTCGCATATCAAACGAAAGGTCTACTAGTCCTCTGTCTCCCGAGCACATAACAATTTTCGAAAAATGTGTTGTTATAAGGCGTGATTCAACCAAATTGCGCCCCACTTTACGTAAATCATTTCGAAAATCTCAGATTTTGTTCCTCTGCAAAAACGGCTGATTGAGTCTATTTGAATATATCCGATCCCAAATTTTTTGACATTTTTGAAAAGCCTGGTAACCCCTATTGAACAAAACTGTCACGGAGGAAAATGGTTTTGAACCCATTGGATGCCACCCTTCTCCCTTTTTGACGTTTTTAAGTCTCATTGACTTAGCGTGCACATAATTATTGCCTTACGGATACAGCTAATTAGAGGTAGCAAAACGGCTGACTGAGTCTACTTGAATAAATCCGATCCTGAATTTTTTGACATTTTTGAAAAGCCTGGTCACCCCTATTGAACAAAACCGTCACGGAGGAAAATGGTTTTGAACCCATTGGATGCCACCCCTCTCCCTTTTTGACGTTTTTAAGTCTCATTGACTTAGTGTGCACATAATTATTGCCTTACGGATACAGCTAATTACAGGTAGCTAATTACAATAAACATACATTTTCGCATATCAAACGAAAGGTCTACTAGTCCTCTGTCTCCCGAGCACATAAAATTTTCGAAAAATGTGTTGTTATAAGGCGTGATTCAACCAAATTGCGCCCCACTTTACGTAAATCATTTCGAAAATCTCAGATTTTGTTCCTCTGCAAAAACGGCTGATTGAGTCTATTTGAATATATCCGATCCCAAATTTTTGACATTTTTGAAAAGCCTGGTAACCCCTATTGAACAAAACTGTCACGGAGGAAAATGGTTTTGAACCCATTGGATGCCACCCTCTCCCTTTTTGACGTTTTTAAGTCTCATTGACTTAGCGTGCACATAATTATTGCCTTACGGATACAGCTAATTAGAGGTAGCAAAACGGCTGACTGAGTCTACTTGAATAAATCCGATCCTGAATTTTTGACATTTTTGAAAAGCCTGGTCACCCCTATTGAACAAAACCGTCACGGAGGAAAATGGTTTTGAACCCATTGGATGCCACCCCTCTCCCTTTTTGACGTTTTTAAGTCTCATTGACTTAGTGTGCACATAATTATTGCCTTACGGATACAGCTAATTACAGGTAGCTAATTACAATAAACATACATTTTCGCATATCAAACGAAAGGTCTACTAGTCCTCTGTCTCCCGAGCACATAAAATTTTCGAAAATGTGTTGTTATAAGGCGTGATTCAACCAAATTGCGCCCCACTTTACGTAAATCATTCGAAATTCTCCGGAATTTATTCCTCTACCAGCGCAACCACAATTGAGTCTGGCCAAAATAGAATCGATCCATTTACTTTGACTTATTTAAAAAGCCTGTCAACCTGTGAACAAAACTGTCTGAGGAAAAAATGGTTTGCGACCATTTACAGTGCCACCCCTTCTGCTCCCTTTGGCGTTTTTAAGTCTCATTGACTTGGCGTGCGCATAATTATTGCCTTTACGGATTTTGGCTAATTGGGGTATACGAACGGCTGACTGGGTCTACTTGAATAAATCCGATCCTGAATTTTTTGACATTTTTAAAAGCCTGGTCACCCCTATTGACAAAACTGTCACGGAGGGAAAATGGTTTTGAACCCATTGGATGCCACCCCTCTCCCTTTTTGACGTTTTTAAGTCTCATTGACTTAGGCGTGCACATAATTATTGCCTTACGGATACAGCTAATTACAGGTAGCCAATTACAGTGCTATACATTTTCGCATATCAAACGAAAAGGTCTACTAGTCCTCCTGTCTCGAGCCCGCCGGAATTTTTCGAAAAATGTATTTGTTATAGGCGTAATTCAACCAAGGCGCCCCGCTTTGTAAATCATTTCGAAATTCTCAGATTTTGTTCCTCAAAAACGGCTGACTGAGTCTATTTGAATAATCCGATCCTGAATTTTTGATATTTTTGAAAAAGCCTGGTCACCCCCTGTTGAACAAAACCGTCACGGAGGGGAAAATAGTTTTGAACCCATTAAGATGCCACCCTTCTCCCTTTTAACGTTTTTAAGTCTCATTGACTTAGCGTGCATAATTATTGCCTTACGGAGACAGCTAATTGGGGTATACAAGCAGCTGACTGAGTCACTTGAATAAATCCGATCCTGAATTTTTGACGTTTTTGAAAAGCCTGGTCACCCCTATTGAACAAAACCGTCACGGAGGAAAATGGTTTTTGAACCCATTGGATGCCACCCCTCTCCTTTTGACGTTTTTAAGTCTCATTGACTTAGTGTGCACATAATTATTGCCTTACGGATACAGCTAATTACAGGTAGCCAATTACAATTAACATACATTTTCGCATATCAAGTGAAAGGTCTACTAGTCCTCTGTCTCCCGAGCACATAAATTTTCGAAAAATGTGTTGTTATAAGGCGTGATTCAAGCCAAATTGCGCCCCACTTTACGTAAATCATTTCAAATTCTCAGATTTTGTTCCTCTGCAAAACAGCTGATTGAGTCTATTTGAATAGATCCGATCCAAATTTTTGACATTTTTTAAAAAGCCTGGTAACCCCCCTATTGAACAAAACTGTCACGGAGAAAATGGTTTTGAACCCATTTGATGCCACCCTTCTCCTTTTTAACGTTTTAAGTCTCATTGACTTAGCGTGCACATAATTATTGCCTTACGGATACAGCTAATTAGAGAGGCAGCAAAACGGCTGACTGAGTCTACTTGAATAAATCCGATCCTGAATTTTTGACATTTTTGAAAAGCCTGGTCACCCCCTATTGAACAAAACCGTCACGGAAAATGGTTTTGAACCCATTGGATGCCACCCCTCTCCCTTTTTGACGTTTTAAGTCTCATTGACTTAGTGTGCACATAATTATTGCCTTATGGATACAAGCTAATTTCAGGTAGCCAATTACAATTAACCTGCATTTTTTCATATCAAACGAAAGGTCTACTAGTCCTCTGTCTCCCAGCCATAAAATTTCAAAAATGTGTTGTTGCCAAAGGGCGTAAATTCAGCAAATTGCGCCCCTTTACATAGAAATCATTTCAGGAATTCTAATTTTTTGTTCCTTTCTGCCAAAACGGCTGATTGGGTCTATTTGAATAGATCCGATCCCAATTTTTTGATATTTTGAAAGCCTGGTAACTAATGAACAAAACTGTCACGGAGGAAAATGGTTTGAACCCATTTGATGCCACAACCTCCCCTTTTTAACGTTTTTAAGTCTCATTGACTTAGCGTGCATAATTATTGCCTTACGGATACAGCTAGTGTATGAACGGCTGACTGAGTCTACTTGAATAAATCGATCCTGATTTTTGCATTTTGAAAAGCCCTGGTCACCCCTATTGAACAAAACCGTCACGGGGAAAATGGTTTTGAACCCATTGGATGCCACCCCTCTCCCCTTTTTGACGTTTTGAAGTCTCATTGACTTAGTGTACACATAATTATTGCCTTACGGATACAGCTAATTACAGGTAGCCAATTACAATAAACATACATTTTCGCATATCAAAGAAAGGTCTACTAGTCCTCTGTCCCCGAGCGCATAAACATTTTTTCGAAAAATGTGTTGTTATAAGGCGTGATTCAACCAAATTGCGCCCCACATAAATCATTTCAGAAATTCTCAGATTTTGTTCCTCTGCAAAAACGGCTGATTGAGTCTGTTTGGATATCGATCCCCAAATTTTTTGACATTTTTGAAAACTAGTAACCCCTATTGAACAAAACTGTCACGGAGGAAAGTAGTTTTGGAACCCATTTGGATGCCACCCTTCTCCCTTTTTAACGTTTTAAGTCTCATTGACTTAGCGTGCACATAATTATTGCCTTACGGATACAGCTAATTAGAGAGGTAGCAAGCGGCTGGCTAAAGTCTACTTGAATAAATCCGATCCTGAATTTTTTGACATTTTTTGAAAAGCCTGGTCAACCCCTATTGAACAAAACTTGTCACGGAGAAAATGGTTTGTGAACCCATTGGATGCCACCCCCCTCTCCCTTTTTGACGTTTTTAAGTCTCATTGACTTAGTGTGCACATAATTATTGCCTTATGGATGCAGCTAATTACAGGTAGCCAATTACAATTAACATACATTTCGCATATCAAACGAAAGGTCTACTAGTCCTCTGTCTCCCAGGCCCATAAAATTTTCGAAAAATGTGTTGTTATAAGGCGTAATTCAGCAAATTACTTCCTTACTTTACGTAAATCATTTCGAAATTCTCAGATTTTGTTCCTCTGCAAAAACGGCTGATTGAGTCTATTTGAATAGATCCGATCCCAAATTTTTTGACATTTTGAAAAGCCTGTGCCCCCTATTGAACAAAACTGTCACGGAGGAAAATGGTTTTGAACCCATTGGATGCCACCCTTCTCCCTTTTAACGTTTTAAGTCTCATTGACTTAAGCGTGCACATAATTATTGCCTTACGGATACAGCTAATTAGAATTAGCAATACGGCTGACTGAGTCTACTTGAATAAATCCGATCCTGAATTTTTGACATTTTTGAAAAGCCTGGTCACCCCTATTGAACAAAACCGTCACGGAGGAAAATGGTTTAGACCCATTGGATGCCACCCCTCTCCTTTTTGACGTTTTTAAGTCTCATTGACTTAGTGTGCACATAATTATTGCCTTACGGATACAGCTAATTACAGGTAGCCAATTACAATTAACATACATTTCGCATATCAGGCAGAAAGGTCTACTAGTCCTCTGTCTCGAGCCCATAAAATTTTCCAAAAATGTGTTGTTATAAGGCGTAATTCAAGCAAATTGCACCCCACTTTACCGTAAATCATTTCCAAATTCTCAGATTTTGTTCCTCTCAAAAACAGCTGATTGAGTCTATTTGAATAGATCCGATCCCAAATTTTGACATTTTTGAAAAGCCTGGTAACCCCTATTGAACAAAACTGTCACGGAGGAAAATGGTTTTGAACCCATTTGATGCCACCCTTCTCTCCCCCTTTAACGTTTTAAGTCTCATTGACTTAAGCGTGCACATAATTATTGCCTTACGGATACAGCTAATTAGAGGTAGCAAAACGGCTGACTGAGTCTCTTGAATAAATCGATCCTGAATTTTTGACATTTTTGAAAAGCCTGGTCACCCCTATTTAGACAAAACCGTCACGGAGGAAAATGGTTTGGAACCCATTGGATGCCACCCCTCTCTCTCCCTTTTTGACGTTTTTAAGTCTGTTGACTTTTGTGCACATAATTATTGCCTTACGGATACAGCTAATTACAGGTAGCCAATTACAATAAACATACATTTTTTCGCATATCAAACAGAAAGGTCTACTAGTCCTCTGTCTCCCGAGCACATACAATTTTCGAAAAATGTGTTGTTATAAGGCGTGATTCAACCAAATTGCGCCCCACTTTACGTAAATCATTTCAGAAATTCTCAGATTTTTGTTCCTCTGCAAAAACAGCTGATTGAGTCTATTTGAATAAATCCGATCCCAAATTTTTGACATTTTGAAAAGCCTGGTAACCCCCTTGTGAACACAAAACTGTCACGGAGGAAAATGGTTTTGAACCCATTGGATGCCACCCTTCTCCCTTTTAACGTTTTTGAGTCTCATTGACTTAGCGTGCACATAATTATTGCCCTTACGGATACAGCTAATTAGAGGGTAGCAAAACGGCTGACTAGTCTACTTGAATAAATCCGATCCTGAATTTTTTGACATTTTTGAAAAGCCTGGTCACCCCTATTGAACAAAACCGTCACGGAGGAAAATGGTTTGAACCCATTGGATGCCACCCCTCTCCCTTTTTGACGTTTTTAAGTCTCATTGACTTAGTGTGCACATAATTATTGCCTTACGGATACAGCTAATTACAGGTAGCTAATTACAATAAACATACATTTTCGCATATCAAAGAAAGGTCTACTAGTCCTCTGTCTCCCGAGCACATAAAATTTTCGAAAAATGTGTTGTTATAAGGCGTGATTCAACCAAATTGCGCCCCACTTTACGTAAATCATTTCGAAAATCTCAGATTTTGTTCCTCTGCAAAAACGGCTGATTGAGTCTATTTGAATATATCCGATCCCAAATTTTTTGACATTTTTGAAAAGCCTGGTGTCCGGAAAATAGTTTTAACCCCTATTGAACAAAACTGTCACGGAGGAAAATGGTTTTGAACCCATTGGATGCCACCCTTCTCCCTTTTTGACGTTTTTAAGTCTCATTGACTTAGCGTGCACATAATTATTGCCTTACGGATACAGCTAATTAGAGGTAGCAAAACGGCTGACTGAGTCTACTTGAATAAATCCGATCCTGAATTTTTGACATTTTTTTGAAAAAGCCTGGTCACCCCCTATTGAACAAAACCGTCACGGAGGAAAATGGTTGTGAACCCATTGGATGCCACCCCTCTCCCTTTTTGACGTTTTTAAGTCTCATTGACTTAGTGTGCACATAATTATTGCCTTACGGATACAGCTAATTACAGGTAGCTAATTACAATAAACATACATTTTCGCATATCAAACGAAAGGTCTACTAGTCCTCTGTCTCCCGAGCACATACAATTTTCGAAAAATGTGTTGTTATAAGGCGTGATTCAAGCAAATTGCGCCCCACTTTACGTAAATCATTTCGAAAATCTCAGATTTTGTTCCTCTGCAAAAACGGCTGATTGAGTCTATTTGAATATATCCGATCCCAAATTTTTTGACATTTTTGAAAAGCCTGGTAACCCCCTATTGAACAAAACTGTCACGGAGGAAAATGGTTTTGAACCCATTGGATGCCACCCTTCTCCTTTTGACGTTTTTAAGTCTCATTGACTTAGCGTGCACATAATTATTGCCTTACGGATACAGCTAATTAGGGGTAGCAAAACGGCTGACTGAGTCTACTTGAATAAATCCGATCCTGAATTTTTGACATTTTTGAAAAGCCTGGTCACCCCTATTGAACAAAACCGTCACGTAGGAAAATGGTTTTGAACCCATTGGATGCCACCCCTCTCCCTTTTTGACGTTTTTAAGTCTCATTGACTTAGTGTGCACATAATTATTGCCTTACGGATACAGCTAATTACAGGTAGCTAATTACAATAAACATACATTTTCATATCAAACAGAAAGGTCTACTAGTCCTCTGTCTCCCGAGCACATAAAATTTTCGAAAAATGTGTTGTTATAAGGCGTGATTCAACCAAATTGCGCCCCACTTTACGTAAATCATTTCGAAAATCTCAGATTTTGTTCCTCTGCAAAAACGGCTGATTGAGTCTATTTGAATAGATCCGATCCCAAATTTTTTGACATTTTTGAAAAGCCTGGTAACCCCTATTGAACAAAACTGTCACGGAGGAAAATGGTTTTGAACCCATTGGATGCCACCCTTCTCCCTTTTTGACGTTTTAAGTCTCATTGACTTAGCGTGCACATAATTATTGCCTTACGGATACAGCTAATTAGAGGTAGCAAAACGGCTGACTGAGTCTACTTGAATAAATCCGATCCTGAATTTTTTGACATTTTTTTGAAAAGCCTGGTCACCCCTATTGAACAAAACCGTCACGGAGGAAAATGGTTTTGAACCCATTGGATGCCACCCCTCTCCCTTTTTGACGTTTTTAAGTCTCATTGACTTAGTGTGCACATAATTATTGCCTTACGGATACAGCTAATTACAGGTAGCTAATTACAATAAACATACATTTTCGCATATCAAACGAAAGGTCTACTAGTCCTCTGTCTCCGAGCACATAAAATTTTCGAAAAATGTGTTGTTATAAGGCGTGATTCAACCAAATTGCGCCCCACTTTACGTAAATCATTTCGAAAATCTCAGATTTTGTTCCTCTGCAAAACGGCTGATTGAGTCTATTTGAATATATCCGATCCCAAATTTTTTGACATTTTTGAAAAGCCTGGTAACCCCTATTGAACAAAACTGTCACGGAGGAAAATGGTTTTGAACCCATTGGATGCCACCCTTCTCCTTTTTGACGTTTTTAAGTCTCATTGACTTAGCGTGCACATAATTATTGCCTTACGGATACAGCTAATTAGAGGTAGCAAAACGGCTGACTGAGTCTACTTGAATAAATCCGATCCTGAATTTTTGACATTTTTGAAAAGCCTGGTCACCCCTATTGAACAAAACCGTCACGGAGGAAAATGGTTTTGAACCCATTGGATGCCACCCCTCTCCCTTTTTGACGTTTTTAAGTCTCATTGACTTAGTGTGCACATAATTATTGCCTTACGGATCTCTGCAAAAACGGCTGATTGAGTCTATTTGAATATATCCGATCCCAAATTTTTTGACATTTTTGAAAAGCCTGGTAACCCCTATTGAACAAAACTGTCACGGAGAAAAATGGTTTTGAACCCATTGGATGCCACCCTTCTCCCTTTTTGACGTTTTTAAGTCTCATTGACTTAGCGTGCACATAATTATTGCCTTACGGATACAGCTAATTAGAGGTAGCAAAACGGCTGACTGAGTCTACTTGAATAAATCCGATCCTGAATTTTTGACATTTTTGAAAAGCCTGGTCACCCCTATTGAACAAAACCGTCACGGAGTAAAATGGTTGTGAACCCATTGGATGCCACCCCTCTCCCTTTTTGACGTTTTTAAGTCTCATTGACTTAGTGTGCACATAATTATTGCCTTACGGATACAGCTAATTACAGGTAGCTAATTACAATAAACATACATTTTCGCATATCAAACGAAAGGTCTACTAGTCCTCTGTCTCCCGAGCACATAAATTTTCGAAAAATGTGTTGTTATAAGGCGTGATTCAACCAAATTGCGCCCCACTTTACGTAAATCATTTCGAAAATCTCAGATTTTGTTCCTCTGCAAAAACGGCTGATTGAGTCTATTTGAATATATCCGATCCCAAATTTTTTGACATTTTTGAAAAGCCTGGTAACCCCCCTATTGAACAAAACTGTCACGGAGGAAAATGGTTTTGAACCCATTGGATGCCACCCTTCTCCCTTTTTGACGTTTTTAAGTCTCATTGACTTAGCGTGCACATAATTATTGCCTTACGGATACAGCTAATTAGAGGTAGCAAACGGCTGACTGAGTCTACTTGAATAAATCCGATCCTGAATTTTTTGACATTTTTGAAAAGCCTGGTCACCCCTATTGAACAAAACCGTCACGGAGGAAAATGGTTTGAACCCATTGGATGCCACCCCTCTCCCTTTTTGACGTTTTTAAGTCTCATTGACTTAGTGTGCACATAATTATTGCCTTACGGATACAGCTAATTACAGGTAGCTAATTACAATAAACATACATTTTCGCATATCAAACGAAAGGTCTACTAGTCCTCTGTCTCCCGAGCACATAAAATTTTCGAAAAATGTGTTGTTATAAGGCGTGATTCAACCAAATTGCGCCCCACTTTACGTAAATCATTTCGAAAATCTCAGATTTTGTTCCTCTGCAAAAACGGCTGATTGAGTCTATTTGAATATATCCGATCCCAAATTTTTTGACATTTTTGAAAAGCCTGGTAACCCCTATTGAACAAAACTGTCACGGAGGAAAATGGTTTTGAACCCATTGGATGCCACCCTTCTTCCTTTTTGACGTTTTTAAGTCTCATTGACTTAGCGTGCACATAATTATTGCCTTACGGATACAGCTAATTAGAGGTAGCAAAACGGCTGACTGAGTCTACTTGAATAAATCCGATCCTGAATTTTTTGACATTTTTGAAAAGCCTGGTCACCCCTATTGAACAAAACCGTCACGGAGGAAAATGGTTTTGAACCCATTGGATGCCACCCCTCTCCCTTTTTGACGTTTTTAAGTCTCATTGACTTAGTGTGCACATAATTATTGCCTTACGGATACAGCTAATTACAGGTAGCTAATTACAATAAACATACATTTTCGCATATCAAACGAAAGGTCTACTAGTCCTCTGTCTCCCGAGCACATAAAATTTTCGAAAAATGTGTTGTTATAAGGCGTGATTCAACCAAATTGCGCCCCACTTTACGTAAATCATTTCGAAAATCTCAGATTTTGTTCCTCTGCAAAAACGGCTGATTGAGTCTATGAATATATCCGATCCCAAATTTTTTGACATTTTTGAAAAGCCTGGTAACCCCTATTGAACAAAACTGTCACGGAGGAAAATGGTTTTGAACCCATTGGATGCCACCCTTCTTCCTTTTTGACGTTTTTAAGTCTCATTGACTTAGCGTGCACATAATTATTGCCTTACGGATACAGCTAATTAGAGGTAGCAAAACGGCTGACTGAGTCTACTTGAATAAATCCGATCCTGAATTTTTTGACATTTTTGAAAAGCCTGGTCACCCCCTATTGAACAAAACCGTCACGGAGGAAAATGGTTTTGAACCCATTGGATGCCACCCCTCTCCCTTTTTGACGTTTTTAAGTCTCATTGACTTAGTGTGCACATAATTATTGCCTTACGGATACAGCTAATTACAGGTAGCTAATTACAATAAACATACATTTTCGCATATCAAACGAAAGGTCTACTAGTCCTCTGTCTCCCGAGCACATAAAATTTTCGAAAAATGTGTTGTTATAAGGCGTGATTCAACCAAATTGCGCCCCACTTTACGTAAATCATTTCGAAAATCTCAGATTTTGTTCCTCTGCAAAAACGGCTGATTGAGTCTATTTGAATATATCCGATCCCAAATTTTTGACATTTTTGAAAAGCCTGGTAACCCCCTATTGAACAAAACTGTCACGGAGGAAAATGGTTTTGAACCCATTGGATGCCACCCTTCTTCCTTTTTGACGTTTTTAAGTCTCATTGACTTAGCGTGCACATAATTATTGCCTTACGGATACAGCTAATTAGAGGTAGCAAAACGGCTGACTGAGTCTACTTGAATAAATCCGATCCTGAATTTTTTGACATTTTTGAAAAGCCTGGTCACCCCTATTGAACAAAACCGTCACGGAGGAAAATGGTTTGAACCCATTGGATGCCACCCCTCTCCCTTTTTGACGTTTTTAAGTCTCATTGACTTAGTGTGCACATAATTATTGCCTTACGGATACAGCTAATTACAGGTAGCTAATTACAATAAACATACATTTTCGCATATCAAACGAAAGGTCTACTAGTCCTCTGTCTCCCGAGCACATAAAATTTTCGAAAAATGTGTTGTTATAAGGCGTGATTCAACCAAATTGCGCCCCACTTTACGTAAATCATTTCGAAAATCTCAGATTTTGTTCCTCTGCAAAAACGGCTGATTGAGTCTATTTGAATATATCCGATCCCAAATTTTTTGACATTTTTGAAAAGCCTGGTAACCCCTATTGAACAAAACTGTCACGGAGGAAAATGGTTTTGAACCCATTGGATGCCACCCTTCTTCCTTTTTGACGTTTTTAAGTCTCATTGACTTAGCGTGCACATAATTATTGCCTTACGGATACAGCTAATTAGAGGTAGCAAAACGGCTGACTGAGTCTACTTGAATAAATCCGATCCTGAATTTTTGACATTTTTGAAAAGCCTGGTCACCCCTATTGAACAAAACCGTCACGGAGGAAAATGGTTTTGTACCCATTGGATGCCACCCCTCTCCCTTTTTGACGTTTTTAAGTCTCATTGACTTAGTGTGCACATAATTATTGCCTTACGGATACAGCTAATTACAGGTAGCTAATTACAATAAACATACATTTTCGCATATCAAACGAAAGGTCTACTAGTCCTCTGTCTCCCGAGCACATAAATTTTCGAAAAATGTGTTGTTATAAGGCGTGATTCAACCAAATTGCGCCCCACTTTACGTAAATCATTTCGAAAATCTCAGATTTTGTTCCTCTGCAAAAACGGCTGATTGAGTCTATTTGAATATATCCGATCCCAAATTTTTGACATTTTTGAAAAGCCTGGTAACCCCTATTGAACAAAACTGTCACGGAGGAAAATGGTTTTGAACCCATTGGATGCCACCCTTCTTCCTTTTTGACGTTTTAAGTCTCATTGACTTAGCGTGCACATAATTATTGCCTTACGGATACAGCTAATTAGAGGTAGCAAAACGGCTGACTGAGTCTTGAATAAATCCGATCCTGAATTTTTGACATTTTTGAAAAGCCTGGTCACCCCCTATTGAACAAAACCGTCACGGAGGAAAATGGTTTGAACCCATTGGATGCCACCCCTCTCCCTTTTTGACGTTTTTAAGTCTCATTGACTTAGTGTGCACATAATTATTGCCTTACGGATACAGCTAATTACAGGTAGCTAATTACAATAAACATACATTTTCGCATATCAAACGAAAGGTCTACTAGTCCTCTGTCTCCCGAGCACATAAATTTTCGAAAAATGTGTTGTTATAAGGCGTGATTCAACCAAATTGCGCCCCACTTTACGTAAATCATTTCGAAAATCTCAGATTTTGTTCCTCTGCAAAAACGGCTGATTGAGTCTATTTGAATATATCCGATCCCAAATTTTTTGACATTTTTGAAAAGCCTGGTAACCCCTATTGAACAAAACTGTCACGGAGGAAAATGGTTTTGAACCCATTGGATGCCACCCTTCTTCCTTTTGACGTTTTTAAGTCTCATTGACTTAGCGTGCACATAATTATTGCCTTACGGATACAGCTAATTAGAGGTAGCAAAACGGCTGACTGAGTCTACTTGAATAAATCCGATCCTGAATTTTTGACATTTTTGAAAAGCCTGGTCACCCCCTATTGAACAAAACCGTCACGGAGGAAAATGGTTGTGAACCCATTGGATGCCACCCCTCTCCCTTTTTGACGTTTTTAAGTCTCATTGACTTAGTGTGCACATAATTATTGCCTTACGGATACAGCTAATTACAGGTAGCTAATTACAATAAACATACATTTTCGCATATCAAACGAAAGGTCTACTAGTCCTCTGTCTCCCGAGCACATAAATTTTCGAAAAATGTGTTGTTATAAGGCGTGATTCAACCAAATTGCGCCCCACTTTACGTAAATCATTTCGAAAATCTCAGATTTTGTTCCTCTGCAAAAACGGCTGATTGAGTCTATTTGAATATATCCGATCCCAATTTTTTTGACATTTTTGAAAAGCCTGGTAACCCCCCTATTGAACAAAACTGTCACGGAGGAAAATGGTTTTGAACCCATTGGATGCCACCCTTCTTCCTTTTTGACGTTTTAAGTCTCATTGACTTAGCGTGCACATAATTATTGCCTTACGGATACAGCTAATTAGAGGTAGCAAAACGGCTGACTGAGTCTACTTGAATAAATCCGATCCTGAATTTTTGACATTTTTGAAAAGCCTGGTCACCCCTATTGAACAAAACCGTCACGGAGGAAAATGGTTGTGAACCCATTGGATGCCACCCCTCTCCCTTTTTGACGTTTTTAAGTCTCATTGACTTAGTGTGCACATAATTATTGCCTTACGGATACAGCTAATTACAGGTAGCTAATTACAATAAACATACATTTTCGCATATCAAACGAAAGGTCTACTAGTCCTCTGTCTCCCGAGCACAAAATTTTCGAAAAATGTGTTGTTATAAGGCGTGATTCACCAAATTGCGCCCCACTTTACGTAAATCATTTCGAAAATCTCAGATTTTGTTCCTCTGCAAAAACGGCTGATTGAGTCTATTTGAATATATCCGATCCCAAATTTTTTGACATTTTTGAAAAGCCTGGTAACCCCTATTGAACAAAACTGTCGGAGGAAAATGGTTTTGAACCCATTGGATGCCACCCTTCTTCCCTTTTTGACGTTTTAAGTCTCATTGACTTAGCGTGCACATAATTATTGCCTTACGGATACGGATACAGCTAATTAGAGGTAGCAAAACGGCTGACTGAGTCTACTTGAATAAATCCGATCCTGAATTTTTGACATTTTTGAAAAGCCTGGTCACCCCCTATTGAACAAAACCGTCACGGAGGAAAATGGTTTGAACCCATTGGATGCCACCCCTCTCCCTTTTTGACGTTTTTAAGTCTCATTGACTTAGTGTGCACATAATTATTGCCTTACGGATACAGCTAATTACAGGTAGCTAATTACAATAAACATACATTTTCGCATATCAAACGAAAGGTCTACTAGTCCTCTGTCTCCCGAGCACATAACATTTTCGAAAAATGTGTTGTTATAAGGCGTGATTCAACCAAATTGCGCCCCACTTTACGTAAATCATTTCGAAAATCTCAGATTTTGTTCCTCTGCAAAAACGGCTGATTGAGTCTATTTGAATATATCCGATCCCAAATTTTTTGACATTTTTGAAAAGCCTGGTAACCCCCCTATTGAACAAAACTGTCACGGAGGAAAATGGTTTTGAACCCATTGGATGCCACCCTTCTCCTTTTTGACGTTTTTAAGTCTCATTGACTTAGCGTGCACATAATTATTGCCTTACGGATACAGCTAATTAGAGGTAGCAAAACGGCTGACTGAGTCTACTTGAATAAATCCGATCCTGAATTTTTGACATTTTTGAAAAGCCTGGTCACCCCTATTGAACAAAACCGTCACGGAGGAAAATGGTTGTGAACCCATTGGATGCCACCCCTCTCCCTTTTTGACGTTTTTAAGTCTCATTGACTTAGTGTGCACATAATTATTGCCTTACGGATACAGCTAATTACAGGTAGCTAATTACAATAAACATACATTTTCGCATATCAAACGAAAGGTCTACTAGTCCTCTGTCTCCCGAGCACATAAATTTTCGAAAAATGTGTTGTTATAAGGCGTGATTCAACCAAATTGCGCCCCACTTTACGTAAATCATTTCGAAAATCTCAGATTTTGTTCCTCTGCAAAAACGGCTGATTGAGTCTATTTGAATATATCCGATCCCAAATTTTTTGACATTTTTGAAAAGCCTGGTAACCCCTATTGAACAAAACTGTCACGGGAAAATGGTTTTGAACCCATTGGATGCCACCCTTCTTCCTTTTGACGTTTTAAGTCTCATTGACTTAGCGTGCACATAATTATTGCCTTACGGATACAGCTAATTAGAGGTAGCAAAACGGCTGACTGAGTCTACTTGAATAAATCCGATCCTGAATTTTTGACATTTTTGAAAAGCCTGGTGGTCCCCCCTATTGAACAAAACCGTCACGGACGGAGGAAAATGGTTGTGAACCCATTGGATGCCACCCCTCTCCCTTTTTGACGTTTTTAAGTCTCATTGACTTAGTGTGCACATAATTATTGCCTTACGGATACAGCTAATTACAGGTAGCTAATTACAATAAACATACATTTTCGCATATCAAACGAAAGGTCTACTAGTCCTCTGTCTCCCGAGCACATAAAATTTTCGAAAAATGTGTTGTTATAAGGCGTGATTCAACCAAATTGCGCCCCACTTTACGTAAATCATTTCGAAAATCTCAGATTTTGTTCCTCTGCAAAAACGGCTGATTGAGTCTATTTGAATATATCCGATCCCAAATTTTTTGACATTTTTGAAAAGCCTGGTAACCCCCCTATTGAACAAAACTGTCACGGAGGAAAATGGTTTTGAACCCATTGGATGCCACCCTTCTTCCTTTTTGACGTTTTAAGTCTCATTGACTTAGCGTGCACATAATTATTGCCTTACGGATACAGCTAATTAGAGGTAGCAAAACGGCTGACTGAGTCTACTTGAATAAATCCGATCCTGAATTTTTTGACATTTTTGAAAAGCCTGGTCACCCCTATTGAACAAAACCGTCACGGAGGAAAATGGTTGTGAACCCATTGGATGCCACCCCTCTCCCTTTTTGACGTTTTTAAGTCTCATTGACTTAGTGTGCACATAATTATTGCCTTACGGATACAGCTAATTACAGGTAGCTAATTACAATAAACATACATTTTCGCATATCAAACGAAAGGTCTACTAGTCCTCTGTCTCCCGAGCACATAACATTTTCGAAAAATGTGTTGTTATAAGGCGTGATTCAACCAAATTGCGCCCCACTTTACGTAAATCATTTCGAAAATCTCAGATTTTGTTCCTCTGCAAAAACGGCTGATTGAGTCTATTTGAATATATCCGATCCCAAATTTTTTGACATTTTTGAAAAGCCTGGTAACCCCCCTATTGAACAAAACTGTCACGGAGGAAAATGGTTTTGAACCCATTGGATGCCACCCTTCTTCCTTTTTGACGTTTTTAAGTCTCATTGACTTAGCGTGCACATAATTATTGCCTTACGGATACAGCTAATTAATTAGCAAAAGGTAGCAAAACGGCTGACTGAGTCTACTTGAATAAATCCGATCCTGAATTTTTTGACATTTTTGAAAAGCCTGGTCACCCCCTATTGAACAAAACCGTCACGGAGGAAAATGGTTTGTGAACCCATTGGATGCCACCCCTCTCCCTTTTTGACGTTTTTAAGTCTCATTGACTTAGTGTGCACATAATTATTGCCTTACGGATACAGCTAATTACAGGTAGCTAATTACAATAAACATACATTTTCGCATATCAAACGAAAGGTCTACTAGTCCTCTGTCTCCCGAGCACATAAATTTTCGAAAAATGTGTTGTTATAAGGCGTGATTCAACCAAATTGCGCCCCACTTTACGTAAATCATTTCGAAAATCTCAGATTTTGTTCCTCTGCAAAAACGGCTGATTGAGTCTATTTGAATATATCCGATCCCAAATTTTTGACATTTTTGAAAAGCCTGGTAACCCCTATTGAACAAAACTGTCACGGAGGAAAATGGTTTTGAACCCATTGGATGCCACCCTTCTTCCTTTTTGACGTTTTAAGTCTCATTGACTTAGCGTGCACATAATTATTGCCTTACGGATACAGCTAATTAGAGGTAGCAAAACGGCTGACTGAGTCTACTTGAATAAATCCGATCCTGAATTTTTGACATTTTTGAAAAGCCTGGTCACCCCCTATTGAACAAAACCGTCACGGAGGAAAATGGTTGTGAACCCATTGGATGCCACCCCTCTCCCTTTTTGACGTTTTTAAGTCTCATTGACTTAGTGTGCACATAATTATTGCCTTACGGATACAGCTAATTACAGGTAGCTAATTACAATAAACATACATTTTCGCATATCAAACGAAAGGTCTACTAGTCCTCTGTCTCCCGAGCACATAAATTTTCGAAAAATGTGTTGTTATAAGGCGTGATTCAACCAAATTGCGCCCCACTTTACGTAAATCATTTCGAAAATCTCAGATTTTGTTCCTCTGCAAAAACGGCTGATTGAGTCTATTTGAATATATCCGATCCCAAATTTTTTGACATTTTTGAAAAGCCTGGTAACCCCTATTGAACAAAACTGTCACGGAGGAAAATGGTTTTGAACCCATTGGATGCCACCCTTCTTCCTTTTTGACGTTTTAAGTCTCATTGACTTAGCGTGCACATAATTATTGCCTTACGGATACAGCTAATTAGAGGTAGCAAAACGGCTGACTGAGTCTACTTGAATAAATCCGATCCTGAATTTTTGACATTTTTGAAAAGCCTGGTCACCCCTATTGAACAAAACCGTCACGGAGGGAAATGGTTGTGAACCCATTGGATGCCACCCCTCTCCCTTTTTGACGTTTTTAAGTCTCATTGACTTAGTGTGCACATAATTATTGTTACGGATACAGCTAATTACAGGTAGCTAATTACAATAAACATACATTTTCGCATATCAAACGAAAGGTCTACTAGTCCTCTGTCTCCCGAGCACATACAATTTTCGAAAAATGTGTTGTTATAAGGCGTGATTCAACCAAATTGCGCCCCACTTTACGTAAATCATTTCGAAAATCTCAGATTTTGTTCCTCTGCAAAAACGGCTGATTGAGTCTATTTGAATATATCCGATCCCAAATTTTTTGACATTTTTGAAAAGCCTGGTAACCCCCCTATTGAACAAAACTGTCACGGAGGAAAATGGTTTTGAACCCATTGGATGCCACCCTTCTTCCTTTTTGACGTTTTTAAGTCTCATTGACTTAGCGTGCACATAATTATTGCCTTACGGATACAGCTAATTAGAGGTAGCAAAACGGCTGACTGAGTCTACTTGAATAAATCCGATCCTGAATTTTTGACATTTTTGAAAAGCCTGGTCACCCCCCTATTGAACAAAACCGTCACGGGAAAATGGTTGTGAACCCATTGGATGCCCACCCCTCTCCTTTTTGACGTTTTTAAGTCTCATTGACTTAGTGTGCACATAATTATTGCCTTACGGATACAGCTAATTACAGGTAGCTAATTACAATAAACATACATTTTCGCATATCAAACGAAAGGTCTACTAGTCCTCTGTCTCCCGAGCACATAAATTTTCGAAAAATGTGTTGTTATAAGGCGTGATTCAACCAAATTGCGCCCCACTTTACGTAAATCATTTCGAAAATCTCAGATTTTGTTCCTCTGCAAAAACGGCTGATTGAGTCTATTTGAATATATCCGATCCCAAATTTTTTGACATTTTTGAAAAGCCTGGTAACCCCCCTATTGAACAAAACTGTCACGGAGGAAAATGGTTTTGAACCCATTGGATGCCACCCTTCTTCCTTTTTGACGTTTTAAGTCTCATTGACTTAGCGTGCACATAATTATTGCCTTACGGATACAGCTAATTAGAGGTAGCAAAACGGCTGACTGAGTCTACTTGAATAAATCCGATCCTGAATTTTTTGACATTTTTGAAAAGCCTGGTCACCTCCCTATTGAACAAAACCGTCACGGAGGAAAATGGTTGTGAACCCATTGGATGCCACCCCTCTCCCTTTTTGACGTTTTTAAGTCTCATTGACTTAGTGTGCACATAATTATTGCCTTACGGATACAGCTAATTACAGGTAGCTAATTACAA
The DNA here is from genome assembly GCA_020152595.1 of Chiridota heheva. NCBI lineage: Eukaryota > Metazoa > Echinodermata > Holothuroidea > Apodida > Chiridotidae > Chiridota > Chiridota heheva. Next base: position 29,724 of record JAIGNY010000621.1, read on the forward strand.
TAAACATACATTTTCGCATATCAAACGAAAGGTCTACTAGTCCTCTGTCTCCCGAGCACATAAAATTTTCGAAAAATGTGTTGTTATAAGGCGTGATTCAACCAAATTGCGCCCCACTTTACGTAAATCATTTCGAAAATCTCAGATTTTGTTCCTCTGCAAAAACGGCTGATTGAGTCTATTTGAATATATCCGATCCCAAATTTTTTGACATTTTTGAAAAGCCTGGTAACCCCCCTATTGAACAAAACTGTCACGGAGGAAAATGGTTTTGAACCCATTGGATGCCACCCTTCTTCCTTTTTGACGTTTTGAAGTCTCATTGACTTAGCGTACACATAATTATTGCCTTACGGATACAGCTAATTAGAGGTAGCAAAACGGCTGACTGAGTCTACTTGAATAAATCCGATCCTGAATTTTTTGACATTTTTGAAAAGCCTGGTCACCCCCTATTGAACAAAACCGTCACGGAGGAAAATGGTTGTGAACCCATTGGATGCCACCCCTCTCCCTTTTTGACGTTTTTAAGTCTCATTGACTTAGTGTGCACATAATTATTGCCTTACGGATACAGCTAATTACAGGTAGCTAATTACAATAAACATACATTTTCGCATATCAAACGAAAGGTCTACTAGTCCTCTGTCTCCCGAGCACATAAATTTTCGAAAAATGTGTTGTTATAAGGCGTGATTCAACCAAATTGCGCCCCACTTTACGTAAATCATTTCGAAAATCTCAGATTTTGTTCCTCTGCAAAAACGGCTGATTGAGTCTATTTGAATATATCCGATCCCAAATTTTTTTGACATTTTGAAAAGCCTGGTAACCCCTATTGAACAAAACTGTCACGGAGGAAAATGGTTTTGAACCCATTGGATGCCACCCTTCTTCCTTTTTGACGTTTTTAAGTCTCATTGACTTAGCGTGCACATAATTATTGCCTTACGGATACAGCTAATTAGAGGTAGCAAAACGGCTGACTGAGTCTACTTGAATAAATCCGATCCTGAATTTTTGACATTTTTGAAAAGCCTGGTCACCCCTATTGAACAAAACCGTCACGGAGGAAAATGGTTTGAACCCATTGGATGCCACCCCTCTCCCTTTTTGACGTTTTTAAGTCTCATTGACTTAGTGTGCACATAATTATTGCCTTACGGATACAGCTAATTACAGGTAGCTAATTACAATAAACATACATTTTCGCATATCAAACGAAAGGTCTACTAGTCCTCTGTCTCCCGAGCACATAAATTTTCGAAAAATGTGTTGTTATAAGGCGTGATTCAACCAAATTGCGCCCCACTTTACGTAAATCATTTCGAAAATCTCAGATTTTGTTCCTCTGCAAAAACGGCTGATTGAGTCTATTTGAATATATCCGATCCCAAATTTTTTGACATTTTTGAAAAGCCTGGTAACCCCCCTATTGAACAAAACTGTCACGGAGGAAAATGGTTTTGAACCCATTGGATGCCACCCTTCTTCCTTTTGACGTTTTAAGTCTCATTGACTTAGCGTGCACATAATTATTGCCTTACGGATACAGCTAATTAGAGGTAGCAAAACGGCTGACTGAGTCTACTTGAATAAATCCGATCCTGAATTTTTGACATTTTTGAAAAGCCTGGTCACCCCCTATTGAACAAAACCGTCACGGAGGGAAATGGTTGTGAACCCATTGGATGCCACCCCTCTCCCTTTTTGACGTTTTTAAGTCTCATTGACTTAGTGTGCACATAATTATTGCCTTACGGATACAGCTAATTACAGGTAGCTAATTACAATAAACATACATTTTCGCATATCAAACGAAAGGTCTACTAGTCCTCTGTCTCCCGAGCACATAAATTTTCGAAAAATGTGTTGTTAAAGGCGTGATTCAACCAAATTGCGCCCCACTTTACGTAAATCATTTCGAAAATCTCAGATTTTGTTCCTCTGCAAAAACGGCTGATTGAGTCTATTTGAATATATCCGATCCCAAATTTTTTGACATTTTTGAAAAGCCTGGTAACCCCTATTGAACAAAACTGTCACGGAGGAAAATGGTTTTGAACCCATTGGATGCCACCCTTCTTCCTTTTTGACGTTTTAAGTCTCATTGACTTAGCGTGCACATAATTATTGCCTTACGGATACAGCTAATTAGAGGTAGCAAAACGGCTGACTGAGTCTACTTGAATAAATCCGATCCTGAATTTTTTGACATTTTTGAAAAGCCTGGTCACCCCCTATTGAACAAAACCGTCACGGAGGAAATGGTTGTGAACCCATTGGATGCCACCCCTCTCCCTTTTTGACGTTTTTAAGTCTCATTGACTTAGTGTGCACATAATTATTGCCTTACGGATACAGCTAATTACAGGTAGCTAATTACAATAAACATACATTTTCGCATATCAAACGAAAGGTCTACTAGTCCTCTGTCTCCCGAGCACATAAAATTTTCGAAAAATGTGTTGTTATAAGGCGTGATTCAACCAAATTGCGCCCCACTTTACGTAAATCATTTCGAAAATCTCAGATTTTGTTCCTCTGCAAAAACGGCTGATTGAGTCTATTTGAATATATCCGATCCCAAATTTTTTGACATTTTTGAAAAGCCTGGTAACCCCTATTGAACAAAACTGTCACGGAGGAAAATGGTTTTGAACCCATTGGATGCCACCCTTCTTCCTTTTGACGTTTTGAAGTCTCATTGACTTAGCGTACACATAATTATTGCCTTACGGATACAGCTAATTAGAGGTAGCAAAACGGCTGACTGAGTCTACTTGAATAAATCCGATCCTGAATTTTTGACATTTTTGAAAAGCCTGGTCACCCCCTATTGAACAAAACCGTCACGGAGGAAATGGTTGTGAACCCATTGGATGCCACCCCTCTCCCTTTTTGACGTTTTTAAGTCTCATTGACTTAGTGTGCACATAATTATTGCCTTACGGATACAGCTAATTACAGGTAGCTAATTACAATAAACATACATTTTCGCATATCAAACGAAAGGTCTACTAGTCCTCTGTCTCCCGAGCACATAAATTTTCGAAAAATGTGTTGTTATAAGGCGTGATTCAACCAAATTGCGCCCCACTTTACGTAAATCATTTCGAAAATCTCAGATTTTGTTCCTCTGCAAAAACGGCTGATTGAGTCTATTTGAATATATCCGATCCCAAATTTTTTGACATTTTTGAAAAGCCTGGTAACCCCCTATTGAACAAAACTGTCACGGAGGAAAATGGTTTTGAACCCATTGGATGCCACCCTTCTTCCTTTTGACGTTTTGAAGTCTCATTGACTTAGCGTACACATAATTATTGCCTTACGGATACAGCTAATTAGAGGTAGCAAAACGGCGGCTGACTGAGTCTACTTGAATAAATCCGATCCTGAATTTTTGACATTTTTGAAAAGCCTGGTCACCCCCTATTGAACAAAACCGTCACGGAGGAAAATGGTTGTGAACCCATTGGATGCCACCCCTCTCCCTTTTTGACGTTTTTAAGTCTCATTGACTTAGTGTGCACATAATTATTGCCTTACGGATACAGCTAATTACAGGTAGCTAATTACAATAAACATACATTTTCGCATATCAAACGAAAGGTCTACTAGTCCTCTGTCTCCCGAGCACATAACATTTTCGAAAAATGTGTTGTTATAAGGCGTGATTCAACCAAATTGCGCCCCACTTTACGTAAATCATTTCGAAAATCTCAGATTTTGTTCCTCTGCAAAAACGGCTGATTGAGTCTATTTGAATATATCCGATCCCAAATTTTTTGACATTTTTGAAAAGCCTGGTAACCCCCCTATTGAACAAAACTGTCACGGAGGAAAATGGTTTTGAACCCATTGGATGCCACCCTTCTTCCTTTTTGACGTTTTAAGTCTCATTGACTTAGCGTGCACATAATTATTGCCTTACGGATACAGCTAATTAGAGGTAGCAAAACGGCTGACTGAGTCTACTTGAATAAATCCGATCCTGAATTTTTTGACATTTTTGAAAAGCCTGGTCACCCCCTATTGAACAAAACCGTCACGGGAGGAAATGGTTGTGAACCCATTGGATGCCACCCCTCTCCCTTTTTGACGTTTTTAAGTCTCATTGACTTAGTGTGCACATAATTATTGCCTTACGGATACAGCTAATTACAGGTAGCTAATTACAATAAACATACATTTTCGCATATCAAACGAAAGGTCTACTAGTCCTCTGTCTCCCGAGCACATAACATTTTCGAAAAATGTGTTGTTATAAGGCGTGATTCAACCAAATTGCGCCCCACTTTACGTAAATCATTTCGAAAATCTCAGATTTTGTTCCTCTGCAAAAACGGCTGATTGAGTCTATTTGAATATATCCGATCCCAAATTTTTTGACATTTTTGAAAAGCCTGGTAACCCCCCTATTGAACAAAACTGTCACGGAGGAAAATGGTTTTGAACCCATTGGATGCCACCCTTCTTCCTTTTTGACGTTTTGAAGTCTCATTGACTTAGCGTACACATACAGCTAATTAGAGGTAGCAAAACGGCTGACTGAGTCTACTTGAATAAATCCGATCCTGAATTTTTTGACATTTTTGAAAAGCCTGGTCACCCCCTATTGAACAAAACCGTCACGGAGGGAAATGGTTGTGAACCCATTGGATGCCACCCCTCTCCCTTTTTGACGTTTTTAAGTCTCATTGACTTAGTGTGCACATAATTATTGCCTTACGGATACAGCTAATTACAGGTAGCTAATTACAATAAACATACATTTTCGCATATCAAACGAAAGGTCTACTAGTCCTCTGTCTCCCGAGCACATAAAATTTTCGAAAAATGTGTTGTTATAAGGCGTGATTCAACCAAATTGCGCCCCACTTTACGTAAATCATTTCGAAAATCTCAGATTTTGTTCCTCTGCAAAAACGGCTGATTGAGTCTATTTGAATATATCCGATCCCAAATTTTTTGACATTTTTGAAAAGCCTGGTAACCCCCCTATTGAACAAAACTGTCACGGAGGAAAATGGTTTTGAACCCATTGGATGCCACCCTTCTTCCTTTTTGACGTTTTTAAGTCTCATTGACTTAGCGTGCACATAATTATTGCCTTACGGATACAGCTAATTAGAGGTAGCAAAACGGCTGACTGAGTCTACTTGAATAAATCCGATCCTGAATTTTTTGACATTTTTGAAAAGCCTGGTAACCCCCTATTGAACAAAACTGTCACGGAGGAAAAAAACCCATTGGATGCCACCCTTCTTCCTTTTTGACGTTTTTAAGTCTCATTGACTTAGCGTGCACATAATTATTGCCTTACGGATACAGCTAATTAGAGGTAGCAAAACCCTGAGTCTACTTGAATAAATCCGATCCTGATTTTTTGACATTTTTGAAAAGCCTGGTCACCCTCTATTGAACAAAACCGTCACGGAGGGAAATGGTTTGAACCCATTGGATGCCACCCCTCTCCCTTTTTGACGTTTTAAGTCTCATTGACTTAGTGTGCACATAATTATTGCCTTACGGATACAGCTAATTACAGGTAGCTAATTACAATAAACATACATTTTCGCATATCAAACGAAAGGTCTACTAGTCCTCTGTCTCCCGAGCACATAACATTTTTCGAAAAATGTGTTGTTATAAGGCGTGATTCAACCAAATTGCGCCCCACTTTACGTAAATCATTTCGAAAATCTCAGATTTTGTTCCTCTGCAAAAACGGCTGATTGAGTCTATTTGAATATATCCGATCCCAAATTTTTTGACATTTTTGAAAAGCCTGGTAACCCCCCTATTGAACAAAACTGTCACGGAGGAAAATGGTTTTGAACCCATTGGATGCCACCCTTCTTCCTTTTTGACGTTTTTAAGTCTCATTGACTTAGCGTACACATAATTATTGCCTTACGGATACAGCTAATTAGAGGTAGCAAAACGGCTGACTGAGTCTACTTGAATAAATCCGATCCTGAATTTTTTGACATTTTTGAAAAGCCTGGTCACCCCTATTGAACAAAACCGTCACGGAGGAAAAAATGGTTGACGTTTTTGAACCCATTGGATACAGCCACCCTGAGTCTACTTGAATAAATCCTCTGAATTTTTGACCTTTTTGACGTTTTTAAGTCTCATTGGATGCCACCCCTCTCCCTTTTTGACGTTTTTAAGTTCATTGACTTAGTGTGCACATAATTATTGCCTTACGGATACAGCTAATTACAGGTAGCTAATTACAATAAACATACATTTTCGCATATCAAACGAAAGGTCTACTAGTCCTCTGTCTCCCGAGCACATAAAATTTTCGAAAAATGTGTTGTTATAAGGCGTGATTCAACCAAATTGCGCCCCACTTTACGTAAATCATTTCGAAAATCTCAGATTTTGTTCCTCTGCAAAAACGGCTGATTGAGTCTATTTGAATATATCCGATCCCAAATTTTTTGACATTTTTGAAAAGCCTGGTAACCCCCCTATTGAACAAAACTGTCACGGAGGAAAATGGTTTTGAACCCATTGGATGCCACCCTTCTTCCTTTTTGACGTTTTGAAGTCTCATTGACTTAGCGTACACATAATTATTGCCTTACGGATACAGCTAATTAGAGGTAGCAAAACGGCTGACTGAGTCTACTTGAATAAATCCGATCCTGAATTTTTTGACATTTTTGAAAAGCCTGGTCACCCCCCTATTGAACAAAACCGTCACGGAGGAAAATGGTTTTGAACCCATTGGATGCCACCCCTCTCCCTTTTTGACGTTTTTAAGTCTCATTGACTTATGCCATAATTATTGCCTTACGGATACCTTTTTACGTTTACAATAAGTCTCATTTGACATATAGAAAGGTCTACTAGTCCTCATAATTTTTCGAAAAATGTGTTGTTATAGGCGGAACATTGCGCCCTACTTTACGTAAATCATTTCGAAAATCTCAGATTTTGTTCCTCTGCAAAAACGGCTGATTGAGTCTATTTGAATAAATCCGATCCCAAATTTTTTGACATTTTTGAAAAGCCTGGTAACCCCCCTATTGAACAAAACTGTCACGGAGGAAAATGGTTTTGAACCCATTGGATGCCACCCTTCTTCCTTTTTGACGTTTTAAGTCTCATTGACTTAGCGTGCACATAATTATTGCCTTACGGATACAGCTAATTAGAGGTAGCAAAACGGCTGACTGAGTCTACTTGAATAAATCCGATCCTGAATTTTTTGACATTTTTGAAAAGCCTGGTCACCCCTATTGAACAAAACCGTCACGGAGGAAATGGTTGTGAACCCATTGGATGCCACCCCTCTCCCTTTTTGACGTTTTTAAGTCTCATTGACTTAGTGTGCACATAATTATTGCCTTACGGATACAGCTAATTACAGGTAGCTAATTACAATAAACATACATTTTCGCATATCAAACGAAAGGTCTACTAGTCCTCTGTCTCCCGAGCACATAAATTTTCGAAAAATGTGTTGTTATAAGGCGTGATTCAACCAAATTGCGCCCCACTTTACGTAAATCATTTCGAAAATCTCAGATTTTGTTCCTCTGCAAAAACGGCTGATTGAGTCTATTTGAATATATCCGATCCCAAATTTTTGACATTTTTGAAAAGCCTGGTAACCCCCCTATTGAACAAAACTGTCACGGAGGAAAATGGTTTTGAACCCATTGGATGCCACCCTTCTTCCTTTTTGACGTTTTTAAGTCTCATTGACTTAGCGTACACATAATTATTGCCTTACGGATACAGCTAATTAGAGGTAGCAAAACGGCTGACTGAGTCTACTTGAATAAATCCGATCCTGAATTTTTGACATTTTTGAAAAGCCTGGTCCCTCTATTGAACAAAACCGTCACGGAGGGAAATGGTTGTGAACCCATTGGATGCCACCCCTCTCCCTTTTTGACGTTTTTAAGTCTCATTGACTTAGTGTGCACATAATTATTGCCTTACGGATACAGCTAATTACAGGTAGCTAATTACAATAAACATACATTTTCGCATATCAAACGAAAGGTCTACTAGTCCTCTGTCTCCCGAGCACATAACATTTTCGAAAAATGTGTTGTTATAAGGCGTGATTCAACCAAATTGCGCCCCACTTTACGTAAATCATTTCGAAAATCTCAGATTTTGTTCCTCTGCAAAAACGGCTGATTGAGTCTATTTGAATATATCCGATCCCAAATTTTTTGACATTTTTGAAAAGCCTGGTAACCCCCCTATTGAACAAAACTGTCACGGAGGAAAATGGTTTTGAACCCATTGGATGCCACCCTTCTTCCTTTTTATATATATATATATATATATATATATATATATATATATATACATTGTGTGAACAAACAGTGAACATCAGCTAACAAGAAAGAAAAACAGATCAGTAGGGAAGTAAAAAAGGCCTGGAAGAGTATAGGCCTACAGTAGGTGTACCAATTCAGCACATGTACCAATTTCGCGTATTTTCGAATTTTTTTATTCGTTTATTTCTAGTCATTTATTGCTAAAATTGTATCATTTGTTCTTACTCTTAAAACATACAAAATTAGGAATTTGTGGTGAATTATGACTTCAAAATATGTTTCCGTTCACGAGTAAAAAAAACATTTTTACTTTTTGATTTCGAGCCTACTTTACTCGAAACACTTGATTCTGTAAAAAAATCTTACTACTTCTTGTCTGTTTTGATCAGAGACGCACGAATAAAAAAATCCTCAAAAACATGGTCAAGCTTCGCAGGTAAAATAATGTATGGAAATTATTGTAAAGTTGCAAAGTAGATAAATTTTGCATGATAAATATTGTTTTTCCATGTTTTCGCAACCTTTATCGCTTGCAAAATTCCGGTACCAGTTAAGCGTATTGTCTTTTCAAAACTACTTGACTGCGCTTGTGCCCTATGAATACGCAATTTGTTATTTTTCTACTGCAACTGGTACATACAAAAACGATAGAAAAGGCTCAATCTTAAAATGGATTTTATTTAATAGCCGACTGGCCGACGGGTATTATTGTATCTAGACCTAATATCAAAGAGTTTATTTAAGATGTTTTTGTTCAATATATATGTGAAAAGCTGAAAAGTATATGTATACAAATTAGATGAATTGCAGGAAATCGTGTGTGTAGAAAATACGCAGTCGACAGAATCTTCAACCGGGTATCTTTTATGATGTCATAGCAGAGTAGACGCTTTTAGAACAATGACGTAATTTATTTACATTCTCCTAATACTCGAACAAGGACGGAATTAACAGATTGGTTGATCTTGAACGTATTCTGACATGTGAGGCATGTTTTAGGATTTTTCTAAAAGCATTTATTTCCCAAAGTAAAAGTGACAAATGCAAAAAGATTGATCGAATTTTATCCGGACTTTCACAACGTAAAATTTAAATTAAAATTATCCTACAAAATTTGGTCTCACTCAGTCTTTATGCTGAGTGATCAGCCATAACGTTAGGACTATGTCTACAGTATGTGGACCAGTTGAGCGAAAGGACGAGTTCAATGAGAATGTTCAAAAATTCCGTGTTCATAGAAAAATGACCAATACCACCGAAAATTGGTAAAATATATTGCTTTCCACCTATAACAAGCATCGATATTGTTTTCATTGAACTCTTTAAGAAATTGTAATGCTATTTGTGAGGGATTTTTCTGGCCATAGTCTGCCATGTTGTCTGTTCAGAATCTTGGAAATGATCAAATATATCCTTTCCTAATAGTTTTTGTTTATAACAGGAATAACTGCAAACATGTTTTCTGTCTACCAGTATAATTTTGATTTAATTTTGGTGTTGTTTCAACATTTTATTGTAAGTTTAAAATGTTAAGTCATGGGACTAGTTCCACTAAAATTGTAGTTCCAAAATGTGTAAAATGGAATATTACGTCGTGCTCGCAGAGAATAATGGAATTTGTTGTTACATACACCATTATTCTATTCTTACCTTAAGGCATCAAGGGTAAATTGACTTACTTGAGAAATACATGTTAAGCTCTTCCTACGAAGCCTACAAGTTAGGCAAATATATTGGTGATCAAATTAATTTTGGCTTTTTTTTGATCAAAATTGAAAGAAAATAACATGAAATGCTTGGAATATACAAAAATATTGTATGGAAATTATAATTTCAAATTGTTCTTAAGGATTTATGAAATGAAAACACATTTTTCCTTGAAGTGGTCCACATACCATTTGGTATCGGCAAAAAATAAATAAATGAAAATCAGCAAAAATAAATGAAATAAAATCAAGTAGTTTAGCTCTAGCGCCTTATGCTAATTTTGATCTCTGAATCAAGGTGCGTATAATTTATATGTGGTTCAGTGCATATTGCTGAATCTCATTTGGTGGAAGGTCTAAAGAGGGTCTGCCCACTCTTAGGCCTGCCCTTACCCCTCTTAGGCCTGCCATTACCACTCTTAGGCCTGCCCTTACGTAGTTAACAATATCCCCTTGAAATGAAAGGTAAGGAAGTTTTGGCATTATAATGCTCAGGGCTGTACACCAATAGGCTATCTCCTTTTGGATAAGATTTGCAAGTGATAGGCTACAACCAACTGAGGCTGTGGTCAATAGGGCTCGGCTTCCCTGAAAAAGGAATGGCATTTGACATTAATTGATTTGCCTGTAACTTCACTCATCCCCTCGCTTGATGAATCGCAACAGTAGGTGGTCAAGGCTTATATGAGAAATTATATCAGTAGGGCCTAACATTAGGCCTGTTCAGGATGTCATAATTGCGTGTGTAAATATTAATGACCAGTCTGCCGCTGAAAACAAAAGCAGTTTACTGTTACAGCCAGTCCCTTAAGTGTCAAAGTTAAAATCCCTACGTTCGCTTGTGTAGGCCTATTCGTGCAGAAAATTGTTGCAACTTTGGTGGAAATTAATGTTGCAGAAAGATATATTTTAGAATTTTGCAAACACATGAATTGTCATGGTGTGTATTTCTACATAGGCTAAAGCATGGTGCTCAATTGCACACAAATCGTTGCATGTTTTCACCGATAAAATGCCCGTCCTTGTCCCGGATGATCAAATTACCGGCTGACCAAATTGTTTCCGAGTGTATAATTTCAGTGCTTGATATAACTGTTACATCTATAATTGGATGTACCTAATGCTAAGATATCCAAAGTTTGGGAGCAATTTGAAAATTATTCTCTGTCAACATGTCAGTGGCCCAGCCTTAGCCTAAAGTGACCTTCACTGCCTCTTAAACTTTAACTTAAACCTACGCCCCAAGTCTTACAACCGCTGTCACTTTCATACTAATCTGCAATAATGAAAGAAACAGTAGGAGCAGGCAGGGATTGTTTTTGGACCTAGGCCTAGACCTACTCCCAATAAAAATATATCCCATAATATTTCCCTCAATTTATGATGATCTGCAAGAATTTAAAGTGCAGTCACAAATGCTAAATTAACCCTGTTCACCTAAGTATAGGCTAATCTTAGACCCCAGATAGTCCTTGAGTGCTAGGCCAATCTACTTCCATTCAGCAACTTGGAAGTTCCAAGCACTTGTATGACACCTGATGAAATCACTCGACCTATCCAGTGCTGTCATGCAAAATAAATTATACACTATCCATTTAATAGTACCTCAGACTCCATAACAAACGCTATTTAGAACTAACTATCAGTGTCAGTTATAGTTGTATACTTAGCTAGCTGCCTATAAATACAACTAACTGACCAACGTTAGTGTTACTGGTGTTAAGCATTTAACGTGCGTGGGACCTGAGCAACAAACATTCAGACATTAACAAAGTAAAAAAATTCAAGATTTCCGCAGGAAATTGAAAAAAAAACTTAAGTCAGGTGATGTGTCACATGAGGGTGTACGCAGAATCATTGCGGTGTTATCGTTATGTGGCGAGTCATTTGCAACTTCAGTATGACATCACTATGTGTAAGTTGCCATACAAGAAATGACGTCAAAAAGCCATAACGAGAAATGACGTCGTAAAAAGACACCCGGTTGAAGATTCTGTCAACTGCAGAAAATACTCTCAACTGGTACACGTTTCGTGGTACATGTACATCTTGACAAAATTTCAAAATGAAAATAAAAAAAAAATAATAAAAATTTGAGAGTTTAAATACTTTTTAACTAGAATATTTATATCTTAAACTTTTTATCAATGATATTTTTTAGAAGTAGAAAACTACATATAACGAAAGGAAGTAAAAACAATTCCTAATGTGCTGAATTGGTACACCTACTGTAGGCCTATGACGAATAACTACTGTACAGTCTACAGTAGGCCTATGTCAATATGTGGACTAGTTTTGAGGAAAAATGTGTTTTTTAATTCATAATGCCTTAATTGTCCCATATTTTTAGGTTTTAGGATTGCAGAACAATTTGCAATTACATTTTCCATATACAAATGTTGTCATGTAACTTGTAAGTATTGTAGGTAGGCCTAGGGCTTAACATGTATTTCCCAAGTAAAGTAGGTTACGTTTTACGCCAAAACTAGAGACTCAAAGAAATATCAAGAAGCTTCACTCGTGTAATTCTCCCCCTTTCTTGTACATATTGGGCACTTACAGTGTGGGAAAGGGGAGAGAGAGAGAGTTGAACACACAATTACAATGACGGGGTCGTCACCTGCGTATTCGGTTATGATAGTACAAATGCTATCACGAAACGCTTAATACGACCCAGACGAGAACACAGGTACGACGTACGGACAGACATAACATCGACAACCAAGTCAATGTCCACGGCCTATAATAACCAGTTGTGGTGCACTGGCGTGTCTACCCACCCCAGGATTGAACCCGGGGCCTCGTGGTCTGTAGACAGGTATGATAACCGCTACACCACAGTAGGTAGATAGGGAAAGGGGAGAATTCCACGAGTATATTTATATAGCTTTTTATCAAGTTTTTAACTTCACGCCAAAAACAAAAATATTTTTTGATCGTCTTACAAGGTAAAACTTGAAGGCTTGCTCAGCCATTGATATTAGAGAGCGGAAATAGGGGTTATTGGAATACATCTGACTGAATAAAGCCGACTTTCACGTGTAATGCAAGGGGACCTAATTCTCCCCTCTCCATGATATATACTGCAGAGGGGAGAATTATAATTCTCCCCTCTTCCATATATACTGTAACACAAAATGTAAATAGGTAAAGTTATATAAACGGCATAAACTTCAATGCTCCCTTGTATTTGGCTTTATTCCGTATATATCTTATATTTGTGATGGTTCTTGTAGCCCTGAACAAAAGACAAGCTTACACGCAGTTCAACCACGCATTTTCTTTCACGTATAACTCAACAGAACTTAATTCTCCCTTTCCCGTATACAGCACAACGTAAAGAGGAATTTCCAATTCTCCCTGAGGGGACAATTGGAAGATATCCAACATTAAAACTTCAAGCAAAACGTGATCTTTGAGCTAATATTACTCCATTCCATTCATAAACTGAGAAACTAGTGGCATAACTGCAGAATACCCTGTGATATTGAACTTGATTATCTCCATAGGCAAGGCTACACTAAGTTACACCAGAAGTAAAGTTACAACTTAGGACTTAATTTACACTTTCAGCATAGCACTGTAGCCCATTTTTCGAACACAGCCCTCGAGATCTATTTTCCTGTTTAGTCCTATAGTCTTTCACTCTCAAATTGTCTCTTTAGCACTGTAGCCCCTGTAGTCCACTGATCTTGAGTAGTCATTCGACATATACCACCCCCTCCCAACCTCCTCCTTTTATCCAGGCCTTTTACTTACTGATTTTTTTGTTCTTGTTGGCTGACATTTACTGATTGCTGTTGTTTATTGATTTACAGCCTGACAAGGATTATTCAAGTTCCATATGGTCTGCGTGATTCTAACTGAGTTACAATGCTACGACCAAAAAAGGGTTACCAGCTCCTGTTCAAATTACTTGTCTTTTGAGTGTTCAAATTTGCATCCACACCACTCTTATTCCTTTTCCAAGTTTTCATGAGCAAAAACCGCTCAAAACATTTTCCTATTTAGGCAAAATAAGATGATTCTTGGGACACTTTCACTCTCCACTCTCAACACTTTTTGCCATTAGTTTGCACTGTGATGATCACAGTTGAAGGTAAATTGTCATGTGAGTGATAGATTTCGATTATATAGATGGCGTTTTGTGTTATTTGTACGGGACTACTTTCTGCTTGCAGTAGCAAAAGATGCATCAGTAGTAAACACTCAACACCCGAATTTGCAGTAAAACACCCCATGCTCTGATTGTAGTAATAATCATACAAAAGTTTGGGAGAACATTGACAGGCTCATAATCGGTTGCTGAAAGTTTGCCAAATTTCTCCCTTTAAAAGTTGCTGAATATACAATTTTTAAACATTTAATCGAAAGAGGAGGTGAAATCCCATTAGGCTGTGTGGAAAGAATGTGAGTTTGACGCATTTGTTAAAAATTTTGGTTGCTTCAGTGCAGTCTTTAATTAAAAAAAAGGGTAACTGCAATAACCCTGTTACACAACATTTACATGTATGTCCCAATGATAATATACGTGTAACTGGGTTGTGACAATAACTAGATCTTGAGTAGGCATATGACCATTAACACTGTAGCCCCCATAGCCTACTGATCTTAAGTAGGCATATGACCCACTGTAGCCCCTGTAGCCTAAGTTATTTTGAGTAGGTATATGGCCTCTGTAGAACAGTTACCCCTGTAGCCCACTAAACTTAAATATGTGTCGTTTTAAAGAGGACAGTTCTATCAATTTCACACAGATCCCAGTGTATCCCCATGGCCTTTGATTTTTTAATTCTACAAACGCGGGGTAGCCTTTTCTGCAGTTGCTCCAAACGCATCGACAGTCTTAACATATGTGTTTTGATGAGGATCCACATTGAAATGTTCTGAACAAAACACACCATAATGCAAAAATGTATTCCATTTACTCTCTATGGTCTCAAAATTGTCTCTTTTTTCTTCTACATTCTTTCATAGATTGTTGTTGTTGAATTTGTATCAGGAATATATTTTTCTGACATGAACCTAATACGTCACTTGAAATTTTTTGTCTGGCTTAGGCCTTTCATTTACAAAAATAAGTTTGTTTTATACTTTGACTGCAAGATTTTAGCTTTTGGTTATAGATTTCCTGGGCGACACAAAGCTTTTTCTTTATTTGATATGATAGATATAATAATTATAAGTCAAGTGAAGAAATTTCACATCCTACACAACAATTCAGCATATATATTTTGTAGTTTATTAAAACATTAATTATTGTGATATAAACTTACATGGGAGCAGCCATTTTGTTCATAGGCAATGTAAAAAGGATGCGACACACCAGTGCAGATTAAATATTAATATATTTCTTTTATCTTTTTCAAAATGTTGAACTTCTAAAACGTAATTGTTCCTTTGCATGGGTCTATAAATTTGTATTTGTAGGCCTTTATGATATTCATAATTTTATACGTTGGAATTTCATGTCAAAACATTTTGGAAAGAAAATTGCAAAGAATTTAAATTGATACTTTAGGTCTGTTAGCACATACAGTAGGGCAAATAATGTCATCATTGGGATGATTTAAAAAAAATAAAAATAGAAGTAGACTCTAAATTTGAATAACTTGACAATTGATTAAGATAGTTGATAAGGGTTTTGGTAGTTATTACTGTAAGCTTTACTCTACCAGCACTTTTTTGAAAATGCGCTCGGGAGGCGGATTCAAAGATGGAGAACCCAAAACGGCGATAATATCGCTGTGTGGTATAGTAAGGAAGGGTTAATCAAGGGCTGATTATTTGTCCTCCAAGCAGCAGAGTTGGACTCGATCCGCTTCAGTGACCCGCTGGGCTGCCCAACGGGATCATGTTGCATATATTTTTGAGTTGGCGCACTTGTTGCAGTCTCATTAACCCTTACTCTACCAGCACTTTTTTTTAAATGCACTCGGGAGGCGGAGTCAAAGATGGGAACCCAAAATGGCGATAATATTGCCGCGTGGTAGAGTAAGGGTTAATTCTTTATCATATATAAAACTAGAACATTTGTTTTTGTCTCCTACATTTCTACAGATTCAGAAAGCTTCCTTTCTATGCATCAAAAGAATAATCCTGTGTATACAGAAATGAAAATAAATCATGTGTTACTAGTTAAACATTGTTGGGTGCAAGTAAAATGTTAGATTTGCACATGCAATGTTTTGGCTGTTATCACTGATATATCATCATTGTATTATGCTGGACCCTGGAAGGACTGAGTTTAGATGCCTGATTAGGAGGAACTGTTCATTCTTTGCCAACTATGGGGTGTGGTATGAGTTTTAGAAGATAAGGTTTTACTTCTTTGCAGGTATTTTTATGTTTTTGTGTTTGATGTTCAAATACTGGTGGAGAATTTCTAGGATATATGTGTTAAATTGTGAGTATTAGATAGGACTCTCATGATATGTCAATTATCATGATACCGTGATATCTCTTTGCTAACGAGATGAAATTTGCATCTTTGCACATTTTGTGATTTGTCCTATTTCAATGTATCAATTTTGAAAATATTTCATTTTCTTCAGAAATTGGTTGATATTGCCATTTGGATGAACTAAAAAGTTCAAAATGCTACTAAATCATTAAACGTAATAAACTTTTCATGATTAGAAAACAGCATTCAATGTTAACTTGTTCATATTAGTCAATACTTTTCCTGTACTAGTTCTGCAATTTTTTGATCTCTTATGTTCATTTGATGAAAAGATTTAGACTTGCCCACTGTTTAAAGAGTACTTGCAATTCTTTTGCCACAGGTACTCGTTAGCCAATATTGTTACTTTAGACAGCCATATCATGACATCCCTAGTATCAACGGTATTTTGGAGTAGTTATTGTAGTTTTTCTCCAGACACTCCAGTATTTTGGCAAATATGCCAAAGTGTTGTACCTTAAAAAAAAAAAAAGCACTGCAATACTGAAAATATTGTTGGCTAAGTTTGGCTACTTTTTGAGTACAGACCCTAAATGTTTAGCTGAAAGCCTGAGCCCCTGCAATTACCTAATGTTGAAAGAAAGGGGTTGAATTGTACTTTACAGAAAATTACATACAAATTCCCAAACCTTGTTTTGTGGTACATAAAAGACACTGAAGCTGATGTTTATATCATATTTTTAATGAGGAAGATATTGAATTATATGCTACCTGTAGTAGGAAGTGCAGTGGTTTGGTGGTTAAGGAATCATGTTCATATTCAAAAGATAGCAGGCTCGATTCTTGCCATAATCCCTGCTTTGTATCCTTGAGCAAAGCACCTCAGCTCATTCAGTTGTAAAATATGTGCCAGCACTGTTGGGAATGGGTTGGCATCCTGTCCAGTGGTACTCTTGTGCTCTCATCTGTCAAGGACACAGAAAATGAGCTTTAACATTATGGGCAGTCTTATATGACGGGACTTTAAGAAGTACTGTACAAAATGGCCAAGAAACCAATCCAATATCTTATTCTGTTAAGGAATTAAGTTTAAAGCTCTGTTGTATTTATGTAGAAATATTTGGTGCTGTAAAACTACTACATGGGAAGTTGGCATCTCCATCCTCACATTCTTAATAACACTTTTGTATTTTAAAGAGAGCTTTTGTTTTTATTTTTTTGCCATTTGAATATTTTTTCTTGTATTTCTTTAGGTAGTAAATCATAATTACCATTGATTTCTGTTTTTCTTCTTTAAGCCACAAAATAGTAGGAAAAATATGATATAATACTTAAAAACTTAAAGGAATCTGTTAATGTGATGTCAAAACTAGTCTCATTTTAGTCGTTTCTTCACAGATGACATCAAACTTTACACTTAAATATCACCTTACCAGATTAAGATTGCTGAACTAATCCTTTCATCTGTAGTAAGATGTGTATGTATATTTTGTGCACATGCAGGCTGATGTAAGAAGAAATTATTTAAAGATTATTTAAACATATGCAAAACAAAACAAACTATTTGAAACAATGATTTTCATTGTCTGGATGAACATGGAATGTAAGAAAAGGGAATCCCACTGGTCATCTCTGTTGTTATCATTTCTAAAAGTGCTGGCACAATACAAGTCCATTGATTTATTGTTTCTTTTTAAGAATTTAGCTCAGATTTCAGTATAAGGGTGATTATAAGTACCTCTCTGTCAAACATAAGGGGGCTTTTAAGAAAATGTCCATGTGTTTGGCAGTTTTGGTTTTATGCAATGGTTCAAAGGGTTGATTCTGTAATCTTATTTTTGGTTCGCATGCGAATCATATGCGAACCTAAGTAATCGCAATTTCATCCAGCCGTCCTCAGTTTTTCCTTTGATTTCCTCAGAAATGTTAAAGTTGTTTTGAGAATTTCTCAGAAAATTTTAGAGTTTTTTCAGAGTTCCTCAGAAAAAGTTATAGTTTTTTCAGATATCCTTTTGGAAGGTTAGAATTTCTATACAAAATATTTAAGTTTTTTAGAGACACTTACTGTTAGACAGGATTGAAGATTAGTTTCCTTAAAAATTCTACAAAACTTTTGATATTTCCTTAGAAGATAATTGTCAAAAATGATATAATTTTTCAATATTCTTCAGAAATCATCAAGCATCTCTCTCATAGTATGGATATTTTAATCCTTTAATTCTTCAAAATATTTGGGCAACAACATTTGTATCAGGCATGATTATTAAACTCCACCTTTATTATTGTGTTTTTTTGCATAAAGTTGCTACAGTATATGAACTGACTATACTTTTTTTATTTAGTATGCTCAGTCAGGGAGTGTGACAGGATGTGACTGCATATGGACATAGGGAGGGATGCCATGTGGGACATGGATGGGCCATATGATATAATATATACCATATGGTATACACCAAGGGCTACTATATCAGGCATAATTATTTGAGTCTGCCTTCTTTTCTTATTCTACAATTCATTTGCATATAAGTTATTATATGAACTGACACTTTAATGCATAATATGCTCAATCAGGGACTGTGATAGCCAGGATGAGACTTCTAATGGAGCCTATGGGACATCATGTGGGACATAGGGTGGAATACTATGTGGGACATGGGGTGGGATTCCATGTGGGACATGGAGTGGGATGCCATGTGGGACATGGGTGGGATGCCATGTGGAGCAGAGTGGAATGCCATGTAGGGTATATGGTAGAATGCCATGTAGGACATAGGGTGGAATGCCATGGAATGGAATGTCATGTGGAACATGGGATGTCATGTGGGACACGGGGTCCCACCCCATTTCAACAAGTCATTTGCAAATAAGTTTTTAAATGAACTGACACTTTCATACATAGTATGCTCAATTAGAAGCTGTGATAGCTAGGATGAGACTTCTTATGGAGCCTATGGGTGGGATTCCATGTGGGACATGGGGTGGGATGCCATGTGGAACAGGGTGGGATGCCATGTGGGACATAGGGTAGAATGCCATGTGTGACATAGGGTAGGAGGCTATGTGGGACATCGGGTAGGCGGTCATGGGGACATGGGATGTGATGCCATGTGGGACATAAAGTAGGATGACATTGGGAGGGATACCATGTGAAACATATGGTGGGATGTTATGTGGGACATCAGGTGGGAAGCCACTGATGCGAGACACAGGGAGGGATGCCATGTGGGACATAGGGAGGGATGTCATGTGGTACATGCGATTTGATTAATGTGGGACATACATGTAGGATGGGATCCATGTGGGACATAAGGTGGGATGCCATGTGGGTCTTAGGGTGGGATGCCATGTGGGACTTATGGTGGAATGCCATGTGAGACATACTGTATGGTAGAATGCCATGTGGGAGATATGGTGGAATGTCATGTGGTACAAGGCATGGATAGGATGTTATGTGGGACATGGGGTGGGAGGTCATTTGGGACATGGGATGCAATATGGGACATAGGTGGGATGCCATGTGGGTCTCATAGGAAGGGATGCCATGTGGGACATATGATGGAACGCCACGTGGGACAAGGGATGGATGTCATGTGGTATAAGGGGTGATGCCATGTGGGAAATATGGTGGAATGTCATGTGGGACAAGGGATGGAATTTAATGTCATGTGGGACATGGGGTCGGATACCATGTGTGACATGGAATGCCATGTGGGATATGGGATGCCATGTGGGACTTAATGCGAGATGTCATTTTTATAATCGGCCGGGTCAAATGATATAGGTGTCAATTTGCATGGGCATGCGAACCATGACGGTTTTACCATTCTAGTTAAAGGGTTTTTACTGGAAGTTTATTTTAAGATGACTGCTGTGAAAATTAAGTTGCACAAGAAATCTGTATTTATGTTTTATAATTAATTTTAACTTTGCCTCCAAGAAAATCTTGTTTATTTGGGTTGCACCCGGAACCAACATTTTCAGTTGAAGATTAACATGAAATAGATATAAACACCTGAAAATTTTTTTTACTACACTTTTACACACATGTAAGGAGGAGAGACATTAGGAATTTGCATTAACCCTGTTTTAAACCTTGTTATTCTTACTTTCATATTATTCACTTATTGGCTTTCTTGCTTAGACTTATGACATGTTAGAAGAAAAAAAAATAGCATATGAAAATGAACAGAAATGAACAGATATATTCTTTGTTAATATCTATTGTTGGTCAGACTTGTGTAATGAGATGGCCTGAATAGTATACCATGATGATGATCAAATGAATATTAATCTGTCATGCCTTGTGTATGTTAAAATGTAGAAAATTACATCCAGTTCCAGTGCATCGTTATTGGTTATTATTATTATTATCATTATTATTATCAATATTATTATTATCGTCGTCGTTGTCGTCATCGTCGTCATTATCATCATAATCGTTATTATTATTACTATTATTTTACAGATGGTCAATCACAGTAAAACCTTTCTAGACGCATGTTTTTACAACTCATTTTCTTTAAAACACGAAAATTGAGAAAAAATTTACAAAAATTGAAACAAACCTTACGAAAATTGAAGGAAATTTTCTGAAAATAGATTATTTTGGGGAGAGAAGATGCCATGGAACCAGACATGCCTGACAATTCAAAATCAATTTGTTACACCTTCATTATTATGAAGGAGGGAGGGGGGGTGGTATTGGGGACCTCATCACCCGGTTCCATTGCCACTGAATGGCATGCACCATTTAGATGGAAGTTAAATTCATCGAGTTCATTATGAGAATATAGTTGCGGCATTTAAGTCATTATGTCCCTTATATCGCGGGAAGCCCTGATTTGTCGTTATTTTGGATGATATAGGGCGAAGTGCTGAAGCCAATAACAGAAATTTCCCTACGATTATGTTAAATCTATGGACAGTTTTCTGGAAGGTTGGAAGCCCTGCATTTCTCACGATTTAAAATATCATTTTCTTTCAATGTCAAATCATGTCAAGTCCAGGTGCAAAGCTTGATTTTGTTTGCAAGAAATTGCGTAAAATCAATGGTTCAAATTTAAGATTGGTAGGGTTTGTGATTTTGATTGCAGAATATTGCTTAAAGGGCTATAGACAGCTAGAGGCAACATGGACTTAATGAATTAAGATACGGTTTATACCATTAAAACAGCAAAAAGATACATCAAAATTGGTTAAAAATGACCAATTTGCAGCATTTTTAATTTGTAGCTGTCACTGCACAATATTATGTGACATTAAAAGTTTTTCAGAACTTTGTCATGCCCGGAATCATCAGGTATCTAGAACAGACATTCTACAATTCAGCAGTAGCTGAATCTGAAGAACAGAATTTAAAGAATTACATCAAGATTTTGAGATGTGCTTCTCTTACTATATCACAAATTCTGCACACTAAATGAACAAATCTTGAAACTTTGTTTAGTCCTAACTTGAAAATTAAAATACACTTTTACAAATTTTAAAGACTGTTAAACTCAAAATTCCATGCTCTTTCACATATCTTAAATCTGATAGATGTCCATAGCCCTTAAATATTGTGTCAAACCCATGCAAGGTTGGAGCCCCCTCAGGCTGTGGGGTCCAGGAGGAAGCACCCAGGAACCCCACTTACGCCTCCATATATACCACTGTATATACTAAGTGTTTAGTTTTGAACACCAAAATAAACACTTTTTTGTAAGAGCAAGGGTGTTTATACCAACAAGCGTTTATCACATTGAGGCACTTATACCAACAAGCATTTGTCGAACCTTAACACTATGTTTATCGAACCTAAACATGTTTATTTATATAAACACCTTAAAACGTTTAATCAAAAAAACACATTGAAGCATTTTTCGTGTAACAGCTTTTGAACACTGTTTGGCGTTTATATCAACACACTATGTTGTTTATGTTAAACACTGTCGTTAAACACTCGTTAAACACTGTCGTTAAACACTGCCATTAAACACTGTCGTTAAACACTGTCGTTAAACACTGTCGTTAAACACTGTCGCTAAACTCTGTCGCTAAACACTGTCCTTAAACACTGTCGCTAAACACTGTCGCTAAACACTGTCCTTAAACACTGTCGTTTAACACTGTCGTTAAACACTGTCGTTAAACACTGTCGTTAAACACTGTCGTTAAACACTGTCGTTAAACACTCGTTAAACACTGTCGTTAAACACTGTCGTTAAACACTGTCGTTTATCACTGTCCTTAAACACTGTCCTTAAACACTGTCCTTAAACACTGTCGTTAAACACTGTCGTTAAACACTGTCGTTTATCACTGTCCTTAAACACTGTCCTTAAACACTGTCCTTAAACACTGTCGTTAAACACTGTCGTTAAACACTGTCGTTAAACACTGTCTTTAAACACTGTCGCTAAACACTGTCGTTAAACACTGCCGTTAAACACTGCCGTTAAACACTGCCGTTAAACACTGCCGTTAAACACTGTCGCTAAACACTGTCGCTAAACACTGTCGTTAAACACTGTCGTTAAACATGAATGTACAATGCAATGGGAATCAAGTTATATGAACAAATTTTTGATATTGAGTGATGAATACAAACGATTATAAAGTTTCTTGAACACATACAAGACTAAATCAACATCTTGGTATTTTAGTTTTGGAGTTGCGAACAACCATGATGACTGCATAGAGCAAAGGTATATGGCACATATTGCACATAAGGTGGAATGGGACATGGGGTGGGATGTCTTATGAAACATGTGGTGGGATGTCATATGTGACATGGGGTGAGATGTCTTATGGAACATGGGATGGGATGTCATATGTGACATGGGATGGGATGTCATATGGAACATGGGGTTGGATGTCATATGGGACATGGGTTGGGATGTCATATGTGACATGGGGCAGGATGTCATATGTGACATGGGGTGGGATGTCATATGGGAAATGGGGTGGGATGTCTTATGGAACATGGGGTGAGATGTCATATGGGACATGGGTTGGGATGTCATATGGGACATGGGTTGGGATGTCATAGGATATGGCTTGGGATGTCATATGGGACATGAGGTAGTGTGACATGGGGTGGGATGTCATATGTGACATGGGGTGGGATGTCATATGGGAAATGGGGTGGGATTTCATATGGGAAATGGGGTGGGATGTCATGTGGGAACTGGGGTGGGATGTCATATGGGACATGGGGTGGGATGTCATATGGGACATGGGGCAGGATGTCATATGGGACATGGGGTGGGATGTCTTATGGAACATGGGGTGGGATGTTTTTTGGGACATGGGATAAGGTGTCATGTGTAACTTGGGGTGGGATGTCATATTGGACATGGGGTGCGATGTCATATGGGACATAGAGTGGGATGTCATTAGATGGTCGGTTGGGGGGGTTTAACGGCATCTCTACAGTGAAGATCATATTGTGCCGGCAAGGTTAAAAGAAAAGGGGGAGCTTAAATCAAAGGAATGAAAGTTAAAGACGGCGTGCAGAGTGAGTGTGATGGTGGTGGGAGTTTAGTCTAAATGTTGTCATAGTAGGGTGGTGTATCTGATGTAGGAGAGGATATTGGTGGATGGGTTATTATGAAAGAGTTCAGCAATAGTACTGAAAGGGGAAAGGTGCAAGAAGAGGGGACAGTCCATGGGGATATGGAGATGACTGACGGTCAGATGAACATTGCAATTATTGCATAGTAGGGTTGGTGAGTCAGTCAAAAGGTAAGAGTAAGTTAGGTGGGTGTGGCCCACTCTGAGGCGAGTGATGTTGACGTCGTCTTTACGAGGGAGGTTTGAGGTTGTTTGATTAGAAGATATTTTTTGGATTTTGGATGTATAGTTTGTTGGTTGTGAGGGTATTCCACTCTGTTTGTCACAGTTGGTGGACTTGGGATGTAATGAGGGGTTTGATATCAGAGAAGGATCTGTGAAATGAAGTAGGGGTAAGTTGAGGGGTTGTTTGGCGGCTGAGTCGGCTTTGTCATTCCCTGGGTTTCCCATGTGACTGGGGAACTAGAAAAAGAGGATACTTTTGATGCGAAGAGAGGGGTTAAAAGCTTTTGAGGATGAGATGAGTAATAAGGTTTTCCCACTTTTGGTTGTGTATGGAAGTGAGAATCGACTTAGAGTCGGAGAAGATGGCGAAACGGTTGGAGGCTGTGTAATTAATGTTGTTGGGAGCTAGAATGGCCTTGACTTCTGCGGAAAAGTTGTCAGGAAGTCTGCTACTTAGAGTGATGTCGTGAGTGATGGCTGTGGCTGCCGTTTTGTTTCCGACTTTTGAGGCGTCAGTATAGATAGGGGTATACTTTGTTAAATGGCTTTTGATTTGCTTGTGTATAGTTGATAAAAGGTCGGGTTGGCATGGGTTTTGTTATGGGTTGAGATGCATAAAAAGGTGGAGAGGCGGGTGTGTCACATGGAGGGAAGGTGGGCCAGGAGAAAGGGGCCAGTGTGGTGGTATTGACGTTGAGTTGGCGGAGCTCTGGAGAGATGCGATTGCCAAAGGGTGGGATGAGGGTTTTGTTTCTATCAAAGAGGGCCAAGAAAGTTGGACATCTGATGAGGTTGTGGATAGGATTCTAAGTCTTAGCAAGGGTATTAGAGGCATAGGAGTGACCAAGCTTTTGCAACCAGCGGAGAAGGAAAGGGGGCTCGTTTGTCCCCACATGGAGGCTGGCGATAGGGGAAGTTTTGAAAGTGACCAGGCAGAACCTTAGTGCTTCGTTTTGGACAGTGTAAATGTTGCGAAGGTGAGACTTGTGGGTTGCACTATAGGCGATGCTGCTGTAGTCTAATTTAGAGCCGGTGGTAAGCCTGTAAATTTTGAGGAAGGTGTGCCGATCGGTTCCCCAGATGGTGTTAGAAATCACACGGAGAAGGTTGAGAACGTTGTTGAACTTCAACTTGAGGTTGATAATGTGCTTGTTGTAGTTGAGTTAGAGTCGAGGGTTATTCCGAGAAATCTGGTGATCAACATGAGGGATTAGGTTGCCCTTTAGGGTGAGGTTAGGTTTCGGGTGAATTAGGGATGGTGGGAGTGAGGGATATTTGTCGCCAATGACTCCCAAGTTTATTTAACATATGATCAATCCTCAAACAAATGTATAAATAAAGATCAGGTGCCCTACATAGGCTGTAAAATGGTCTAAAAATTGTCTTCGCTCCATGGACCCGCTAACCAAGGCTGTCAGGCTGTAGATATGTTGTCTGTACTTAAAGTTACCATTTCGGGCCATCCAAAATAAGCAATCTTCAGCGCTTTCCGGGACATTGCCCCTGGACCCCAAGGGCCCTTAAGCGGGTCCCTAGACCCTCACGCTTGTGCTTTGTTTTCGGATTGACGCTGACTCACCAACAGTTTTAATTTCTGCAATCTTCACCCTCTCCATTTTTCAAAATGTCTACGCAACTGCTAAACCAGAAAGATGTCGACTTTAAGTAGCTTAGAAGAATGAAAATGTCACATGACACTTGATGTGCATTAAGAAAATAACATGGAGAATAACATCAATGTTAAGAGCATTTAGTAAGGAATCCATACATGAAACTCTCAACACTGTGGTCGATTCTGACAAGAAGTTATAGTCGTGCAAAGGCGGTCATTTTTAAGCCCCTTTTGAGCCAAATATTCCATATTTTTTATAGTTTTGTCTACTTTTTTATAATTTTGATTACATTTCCGAAATATCTAATGTCTTAGCTTTCATATAAACATGCAGTGATAAAATGTTATCACTGCAAAATGTTTAAATTGACACCAGCTTGTTTAAGTGAAAAATTGTAAAAAAATGTAATGGTCGGTCCATATGGCAGATTATTTCTTTTCTTAATTTGCTTTTAACGCTTTCGGCCATTTTCACTGAGTTTTTGCCAGAATATATCTGTATGTACAGTATCTTCCTCGTATTTTCCCAACGTTGGAAACTGTCCCGTATTATCAGATTTTTGTTTAGAGATAGAAAACCCGGCCAAAAAGCTTATCATTAGTGAACTGATTTTATTTTCTTCGTCAAATGAAATCACATATTTTGTCCTCATTAGGTACTGATTATCTGATAAACTGTTCAACATTTCAACCCATATGGAAGAATAAAAAGCACCGAATCTTCAAGCCTCACGGGGCTTCCTCCCTCCCCCCTATACCATAGGGCTTCCCCTGGACCCCACGACGTTATAGGTCACGTTATGCGTGCATGCGTAATACAGCCGATGGCAGCATATAAATGTTCTCGGAACTTGAATGATCACCTTCAAATGACGCCCCTTGAAAATTTCTGGAAATTAGAAATTCTGTGAAATTTCGTAATCAATTTTGCCAAGACGGCCAGCATACAATTACCTGCACATGATTACTGAAAAAGAACGATCGCTTTCATTCGGATCACAAAACAATCCAACATACTGAATAGGCCTATTTTGTTGATTTTTTGAAAATTCCGGCCCTCCCCTTCAACTAAAAAAAGGCTAATGAGGTCAGGCCAGGAACAGGGCAACCCCCTCCCTCTCTCCTTATTAATATTATGTTTGATTTTATCATCAACACAGTTGTTTCCAACTTAACAAAGCCTAACAATCTTGAAAGTGGATTTCAGGGTGTCAATTTTCTGAGAAAGTTTCAAAATTGTAATAACTTGCTTAGCTTTATATTTTTCCTTTTCAAAGACATTTTCCCAGAAGAAGTGGGGCCACTGAATTTGATCAGCTTGTTATGCATGGTAGGGGGTCCAGGATTATCCTTTACCCTCTCACTCCAGCACTTATTTTACTTAGGCCGGTCATATTACCCACTCAGTTCTTTTACTCTGGTCATCGTACCCCCATCACTTATTTTACTCTGCATGGCCACTGACCAGGAACGGGGCCAGGTCAAAATGTCAGAGGGGGCCCAGCCAAATAAGAAATTGATTAAAACCAGTGTTATTTAAGTCTTATAAATGACAATGCTAACATAAAGATGCCGTCGGCAGGTCGTTTGGATTGGGGATAGTAGGGGATATTTGTCGCCATTTTCGAAAATGTTGCAACAACTAATCTTAAAAGCGTGGGGTCACACAAACTCACTCGAAAAATTAACATGTGCTATGCGTGAGGGATAGTAGAGGTATTATGGAGGTCAGGGCTTGGCTGGTTACTACGTTTTTAGGGTCGGTTAGAAGTGCGTTAGAATCAGGTCATGTGACCAGGTTGATTATATTTATAGCATGGAAGGTAAGGTATAACTTGAAGTAAATTTACCCCGCTAAGCGTAGCAGGGATATTTACGAGAGTTATACTTACCTTCCATGCGTCGTAGGGTCGCAGGGAATTCATGATAGGAATCTAGAGGAGAAGCCTCCGGAATTTCTAAAGTATTGCCTTTTTTGATGGCTGAGAATTGCTTTGAAATTATGGAAAACGTTTAGATAAAGGTAACAAATCAATAACTACTACATCTAACAATGGGGCGAAGCCCCCGCGAAAAAAAATAATTCAAAATTCCCCTCCCCTTAAAAAAACACAAACAAATCCCAAATGGCTTTAAAATGAGAGAAACTTTCAAGTGAACTTAGAAAATAGAGGAAAGACCAATCAAGACAACATGTACTAAGATAACAGCGTGTTTTTTTTTTTTTTTTCCAATACAGAATAACCAGGGACTTTTGTATATGCATGCGACATGGGATGTACATGATTTGTATCGTTCATCCACGCGCGTCTATTCGAAAAAGCCAAGTATATTTTGTTCCTCCAGGCACTGGGCCCAGTCATAATTCGTTGGTGAGGGCCGGGCCGGGGTCAAAGCCAAATAAATTCCCGTCGAATTTCATAATTTGAGAGCAAAATAATTAAGAGTATAGATTCGGTCGAAATTTACAAAGATTTTCATTTTATGAGGCCAAATGGTAGATTAAATTCAGACGAATATTTTAAGTTGAAAAAATTATTATCAAAATGAGAGAAATGAGCTTATTACAAATTCCTATCTGTTGGGAGGGGAGGGGGCTATAGCTGTATAGGAAGCGGTCCCTTGGATAAGAATTGCAGAAGCACTCCGGTTTTATTCATTTGAAAGCCATATGAAAATAAGAATTTACAAAGATTTTCATTCTCTTAGGCCAAAGAGATTATTCAAAATTCCTGTCTGGTTGGGCCCAGGGCGTAGTCCCCAAAAACTTGACGATTTAGATTATGTCTAAACCAAATGGCTGCAATTTTACAGGGCCTTTAACTTATTCATGTTGAATATCTTTCTGCCCATTTTTTCTGCGCCTATTGTCGATAATAATTGTCCAGTGAATTTGCATTGACAGAGGATTATTTTAAAATCTCAGGAGGCACGGCCCCCTTGCCCCCTCCCTTCCCACTTGTTGACTTCACCCTGCCATTGCAGATCAAAAACTAATCAAAGTTATACGCGTACGGCGTGAGGTTCAGGTGCAAAATCAGGATCGGGATCCAGGGGGCGAAGCCTCGAAAGCTAAATTCTTTGTTTTGATGGACCAAACTAGACCAATTTTCGATTTTTCATAATTGTGGTAATATTGAATTAAAAGTTATTGAGCCTACGGGGTTTTGAATTCCTCTCCCACCCTTCTACTTTTCTGGCCACGTCACTGATCAAGATATGGATAAGGCCTACGATATCAGCGAGATCAACATATATATGTGGTTTCTTAGTTTGGCTACTATACGCAATCGACATAATCTTCAACCGGGTGTCTTTTATGACGTCATTTTTCCTCATGGCTTTTTGACGTCATTTCTTGTTACGGCAGCTTACACAGAGTGATGTCGTACTAAAGTCGCAAATTATAATGCAAACGCCACTATAATTCTGCGCACACTGTTATGTGATACATCATCTGATTAAAGTTTTTGTGAATTTCCCGCGGGATATATGTTTCCCGCGTCCCACGCACGTTAACAGCAGTAACACTAGCGTTGGCCACAACTCCCTGGTTAGTTGTATCCATAGGCAGCAAGCTTACTATACAACTATGACTGATAGCTAATTCTAAATAGCGTTTGTTATGATAGTGTGTCATTTATTTTGCATGACAGCACTGAATAGGTGGAGTGATTTCATCAGGTGTCATACAAGTGCTTGGAACTTCCAACTTGTTGAATGGAAGTAGAATGACCTAGACTATCTGGGGTCTAAGATTAGGCTATACCTAATAATTAGCCCCTATACTTAATAATTAGTCCCCACCCACGGGGTGGGGTGAATGGGGGTGAATGGGGTCAGTGACATATGTTTTGGTATTCAGGGTAGTTCGAGATTTGGGTGAGGGGGCTGATTTGGGGTTGGGGTGATAGAATTTGGGATTCAGACGGGTGGGTCCGTGATAGGATTTGGGTGGGGTTCCGTATAATGCCAAAACTTCCTTACCTACCGTTGACAGGGTTAATTCAGCATTTGTGACTGCAGTTTTAATTCTTGCAGATCATCATAAGTTGAAGGAAATATTATGGGATATATTTTTATTGGGAGTAGGCCTAGGCCTACAATTTTGGACAAAACGGCTGAAACACTTCAGCTTTTTGAGATCTTCATATGTTATAGTGCCATGTTTCTTTAATATTTTGCCGAGAATTGTAACCCTATCCTCCCTTTCAATGTTAAATGTATTCCTATCTTAACGTAAATTTCCAGGAAAAACAGTAACAATAGCCAATATTGAATGGGAAGGGGGAGGACAATTATTATAGTGAGTTAGGGGGGGACACTAACGGCGTCAATGAAATTAATAAAATGTATAAAATGTGCTCATGTACAACACCTCTTCACATCGGCCTAAAAAAAAAAGACCAAAACCGCTGGTCACCCCTATCGAAAGTACCATCATCCGAGAGATATTAGATGGTACTTTTTGGAAAACATCACAAAATATCCCAAATCTATAATATTCTGGTACAAAAAGGGTCCTGAACTTGACTCTTTCATGATCGCTTTCAATATTGAGAATAATTAGTTCCGTTTTACACTAATTCACCAAGTTCAGCCTTCACCTCCGTAGTCGTCTCGCAATTGACCACAGACCCACGTGTGTTTACAAGCCGCGCGAGTGTTCATTCTGTCATTGTTCAATATTACGAAAATAATACAAAAATTACGTCATTGTTCTAAAAGCGTCTGCTCTGCTATGACGTCATAAAAAGACACCCGGTTGAAGATTATGTCGATTGCGTCACCGTTGTTTTCACATATTTCGGTAAAAATTTTTTTTTTTTTGTATGACATAATAGGACCAAGAAAATCTGCAGTGGTCAATCTTGCTGATTTTTCTCTCCTTTATACCCCCACCTCATCTCAAGAGCGGATCTAGAAATTGTTTTAAGAGAGAGGCAGGGGAAGGAGGGGGGGGGAGGTGGTTGAACTCGAAAATAATGAAGAGAAAAAAAGGTTATGGGCTATTTTAGCCGATTTTTAAATCCTCAGGGGTAAGGTTATCAACTATTTTAGGCGATTTTCCGCCAATGGTTATGGTTTTTTTTTTTTTATGAACAAGGGGCGGTGTTCCCCTCGCCTCCACCCTCACCCCCTCCCCTCCTTCCTCGTTTCTCTCCATTCTGGATCCATCCTTGTCTCCTCTCCGAATCTTTAATTTTTATAATATCATACAATATTTTGTATTAACAATATAAATCGTTACGAATTAATTTCGTCTCTTTATCTACCCAAATTTCATTAACCGATGTTTTTTTGGGTGAGATGAAGTTATGACCGCCTTCGGAAAATGACATGCATAATAGGCTAAATTCGAGTGTCCGCTTGCGAAATACGCATAACGACAAACACCACGCTATGGACATTACTGTCTACTAACTGTGGTGTAGCGGTTATCATACATGTCTACAGACCACGAGGCCCTGGATTCAAGCCTGGGTTGGGTAGACACGCCAGTGCACCACAACTGGTTGTCAAAGGCCGTGGATATTGACTTGGTTGTCAATGTTATGTCTGTCCGTACGTCGTGCCTGTGTTCTCGTTTGGGTTGTATTAAGCGTTTCTAATAGCATTGTTACTATCATACTATCATAACCGAATACGCAGGCGACGACCCCGTCATTGTAATTGTGTGTTCACTCGTCGTCGCATGGACATTACTGTACATGTACTGAAGTACGTACGTAATGTGTAAAACAAGAAATTTACTCAAGATCATATCCACATACAAAACACCTTGCAATGTACGCGTACATATAATACAGTATCGTGCTAGCGCGTACGTCAGTTCTTATCAATTCATTATCACAAACTTTCTAGCGCGCGCGTACCGTACATCAAGCTATAACGTGTAAGGAATGCAGAGGGATGTCAACAAACTTTATGAATAGTGGGTGAATACTGTTTGTGGTTCCCTAAATAACTAGAACATCAATGATGTACTAGCTCAACATATTTTAGGCGCTTAAGCCTGTTTTTGTTGTTGGCAGGTTGGTGGGTTGTTAATTCGAGTAAGCTGGGCTTTTTAGGAAAGAAATACATGTTTCATGTTTATTTTGGAGGGAAATGCAGGCAGAAGCTTTAACATCATAGTGATGTTAAAACATAAATGATGTAGTGGCTCAATATATGTTTTGGGGTGGGTATTTAGCAATGGAATACAAGTTTATTTTAACAAAGTTTGATTAGCAGTGGGGTGATAAAGGTTAATTCCGACATTGCTGCAGAGGCAAAAATCCTGACGGGATTCTAGCTCTGCAGGACTCTAGTTCCCCCACTGCTTATGGGAGCTTTAATATCGTTTGAATATGTGAAACTGTTTTTCAAGTAAGCCTAGAAAAGCTAAGCCACAACATCAATATGATGCAAATTTTATTAACAATGTGTGCTTTAAAGTGATATAGAAATCATAAATAGACATACCAAGAACAAAATACTTTTGTATAAAATCAAGATGAATTTCACATTCTTACAGCAAGACATGATTTTAACTATTGATAATGTATTCTGAGCAAATATAGGGCCTAGTTAATTACTGCAATTAATGAAACACAACTAATCAAAAATAGCATCTATTACTAATAGCATCCCACAAATACACTTCAATGTGGCAATCATTATGACAAAATATAACTAAAACGATCTTTAAACTTTCTTTTGAAGTCCTCTTTAATATAAGATGGATTTACTTGGCCCCTGAATCTTTTAAAATACCCATCAAAGATAACGGTGATTTTCACTAAAATAGAAGAAAATATTCCTATAATCAAACAAATTTGTCCAGAAATAAAATTACCCCAAAATTGGCCAAAAAATTACGAAAGAGGAATTTTTTTTTGAAAATGATACAAATGTTCCAAAAATGAACACAAATTTCCGATAATTAAAGACAATTTTCTGAATTTAAAAATTAGTACCCGAAAATGAAACAAACTTTCACGAAAATCTTCTGAAAATTGAAGAACATTGTCTGGAACTGAAGGAATTAAGCCAATATTGGCCAAAAAAGTTCCCTGAAAGTAAGCAACATTTTATGAAAATGACTAAAATTTTCAGTAAAAATTGAAAACTACCCAAAAATAAAAGAAAATTTCCCAAAAAGTTCTGAAAATTGAAAACAATCGTCCGGATATGAAGCAAAATTTACAAGGGTTGGGGATAACGGGCATACAACACGTCATAAATTTATCGAAAGGGTCCTTTTTGTATATTGATATCATCTTACATATTGTATGATTAAAAATACATTGAAAATCTTAGTGGAATTGATGGAAAGTTTGTTGCAAAGGAATGGAAAGTTTCAACACTTCTCGAAAATTGAAGAAAACTGACACATAATTGATGAAAATTGAAGAAATGCCAGAATATGAATAGAAATTATACCGAAAAGTACAAAGTTCCTGAAAATCTAAGAAAATTGCAGAAATGAAAGAAATTTTCCAAAAATTGAACGACTGTTTATGATTGCCTAATTACATTACGTGTACCTTCGCTTTCCTTTTAGTATGCACTGCAACCGCCATTTTGGCCAAAATCGACGATTGCACATTACACGTCTCCTATCTAATGCACGTTGGGCATGTTATTAATGCCCCTATAAGAGCATACTGAAAGGAAAGAGCTTGCACACTTAATGATATAAACAGCACATTTTGATGGAAGCAAATTAGGCCTAAATGGAATTTTTGCAACTGGCCGGGAAATCTGGTACACGACGGTTCTTCTTGGGGCCCTCTCCCTTGGAGAGTTGGCTTCTTTTCTATGCACCTCTTTCACGGTTTGCATGTCACTTGCATATCTTAAAAAAAGACTGAAGGAAGCCAAGTTACAATCTAAAAATGTGAGTGATATGGAGGTTGTGGAAACATACCCGATCATATCATAAAATAGCGCCAGATTTATCTGTAAAAAATTCCAAAGCTTTAATTTGCTCAAAATATATGACTTTTTCATAAATCGATTCCTTTTCTGCTCAATATATCAGACATTGTCCTTAAAATTCTTAAGTGTATTTGTTCAATGCATCCAACTTTTTTCCCTCAAAATTTCTGAGGCATTTGTCAAGCCTTGCTCAAAATATCTGACATTATCTCAAAATATCCAGTTTTATTTTTTTTTTTTTTTTACAATTGTTCTGAAGTAGGCCTAATCCAGTATTTTCCAAATTTTCTCTCAAAATATCCGACATTACCCATAATGGAGAAGGGTACCCAGCCAACACCCTATGTGGGCCCCACATGGGATTACCGTGGGCAACATGGGTTAATATGGGCATGGGATGACCACAAAGGTCCCATGTATAGCTCCCATCTGGGTAACTGAAGGACTAAATCAGTGGGTTATACATGCATGGGTTTCCCATATGAGCCCCACATGGGATATCCCATATTCGTTTCATGTGGGAAACACCGCGGTGGGAGGAGGAAACTCTTAAGTTGGTGGAGTTTCGATTTTGGGTTTTTGAAAGACACTACATCCTAATCATTTGATTTATCCGTACGGAGTTTGCTCATATTTCCCTTTCAATTTAGTTATCTGTGATCAGAACAGTGACTAACTTTAAAAGTTTGGCTGTTTGGTGCTTTAGTAAACAAATGAAGTGAATATGTTTCATCTGGGGATTAAAATCAATTAAATCTGAAGTATGTATCATACGAAATGAATATTTTGTATTATATCTGGTATGACTTTGTTTAAGTTACGTCTCTGGCGTACATAATAATGCAAATGATGAATTGTATTTCTTCATGTGCACCTAGACTGAAAGAGTTATCCTTTTAAAGTTTGATCCATTGAGGTCACTTACATGAGCCATATATATGGAACACCTGACCCAAATGGATATATGCCCCATCTGGATCCCATATATGCTCCATATTGGACCCATATATGCTTATCTAGATCCCATATATGGAATTGTTTAATGTTGTATGGGCCCATGTAGGCCCCATCTTACTCCCATTTTTGCTTTCAATATAGGCCCCTTGTGAAACCCATGGACAAATCCATGTGGGTCCCAAATGGAAATCCCATATAGGCCCCACAAAACAACCCACATTGGCCCCATATAGGACACATAAAATCTGTGTTGGCTGGGGTGGGGGCAGGCGATATACTTTTGATTTGGAAATTTGATGCTTCCTCCCTCCCTGTAAGAAAGTTTCTGCAAAATTACGCCACTATATACTGCATAGGATCAAGACTGCAAGAAGAGAAAAAAGGAGAAAGGAAAGGAAGGAACAAAGGGAAGAGGGAACAAAGAAAGGATGGAACAACATGGGAAACCTGTTTTTTTTTTTTTTTGTGGGGTCTTAAAAGGTTTTGAGTATGTGGAATCGTACTAGCCCCTACTTACTCTTCAAATTTTGTTTATGTGATCGTAGAACTTGAACATGGCCACAAGGTCACCCATTTACCATCTGATCAAGGTATTAATTTGGGAGGGTTGGCGCCAGCCAGCAGGGGAAGGAAAGCCGACACATCCCCTGTGGAGTAATTATTTTAGGTGCCGAGAAACTGACAATATATAATTTCTATCACAATTATCATCATAGTTAGTCCCCAACCCCGCACTCCAGTCGACAGGTCGGGGAAATCCTTTCACCTAACCTGTAATGTAGTCAGAAGCTACCAATAAGTGTGTAACAAAGTTGTAGCGGCGCCACCCCCTCTCCTTCCACTTTTCTCTGAGATCGATTTTTCAATTCACCCAAATCTGAAGAGAAAAGGCATACATGGTCTATTAATGAATAGGCTTACATTGGCAGATTTTCCCCCATTCAAAATCGATGAACAGTTTTTCCCCTTATAACAAAATTCCTTACAGCCGCCCGTGTAAATAATTCCTCTTCTTCTCACGAAGGTCTTTTTTACAAGTCGCTCAAAACCGAGGAAAGATGCTCCGTGGCAGGGCTGTCATGGTTTTGTGGGATCCGGGGTAAAATATTAAATGGGGGCCCTATGACGTCAAAAAGTTTGAGAAAAAAAGTCATTGGCCCGTCCAAAAACGAAAAGCGTGGGGATGGCGTTGAAATCATAAAACGGGTGCCATTGCTGTATACAGTCTAGGGCTCTATATTTGCATTAATTTAATGTTTTTTTGTATAATAAAATAATTTTGGGGCTCCTAAAATTGGAGTTTAGGTCTCTAAAATTGAGTTTGGGGATCCTTAAAAGGAGGGTCCTGGCGAAGAGGCACACCCCCCTCCCCCTCCCTCGAAAATACCTCTAGGGGCTCAGCGGCCGCCCAGAGAGCCATCCTCCCATCATCCTTTCTTATACCGCACCGATAATTGGAGAAATCTGCATCCTTTCTTATACCGCACAGATAAATATGCCATGCAAATTTAAGTGCTTCATTTAAACGTTATCTTTTTAAATTTCATATTTGTTGAAATGTATCATGAAAGCATTATGCCGCCCTTCGAATAGCATTTATGATGATGATTATGATTTCAGGCATATAGACTGACATGGCAAGAATTTCAAATAAATTGTATTAGTACACTGAAGCTATATTTGTATAGGAATTGCGAAGGGCACCAGGGTGGGGCACATATGTATAAAGGGAAAAGAATGAAACATGGGCATGCGGTTGGACCATTTTGAAGTATGTGCGGGAAGAGGGTTGTGCCATAAAAAATTATTAGTAAATAGCATAGGCGTAGATCCAGGAGCGGGGGTATATATCCCCACTTTTTGGAGCGGGAGATGGCAATACATTTATCCCCCAAGGGCCCACCCACTTTTTCCCTATTCCAAAAGCAATTATTTTGAAGCATCTTATGCTGTCCCCCACTTGCAACCACATGCTTTAAAAGATACAAAATTAAAATATTAACCTGGGAAGGGCATTGTATCTTAAAGATGACTTTGCGGCCCTAGTTTAGTAATTTGGCCATTCAGTCTGGGCTCCAAAGTTGAAATACAAATATCTGTTGAATATTTACACAATCAAATCGTATTTTCAGTGCAAAAATAATTGTTTCTTTGAATCTTTCGTTAATATATGATCAATCCCTCCAGACAGCCAAACAATTATTAATATATACTGTAGCTGTGTTGACCCCCCCTCATTGGTGTGACCATCCCTCATTGGTGTGACCATGTACCAGTCAAGGGCGGATCCAGGGGACAGGGGGACCCCCCTTTTGAGATTTTCCCTATTTTCTGGTATGATTTTCATCTTACAGGACGTGATGATCACGATAACCCGATAATCATTTAAAACAATCTAGTATGCTTCAAATATAATATCATGTATAATCATATAATGATAATTATAACTTTATGATAAATAATTATAACACCATCACCAGTGACGGTGCCACAAGGGGAAGGGATGTACATGTATGTTTGACCTTTTCAGAAATAAAGGTATCATCGTCCAGTGGACCACCCTTGAATTTTGCATGTTAGCAACACACACGCACAATTCGGATATTAGTGAGTTATCAATATATGAATTTTACAAGAATCTAAACAATAAAATACTCCCAAACCGTTACAAATTATTGCAGACTATTCCACAGAATGCCGTCCTTGTCGCACTAGCATTGATAGATTTAACTAATGAAACTGTGTAATTGATGCCTGGAATGTTCCCCAATTAACACCCAAAGCTCTCAGTCTTTATCTGTTTTCAGGAAAACCATTAGGTCTGACCTAATCCAACAGTACGCCCTACAGTAGGAACAGTAGGAATAATAGATTTTTCTAAATTCATATATGATAGAGAACAAATTAAGACACATGTTATTGAAAAAAATATATGTTAATAGCTTCTAAAGTTATGAATTTTTCAATACTTGACAATTTTGGACCAAAAGTGACACATTGGCAACATCTGTGATGCCATTTTTATTTTTTTAAATTGGCTGGATTTGTTTCTTTTAAAAAAAGTGATGTATACCAAGAAAATTACAAAATATTTTCTTGTAAATTATGCATTCCACCTATACCATTATAAACCAAAAAAGGTTTGATGATGTAGAGAACTTTGATTGACTTTACAAAGAAATACATAAGAATAGTGCTAGAATTTGATTATGACATCACTCTTACCTTACATGTACCTAGCTGTTTGGTGCCAAGTGGCACCTAAGGCCTCCACACAATATTTCTACTGTCCTGCAGTCTGCAGCATCTTGGTTTCGTTTCATGTTTTTTCTACCCTGCCTTGTTTCTTTCCTTTGCAACGGTTCTCCTCCAAGTCGTTTTGGGTCGCCCTCTTTTACGTTTTCCATCAGGTGCCCATGTAAGAGCTGTCACACAGTTGTCGTTTTGTTCGTGCCTTAATATGTGCCCAATGAATTTCCATTTCCTTTGTCTGACATCATCGCAGAGGGTTGGATATCAGCCCTTTGTAGCGCTTAATTGTTTGAATTTTTTTGTTGTCATCTAATGTTAAAGATTCTTTGTAGGCATTTCTGTTAGAAAATGTCAATACATTTTTCATCACTCTGCTCAAGGATAAATGCTGTTCAAGGTGTTTTTGAGTATATTTTTCCATCTTCAAGTTGATATACATTCTGAACGCAATAAGATCTTCAGAAATGCAATAAATGAAAATGAATAAATAACAAGAACTGATGCTCGACTCTAATAATTGTTTCCTTGGAAGATGATGGAGAAGGTAGGAGGGGGAAGGGGGGGGGAGGCTACTTGAAGGAAGTGTTGCATGAAGTGAAACAAGTTTTCATAAGAAATATTCTAAGCTTTTAGGGAAGAACACTTAAGAAGAGAATCTTCATTCTTTGTTTTCATTTTTACAATGCCCTGAATGTTCTGATCTTCTCAGTTTTTTTCAAACATTTCTTTTTCCATTAAACTAGTGCGAACATCTGACCGTTCGCATTAACATTTTTGTGAACACAGCGAATGAAGAAAGTATCATTGACAATAAAGCATGGCAAACACGACAGGATACAACTTTTCTGGTAAAAGCAGCGTGCTATGCTAATTAATTTTTGGTCGCCAGCCCCTTTAAAGTGGGGTCAGAACATTATGTTGATGGTGAATTTCTTCTTTAGGCAAGGGTGATTAGCCAAATACTTGCAGTCTTCGAGGCACAAAGTGTATAAACTTAATTCTGGATCTTCCTGATAAAGAACGATACTATTTAAACAATACATACCTCTTCGGCCACGATGGCACAGATGCTATCAACCTTAAGTTAGGAAAATGTGACCATTAGAGATTAAAGGGTTGAGGGGTTACATTGAGAAAATAAAAACCATAGACTTTTAATTGAATACATTGGTACAGTATATAATGGTTTAATACAAAAGCAGCTGAACAGGCCTAAAGAGAGGGTAGGGCATAGGGGCAAGTTGCCCCATGCCCTTAATTGAGCAGTTCTACAACACAATTATAGGGGCCCAAAATTATTTTATTAAAAGAAACAATAACAAAAACAAATATAGAGCCCCAGACAGTATAGCTATGGCACCTGTTTTGTCACTTCAATTCCACCCAATGCTTTTTGTTTTTGGATGGACAGATGACTTTTTTCCAATGTCACGTCCCCCTCCCTCCCTTCTTTCCCCTCACCCTTACCCCTTTCTTCCCCGCTCCCAATTTGATATTTTGCCTTGGGCCCCACAAAACCTCGTGGCAGCCTTGCAGCTACAGATCATGCTTCAGTACTGAACAAACATGGAGTATAGGACTTGGGTGGGATTTGAACCCACACCTCTTGCAAGCAAGTGTTCTACTATTGAACTACCAAGTTGAAGTCAACCCCATGAATGTCAGCACCATTGTCTGATAATACTTCAATATTGAATAATGCATACGCCTAACTTCAGTTTGTTTGTGTTTGACGGCACCTTAACAGTCAAAGTCATATGCGCCAAATGAGATGAGAATGGTTGACAAAATGGGTGCATTGATGAGTGCAGTAAGGTTAGAGAAAAGGGGAGAGAAGGTGAAGCGAGTTGCAAAGACCAGAGAAGGGGTAGGAGCACGGTGAGAGGGCTAGTGGATGGCCTCAGTGAGTACAACAACGATAAGATTAGCCCACAGCGTGGCCAGGCCAAAAGAAGGTGGTAGGTAAGAGGGCACTGCCGCACTAAATATTGTTGGAGAGTTTGGTGTTGTGCAGGGAGTTAAGGATTTGAGAGGAGTTCTTATTGAAGAGATCAGAGAGGGTGCTCCATGGCTGTTTAATGGTCCCTTTGGAGCATTCCAGGTAAGGACAGGTAAGAATGATGTGGTGGACAGAGAGAAGGTCATGGCAATGTGGGCAGGTGGGATGGGAGCCTTTTAGGAGAATGGCCTTGGATTCGGCTGAGCAGATGGAGGCGCCGTCAGACTTGACTACATGTAGAATGCACATACATGGTTTGTTTTTGTCAGATAACCAGACTAAGTGGTAAGTTATAGGTTGGATCAGATTCTGGGTCTTCGATTGAAGCAGCGTACGGTACCACCATAAAAGTGGTGGAATATCAAGATGGAGAGTTATCACAAGATTATGGCCTGAATAATGAAATACAGTAAATGTAAAATTCAGGGGGCATAGGCTGTGAAGGGGTGGGAAGGCACCCCCTTCCCCACTAGAGCTGTGACCATTTAGCGTGTACACGCTACACGCTCGCAAATCTTGTAAACGTTTACTAAATACTTCATTGCGAGTAATCGTTTTTCAGTGTCTTGCTGTTGAAAATCAATATTCATGATTCAAATCACACACACATTTGGCTGACAAAATTCTAATCAATGACTTTTTACAAACTGTAAACCCGATTAGCATAATCCTTTTTAAATGTGCGAATCACAAATGCGCAGTAATCACCAATGAATGGGGATATTGTGCACTTTGATTTCGCCGAAATCTGAGTAATTTAACTTGTAAAATGCACCGCAAATGTGCAGCAGTAAACAGTGAAGCTAACAATAGGCCTAACGTTAAGCTATAAGGCTTTAAATCCCACGCAATCAAGGCCCGTTTTACAAGCTGTTAAAATGACCAAAAAACACTTGAAAAATACTTGAATCGTGAAAATCAGTACATTTACATGTAAATATTACCTGATGAGTCAAATAAATTTTGCAAGAAAGAAAAAATATTGTATAATAAACAAACAGAAAAAGGTTTTAACAGAGCTGAATTTTTTTTGAGAGGACTGATATTTCAGAACTTCCTGGTGGTGGTGGCGTAGTTTTGAAATGTTTATCGGCGAGGTATATCATAGGCCTATTGTGCAAGATTTTCACAGAAGAACTTTGAAAGCCGTAGCGAATAGGATAAAAAAAGTTACGTGATCTTGAGTTTAAATGACATTGAAAGGAAGTTATCTGTTCTTTTTAAACTGAATTTCCATGCATATTTTCCATAAAAATGATGATTTATACTGTAGAAGTAAACTTTTACGATTTGGAAAGCAAAACTCAGCGTCTATTTGGGCAATGGAGTCAGTACTTTTGCCATACTGGTTGCGCGATTTTTTTACTTCGCCTCGTAGTTTTGGAGCAATTTTGGTGTATTTCCGAAAATTACGGTACTAAACACGTGTACACGATACACGCTCGCTTTTTTGGCGTGTACACGTTTACTAAAATCCCTAAACGGTCACAGCTCTATCCCCACAGGAGCCAGAGTTCGGCTGCGGGAAATATTCATATGACTTCTACTCCTTAAAAAACAAATATATATATTTTTGTCATGCTTTTTGTGAAAGGACCCATTGAATATAGGTTACGTACAAATATGTGCACCATATAAATTCCTTTATAATGATAATAATAAGCTACTGCAAAAACAATGTATTTCGAGACCTCCACCATCCACCTTACTCACTTGCTCGCTCTTCAAAATTGACTTCTGCGTTCAGACTTTTCTTAAACTTTACTAAAATATGTTAACATCAAAGATCGCGTTGTATATACTGATCATACCAGTGGCACATCCACAACCCGTTTTTCCCACGTCAAAAAACAAAAATCTCTAGGCAATGGTGTCACGCTTGAAGATCTTAACATAATTCTGGTCAAAGCTTTCTCACAGATATTATTTGATTAAGAAAAAACACCAATAGACACATTTAAAAGTTACGTTTGTACTGTTGTACATGGACCTACAGTAGAATAGATGTGCTACTACTTCAGTGCTTCTTCCCGAAATTGAATTGCATTACCACATGCGCGCGCATGTGTCATTAATACGGTCTTGTTATTTAGGCATACCGCAGATCACAGGTCCCCTACGCTCCCAATCCCGCTCAGCTCATATGTCCCCCGGTAAAGGCATGTAAGAATGTTTGAAAGAAATTTGGGCAAACACCCAATGAAGTTTTACGCCTATATTCATGCTGCAGGCAAAGCAACATTTTGGGGTAATTATTCTTTCTCCCCATCCCCCCCCTCTAAATGAAGTTGAGCTCCTACACTTATGCCTGTCATCATGGATTGCTACCCATGTCACGTACCTAATTACTTGTGTAAAACAATGTACAAAGAAAAGTAAAGTATTTTCCTCCTTTAAAGCAATTTGACCAAATTCCTTTTTTTTACTTTTTTTTTTAAAAGAAGGAAAAAAACACCTCAAAATAAAGAATGTTTAGATGCAATTTACATGGTCTGGAAAGTGACATTTCTGGCAATCTGTGAAGCGTTTCAGGCAAAAATTTGAAGTGAAGGCCTCCCCTACCTTATCCCCTTCCTTCATCACACACCTATCAGGGATTTCTAGTCCATAGTAGGATAGGAGCTTAATTTTCGAAGAAAAATATCAACTCAAAACCTCTTATTAACATGTAATCCTAGATCCGCCACTGCATACATATGGCATGACATGGCCGGCTGTACAGAATGCGCACAGTACATGCAGACGATTTTTTTTTTATTATAGGCTTTGGGGAACCAGACTGTGGTCGAAATTTCATTACAGATAGCTATAGTAACTTGCGACACTATGCTAGCCTAGCCTACGCGTATAGGTGTGCTAAAATCTTCGTACTGAAATATATATCATCAAGAAAAACAAAAAGAATATAAGAGTTTAAATGCTCGTGCTATTTCTTTATTTCAATTTTATTAGTGTTCGGATTCTTTACTTACGTTGTTTTACTAACAGCATTCCTTATAATTTTCTTCTGATTCCTTTTTTTAAATATTTTTTATTCTTATTATCATGCCCCA
Source organism: Chiridota heheva (assembly GCA_020152595.1). Classification (NCBI taxonomy): domain Eukaryota; kingdom Metazoa; phylum Echinodermata; class Holothuroidea; order Apodida; family Chiridotidae; genus Chiridota; species Chiridota heheva. Next base: position 72,732 of record JAIGNY010000621.1, read on the forward strand.
CAGTTGAACAGTACATTTTGGCTTGTTGTGCTCCTTGTGAGCCTTCATTTGATTAATGTATATTCATTTGAAGGTTGCTGTTGACATATCACACATTTGCTGTGCCTTTTGGGTTTTTTTTCCACTATATCAAACGTTATTATGTATTCAAGTTTGATTGTATAAAGACATCCTAGTATGTTTACTGCTATATACCGTTTGTTTTTGCTATTCGAAATATCACACTTGTTTCAGTCATGCTTTCTAAATTACAATTAATTTCTTTAAAGCATCTTTTGTACACAATCATTATGCAATAACTTATTTTACATTATTCTTTGTTAACTGTTGAATGGGGCATCCTCTGGTATGGTAACGTATGTGACAGCCAGAGAATGCTTCAGGCAGATTCCTGGCAGACCCCAGGGGTCTGATAGGGCCATTTTCTGCTACAGTTACATGTGTGACAGGACAGAGAATGGTCAAAAGACATAGAATTATCATTTTTTTTAAATAGAGGATAAAAACATAAAATAAATCTGCCTTAATTTATGAGCAGAGAATCTTTAAAGGTATATGGACAGGTCAAGGCAACATTGGCTAAAATGATTTAAAATGCACTAAATAATATGAAGGCAAAAACTTTCATCAAAATAGGTCAAAATTTGGCCATTTTACAGCTTTTAAAGAATTTTGCCAAAATATGAACATTTTTGCATTACTCTTGTGACGTAGAAATGAGACAAAGCCCCTTTTTCTTATGTAAATCTTTTTTTTTTTTTTTCTTAACCTTCTGCTTTTTTTTTTTTAACAAATGAAGATAAATCTGATGAAGAGTATTTCATCTTTACCATATCCCTGAAGATATCTGAAGCAAGAGAAGACATTTTGAACATTTTCAAGGTCTGAAATTCAGGGAAGAATTACAAAAAACCAAAGCAATTTGAACTGTTTTCCCATTCATATATCACAATTTTTCAATATATTAAAAGAATTTCAAACTTTACATGCTCATAACTTAAATTACATTATGATAATTTCAAATTTAATCTTAACTTAGGTCCTTTTCAGTCAACTGTTTAAAGAGGCGATATCGTCATATGTGCACAATATTTAGAATTCCTTTCAAATTTTTTGATTGGTTGAAATTTTGCTGCGCACTTCGTTGTCTTGTATTGCAAGGTATATAGTTATTCAAAACGCCAAAGGTCACCACACGAGATAGCTTAGATGCTTGCTGCGATAGCGAGTAACATTTTTTTTCTCAAATCATGCCGTGAGTTCAAGCCCCGGTAGAATCGTTTATTTTGACTTTTTGTTTTTATCTTCTTCTTTTTTTTCTCAGTAATTTTCATTTGGTGACTATCATTGTAGTATTATAATACTAAAATTTCACTTTCGCTTTCTGACAAATAAGCATTGAAAAAAACAATAAGTTTCTCGTCACAGTAACGTAATGCGCTGTGTATGTAATTCTGCACACACAACGTACATGCTAGTGTCTGGCTGTACTGTGTGGTACAAACAGACAGAGGATCGGATCTTGCCTCCACAACCGGAAGTGACGTCAAAATAAAGTATCCCCCATTTTTACCGTATTTTACTGAGACGAGCCTCCCTCTTTAACAGAAAACTTTTGTACCTGTCCATATACCTTTAAACAAAGGCCTGAGCTTTTGAGAACAAATTTCTACTCTTGAGATTAGCTTTAATTTGTGGCCCCATGTTACCATATGGTATTACGTTACTTACCATGATAGAATGGTATCTTTTGCAATAAGTGAGAGTTCTAGAATAAAGTTTGCAATACATCACTTTTCATAACAACCATCTTTTCATAGCAATTTGCCTACCTCCTTCCGAGGCATCATTATTGTTTAAAATACATCTTTCAGGTGACTAAATTGTCACGTTGTAAGGAGGATATTTGAGGTGTTGATTTTAATTTTATCTTCTACTGTACCTTATAACAAGATGGCAGGATTGAAAGAATCTCATTAGCTCAATTTTAATTGTCTTGTTCAGATGGAAAATGCTTTATTTTGCTGGTTGTGATAATTCTGAGACCTTTTAAAGGTTAAATGTCTGCATACAGTTATTCTTTTATTTAATGAAGAAAAAAAATTCAGCTTCAACCAGGAAAGGTTTGCTACACTTAGTGTTGTAACATCCCATTTAATAACAAAAGCTTTTACAAAATTGTGTACCTTTTTTATTTCTTTCAATGATTGTATTATGTGTAGGCCCTATCACTTTCAAATTGTTAATTCATCTTAATTGCACCATAAAAATTCTTTAAATGGTATGTGCACAATATACTGTAAGTCTTATATTATTACCAACACCAGAACACTAACATTATAAATTCTTCTATAAATGAACTGTTAAGGCCTTATTTACAAATATGAATTTAAACATTTAAAATGCCCAGAAGTGAATAGTCTACTGCTACTGCACCTGTCCACATTATCTTCACAGACCTATAAGGTCATCATCAAGAGCTCTTGATTCAAATCAATTATCAAATACAGTGCTCTTTTGGAAACACTTTTTGAAACAGATAGGCTTTTGCTGTATGAAAGTAACTTTACCACCCCTGAAGAAACTAGATAACCTAAATGTCTCTGTGGAAAAAATGCTAAATGTGAAAAAATAGTCACAATTTTGGCCAGAATGTGTATAAGTGGGATAATATCTGTACTAGAATCACAATATCAAATCCTGCTATTCCTTTTTCATCCATATAATTTGTTTTAGAATGATAAATATGCTTGAATATAATTGTTCATTGATAATTAATACAAAAATCTACAACTGTCATGCAATTACAAAACCAGATAAAGACAAATTCTTTTCAGTGTGTTGAAGTAAAAGAGGCACAGAAATGTTTGCACAGCATGAAATATCACATGCCAATATTATAGACATACAGTAGTCCCTCGGTTACCCACACCTCGATCATTGGAACTCTTGATTATCTGAATCGCAATCCTGCTGAAAGTTTTGCTGTAAAGGTACACTAATAAAACCCTTGTACATGTAGTACAGCACGGTACATACTACTGTATTATAAAATGCTGAATAGAACATTACCCACAAGAATGGTCCATTTCACTTATCACCTATATCCCAGTAATTCCCATTCAATAAATATAAACATTTCTAAGATTTAAACATAACATTACAGAAAAACTTGATAATACCAGAATGAATGTCATATATATAATCCTTGAAATACATGACTTGTTTATCAAGTCAACACAAAACATGTAACTAACAACAATAGGGTTGCTCACAATGGCAGCACCTGATTGATCATGTGAGTGATTCAGAAGCACACACTAACTTAAGAGTTAATGTTATTAAGCTTAAGCTGGAATTGGAATATTATTGATGTACAGTAGGCTTATTCTTGAGACAGGTACGGTTGTGGATTTTTGTTTTATAAGGTAAACGTTTAACTTGTTTTACATGGGCAAAGTAACACTTGTTTTACATGCATATGTTCACTGTCATGAATTTAACCCTGGAGTTACCACCTAGCTGGGACAAGGCCGATTTGAATAAGTACTGATTTAAAAAATTATTTGGGTGACTTAACATTGTCCTAAAACTCTAAAAGCAGTTTGACTTGAGAAGTTTCTGTAGGCCTGATAGCTGCGTAAGTGATTGGACTAGTAGCAGTTAAAGCTTACTAGCCCGTCAGGCAAATCCAGAAAAGGTATTCAATTTACTTGTTCATGAATTTACTGTGTATAATATCCTAAATTCTAGTTAATAAACAAACATGATTCCCTCGATAAAATGATCGAGAAAATTAATTCCAGTACTGACAAATTTTGTACTTGTTGTTGTGTACGATGAGATGTATGTATGGGTTGTATGCACACAACTATGTTTTGTTTTCACAGCAAGTTTTGATGTGAGACATTGCACAGAAAAAAGTGGCTATGACATCAACTTCCATTTATTCAGGTAGAAGCCATATCAGCTGTGTTTTAAATTCTTGTGTGATGTTAATATATGATGTATTGGCTTAGGCTGCAACATAACTTTCACCTTATCTTGGATCTGGGTCATGAATGTAGTAACTGGTACAGTACCATACTTGTGATATCTATGTGAAAATTTGGGCTAGTGATTAGTGATTTTGGGCTTGCCAAACACAACAGAATTGTGATAATGCGTAGTAGAAATTCATGTGTACATCCAGATGTTTTGTATTCTTCATTCTGCAGGAATGTTTCTGTTCACAGACATGCACTGTATTATACAGTATATTGAAGTTTCACTGACATCGCAATATTTATAGAGCATAACACTTTTTAATCATTACTTATTTGTCAAAGGAAAAAGACACATGGTCTAGTCCATTATATTTGGGGTACTGTATTTTTTTTTATTCATGTATATTTTTCCACCGCAATCACAAAGGTATGGGCCCGGCATTTGTGCAGATGCAATAAGCCTCTCCTGAACGATGTTAATATAAAACCGAAATTATCCAGACTTTTCGTTTATCCGAACCATCGGCTGTCCCGACAGGTATGGATAATCGAGGGACTACTGTATTTGATAAGACAATGTGAGTATTTTAATGTTATTTGATTAGCACACACTTTTAACTTAAAAAGCATTGAACCTTTTTAAGATTAAGTGAAGTTTCAACAAAATGTTTTGATCTATTTGCATTTCAGGTACGTGGTTTACAGTTTGAAAAAATACATGTAATGATTGTAAAATTTGAATTGAGAATTACAGAACAAGGTTCTGATGTAATTTCATGTCTTTTGAAGTATTTTGTAATCGAGTCGAACATAATGAAATTTCCATCCTTCCTATGTCCCTCATGGCATCCCACCCTATCTTACACATGGCAACCCACCACAAATCCTATGTAGCATTCAACACAATGTTACACATGGCCTCCACCCTATGGCATACATCACATCCATCCCAAATGTATCATGATGCTTAGGCCTGCACATGAAATTTCTTGTCTTTTTTGGGGTATAGCTGTATAATGAAGCACCCAACTTGCGCTATGCAGAACAATGCACACTTTTTACAGAACAAGATCATCAGGTATCAACTTTCACTCTGGGCAAGAAATGCTGAGCACTTTTCTCCTGGTGTTGACCTACAGTATTACATTCTTCACTAAACAAATTCAATGTGTGTGGAGATTAGAGCTGTGACTGTTTAGCGTGTACACGCTACACGCTCGCAAATCTTGTAAACCTTTACTAAATACTACATTGCGAGTCATCGTTTTTCATAGTCATGTCTTGCCGTTAAAAATCAATATGTTCATTCATGATTCAAATCGCACACACATTCGGCTGACAAAATTCCAATCAATGACAAACTGTGAACCCGATTAGCATAATCCTTTTTAAATGTGCGAATCACAAATGCGCAGTAATCACTAATGAAAGGGAATATTAAGCACTTTGATTTCACCTAAATCTGAGTAATCTAACTTGTAAAATGCACTGCTAATGTGCAGCAGTAAACAGTGAAACTAACAATAGGCCTAACGTTAGGCCATAATGTCATAAGGCCTTACTTAAATCCCATGCAATCAAGGCCCATTTTACAAGCTGTTATAAATTAAAATAAATTTTGCAAGAAAGAAAAAATATTGCATAATAAACAAACAGAAAAGGTTTTAACAGAGCTGAAATTCTGCATGCGTCGCAAAGATGGCGGCCATTTTTTTCGAGAGGACTGATATTTCATAACCTCCTGGTTGTGGTGGCGTAGTTTTGAAATGTTTTACGGCAAGGTATATCATAGGTCTAGTATGCAAGATTTTCACAGAACTTTAAAAGCCGTAGCGAATAGGACAAAAAAGTTACGCGGTGTTGAGTTTAAATGACATTGAAAGGAAGTTATCGGTTCTTTCTAAACTGAATTTGCATGCATATATTTTCCATAGAAATGATGATTTATACTGTAAAAGTAAACTGTTTACAATTTGGAAAGCAAAACTCAGCGTCTATTTGGACAATGGAGTCAGTACTTTTGCAATACTGGTTGCACGATTTTTTTTTACTTCGTTTTGTAGTACTTTTGGTGTATTTCCGAAAATTACGGTACTAAACGCGTGAACACGATACACGCTCGCCTTTTTTGGCTTTACTTAAGTCCTTAAACGTTCACAGCTGTACCGGGGGTGCGTCAAAATAGCGTTTTGCATGATACAAAAAAAGCAATGACGCACAGTCCGGGGGTGAGTCATACAATTGACAAATGCATAATGGGCAAACATTAGATACTCACAAAAGATAGATAAATTCTACCAGTACCATTTCCAAGTAGCCTAAAGAGTAACGTTAAGTTTCATACAGGATTAGCCGAGGGCCTATTTTGTGGATAAAGATAAATTAGTTGTGCACCTGTGTAATAAGTTTGCGATAAAAGCTTGTTGTGATAAAAGATTTTTAATATTTTAGTGAAGAATATTCTCAGAGTAGTTGTGTAAGTTACATTCTGCCAAAAAAGTTTGGTCTTTAATTGAATCTCCTATGGTATGCATAGAAAAAAACATAACCTTCACGAGAATTGCAGATCAGTAAACAACATTCAACAGCAATCACAGCCAGCATACATAAATGGGTTATCACAGCCAGCATACAGAAATGGGATAAAGTGAAAGAAATTATGGCCAAATGATAGTAAATGATTCCATAATTAGGCTGAGCCTAACTGTTAGGCCTAATGTTACTCGTACGTTAGGCAAGCCTACATATTGTTATTGAGCCTGCTTAAGCGTGAGTTAATGTTAGACTGTCTACTCTTAGTATTCATTGGCGATATAACTATATTTTCAAGGTCGGACCTCCAGGAATGTTGTGGTGCACGGCGACGAAACAATGTTTTTTTTTTTTTTTTTTTTTAAACTTTAGCCAATAGGGAAAACAAACAGTCAGTTATCATTGCAGTCATGGGAGAAAAACCTATTTTGTGTCATTTTTTAACAAATACCCAACATAATTTATTTTTCTTCACAAATGTTGTGTAGGTCCTAGTAGAATTTAAATAATAGTTTCCAACATATATGAGTACTATTAATTTTCGCTGACTGGCTGAGGTGACACAAGAATTCAAATTCGTATCGTAATGTTAAACTTTAGTTTCCCCGTACCACCACTACCAGGTACTGAGCCCGTACTACCTAGGGTTACGTCGACTGCGACCTCGAGAATAAGGTAAGACAGAAGCTTTTCTGTTGTGTAAAGACAGGTAGCGACCGAAAGGCTATAACGGAGAGTTTGTTAATGTAGCTACAACTTTTCAGGCTAGCCTAAATTAAAGTCTGTCTAACTTAAAGTTAGCGCCTAGCCTAGTCCTTGCCTACTGAATGGCCTAGGCCGTACACGTTAACGTTACTGGCTGACTTGTGCTCACTCGCAAGTTTGATTCTTTGATGTTTACCACAGCATGAATGAATTTAAATCTTTTTAATTCTTAAAATAAAAGTACTTACAAAGGTTACGAAATTTGTTTCTATTTCTTTACAAATAAACTGTCTTCATTCACATGATACCCCTAATTCTTTGTGTTAAATTCAGTCCAAAGCACGCCGCGCCGTTAAGTAAGTCACGAATACCGTGTACAATTTAGTAAGTGGTACAGTCTTGAATATTGTTCAGAGACGGAATTGTTACACATTATTATAAATTACTTGAAATTTGTGTAATTCTGCCAAATTTGCATCTTAAGCCAATACACTTTTACAGATTATCTTGCTTACATGATTAGAGTCTAAATTGGAAAATTTTAGCACAGATCATGAAATCATAAAATTTGAAGAAAATAAATATGCTTCATGACGTAGTCTATTGCTCAATCTCACGTAAACTTATCTACGGTTCCAATGCAACCTTTTTGGTAAGTTTCGCATCCGAGATAGGTTTACCAAACAAGAATATAGATTTTAAAACTCTCATTTTTGTCTAAAAAGTGAAAGTTTAGCACAGATATATGTCAATAATATTATATCTAATTGACTTCCCTTTCACCCAAGAGGACATACATTCCAATTCGTGATAGGCGATTTGGTAAACATATCTGTCAGAATATAGCAAAATTCGCTGGGTAAACATATCTCCGGTTCCAATGCTATATATATATATATATATATATATATATATATATATATATATATATATATATATATATATATATATATATCCTCTGCAAAAACAGCTGATTGAGTCTATTTGAATATATCCGATCCCAAATTTTTTGACATTTTTGAGAAGCCTGGTAACCCCTATTGAACAAAACTGTCACGGAGGAAAATGGTTTTGAACCCATTGGATGCCACCCTTCTCCCCCTTTTGACGTTTTTAAGTCTCATTGACTTAGCGTGCACATAATTATTGCCTTACGGATACAGCTAATTAGAGGTAGCAAAACGGCTGACTGAGTCTACTTGAATAAATCCGATCCTGAATTTGTTGACATTTTTGAAAAGCCTGGTCACCCCTGTCTTGAACAAAACCGTCACGGAAAATGGTTTGAACCCATTGGATGCCACCCCTCTCCTTTTTGACGTTTTAAGTCTCATTGACTTAGCGTGCACATAATTATTGCCTTACGGATACAGCTAATTAGAGGTAGCAAAACGGCTGACTGAGTCTACTTGAATAAATCCGATCCTGAATTTTTTGACATTTTTGAAAAGCCTGGTAAACCCCCTATTGAACAAAACTGTCACGGAGGAAAATGGTTTTGAACCCATTGGATGCCACCCTTCTTCCTTTTTGACGTTTTGAAGTCTCATTGACTTAGCGTGCACATAATTATTGCCTTACGGATACAGCTAATTAGAGGTAGCAAAACGGCTGACTAGGTCTACTTGAATAAATCCGATCCTGAATTTTTTGACATTTTTGAAAAGCCTGGTCACCCCCTCTATTAAACAAAACCGTCACGGAGGAAATGGTTGTGAACCCGTGGATGCCACCCCTCTCCCTTTTTGACGTTTTTAAGTCTCATTGACTTAGTGTGCACATATTATTGCCTTACGGATACAGCTAATTACAGGTAGCTAATTACAATAAACATACATTTTCGCATATCAAACGAAAGGTCTACTAGTCCTCTGTCTCCCGAGCACATAAAATTTTTCGAAAAATGTGTTGTTATAAGGCGTGATTCAAACAAATTGCGCCCACTTTACGTAAATCATTTCGAAAATCTCAGATTTTGTTCCTCTGCAAAAACGGCTGATTGAGTCTATTTGAATATATCCGATCCCAAATTTTTGACATTTTTGAGAAGCCTGGTAACCCCCCTATTGAACAAAACTGTCACGGAGGAAAATGGTTTTGAACCCATTGGATGCCACCCTTCTTCCTTTTTGACGTTTTGAAGTCTCATTGACTTAGCGTACACATAATTATTGCCTTACGGATACAGCTAATTAGAGGTAGCAAAACGGCTGACTGAGTCTACTTGAATAAATCCGATCCTGAATTTGTTGACATTTTTGAAAAGCCTGGTCCTCTATTGAACAAAACCGTCACGGAGGGAAATGGTTGTGAACCCTTTGGATGCCGCCCCTCTCCCTTTTTGACGTTTTTAAGTCTCATTGACTTAGTGTGCACATAATTATTGCCTTACGGATACAGCTAATTAGAGGTAGCAAAACGGCTGACTGTGTCTACTTGAATAAATCCGATCCTGAATTTTTTGACATTTTTGAAAAGCCTGGTTACCCCTCTATTGAACAAAACCGTCACGGAGGAAAATGGTTTTGAACCCATTGGATGCCACCCTTCTTCCTTTTTGACGTTTTGAAGTCTCATTGACTTAGCGTGCACATAATTATTGCCTTACGGATACAGCTAATTAGAGGTAGCAAACGGCTGACTGAGTCTACTTGAATAAATCCGATCCTGAATTTTTGACATTTTTGAAAAGCCTGGTCACCCCTCTATTGAACAAAACCGTCACGGAGGGAAATGGTTGTGAACCCATTGGATGCCACCCCTCTCCTTTTGACGTTTTTAAGTCTCATTGACTTAGTGTGCACATAATTATTGCCTTACGGATACAGCTAATTACAGGTAGCTAATTACAATAAACATACATTTTCGCATATCAAACGAAAGGTCTACTAGTCCTCTGTCTCCGAGCACATAAAATTTTCGAAAAATGTGTTGTTATAAGGCGTGATTCAACCAAATTGCGCCCCACTTTACGTAAATCATTTCGAAAATCTCAGATTTTGTTCCTCTGCAAAAACGGCTGATTGAGTCTATTTGAATATATCCGATCCCAAATTTTTGACATTTTTGAAAAGCCTGGTAACCCCTATTGAACAAAACTGTCACGGAGGAAAATGGTTTTGAACCCATTGGATGCCACCCTTCTTCCTTTTGACGTTTTGAAGTCTCATTGACTTAGCGTACACATAATTATTGCCTTACGGATACAGCTAATTAGAGGTAGCAAAACGGCTGACTGAGTCTACTTGAATAAATCCGATCCTGAATTTTTGACATTTTGAAAAGCCTGGTCACCCCTCTATTGAACAAAACCGTCACGAGGAAATGGTTGTGAACCCATTGGATGCCACCCCTCTCCCTTTTTGACGTTTTTAAGTCTCATTGACTTAGTGTGCACATAATTATTGCCTTACGGATACAGCTAATTACAGGTAGCTAATTACAATAAACATACATTTTCGCATATCAAACGAAAGGTCTACTAGTCCTCTGTCTCCCGAGCACATAAAATTTTCGAAAAATGTGTTGTTATAAGGCGTGATTCAACCAAATTGCGCCCCACTTTACGTAAATCATTTCGAAAATCTCAGATTTTGTTCCTCTGCAAAAACGGCTGATTGAGTCTATTTGAATATATCCGATCCCAAATTTTTGACATTTTTGAAAGCCTGGTAACCCCTATTGAACAAAACTGTCACGGAGGAAAATGGTTTTGAACCCATTGGATGCCACCCTTCTTCCCTTTTTGACGTTTTAAGTCTCATTGACTTAGCGTACACATAATTATTGCCTTACGGATACAGCTAATTAGAGGTAGCAAAACGGCTGACTGAGTCTACTTGAATAAATCCGATCCTGAATTTTTTGACATTTTTGAAAAGCCTGGTCACCCCTATTGAACAAAACCGTCACGGAGGGAAATGGTTGTGAACCCATTGGATGCCACCCCTCTCCTTTTTGACGTTTTAAGTCTCATTGACTTAGTGTGCACATAATTATTGCCTTACGGATACAGCTAATTACAGGTAGCTAATTACAATAAACATACATTTTCGCATATCAAACGAAAGGTCTACTAGTCCTCTGTCTCCCGAGCACATAATTTTTTGGAAAAATGTGTTGTTATAAGGCGTGATTCAGCAAATTGCGCCCCACTTTACGTAAATCATTTCGAAAATCTCAGATTTTGTTCCTCTGCAAAAACGGCTGATTGAGTCTATTTGAATATATCCGATCCCAAATTTTTTGACATTTTTGAAAAGCCTGGTAACCCCCCTATTGAACAAAACTGTCACGGAGGAAAATGGTTTTGAACCCATTGGATGCCACCCTTCTTCCTTTTTGACGTTTTGAAGTCTCATTGACTTAGCGTACACATAATTATTGCCTTACGGATACAGCTAATTAGAGGTAGCAAAACGGCTGACTGAGTCTACTTGAATAAATCCGATCCTGAATTTTTTGACATTTTTTGAAAAGCCTGGTCACCCCTCTATTGAACAAAACCGTCACGGAGGAAATGGTTGTGAACCCATTGGATGCCACCCCTCTCCCTTTTTGACGTTTTTAAGTCTCATTGACTTAATTGTGCACATAATTATTGCCTTACGGATACAGCTAATTACAGGTAGCTAATTACAATAAACATACATTTTCGCATATCAAACGAAAGGTCTACTAGTCCTCTGTCTCCCGAGCACATAACATTTTGGAAAAATGTGTTGTTATAAGGCGTGATTCAAACAAATTGCGCCCCACTTTACGTAAATCATTTAGAAAATCTCAGATTTTGTTCCTCTGCAAAAACGGCTGATTGAGTCTATTTGATATATCCGATCCCAAATTTTTTGACATTTTTGAAAAGCCTGGTAACCCCTATTGAACAAAACTGTCACGGAGGAAAATGGTTTTGAACCCATTGGATGCCACCCTTCTTCCTTTTTGACGTTTGAAGTCTCATTGACTTAGCGTACACATAATTATTGCCTTACGGATACAGCTAATTAGAGGTAGCAAAACGGCTGACTGAATCTACTTGAATAAATCCGATCATGAATTTTTTGACATTTTTGAAAAGCCTGGTCACCCCCTCTATTGACAAAACCGTCACGGAGAAATGGTTGTGAACCCATTGGATGCCACCCCTCTCCCTTTTTGACGTTTTAAGTCTCATGACTTAGTGTGCACATAATTATTGCCTTACGGATACAGCTAATTACAGGTAGCTAATTACAATAAACATACATTTTCGCATATCAAACGAAAGGTCTACTAGTCCTCTGTCTCCCGAGCACATAACATTTTCAAAAAATGTGTTGTTATAAGGCGTGATTCAACCAAATTGCGCCCCACTTTACGTAAATCATTTCGAAAATCTCAGATTTTGTTCCTCTGCAAAAACGGCTGATTAAGTCTATTTGAATATATCGATCCCAAATTTTTGACATTTTTGAAAAGCCTGGTAACCCCTATTAAACAAAACTGTCACGGAGGAAAATGGTTTTGACCCATTGGATGCCACCCTTCTTCCTTTTGACGTTTTGAAGTCTCATTGACTTAGCGTACACATAATTATTGCCTTACGGATACAGCTAATTAGAGGTAGCAAAACGGCTGACTGAGTCTACTTGAATAAATCCGATCCTGAATTTTTGACATTTTGAAAAGCCTGGTCACCCCTATTGAACAAAACCGTCACGGAGGAAATGGTTGTGAACCCATTGGATACCACCCCTCTCCCTTTTGACGTTTTTAAGTCTCATTGACTTAGTGTGCACATAATTATTGCCTTACGGATACAGCTAATTACAGGTAGCTAATTACAATAAACATACATTTTCGCATATCAAACAGAAGGTCTACTAGTCCTCTGTCTCGAGCACATAACATTTTGGAAAAATGTGTTGTTATAAGGCGTGATTCAAACAAATTGCGCCCCACTTTACGTAAATCATTTAGAAAATCTCAGATTTTGTTCCTCTGCAAAACTGGCTGATTGAGTCTATTTAAATATATCCGATCCCAAATTTTTTGACATTTTGAAAAGCCTGGTAACCCCCTATTGAACAAAACTGTCACGGAGGAAAATGGTTTTTGAACCCATTGGATGCCACCCTTCTTCCTTTTGACGTTTTTAAGTCTCATTGACTTAGCGTACACATAATTATTGCCTTACGGATACAGCTAATTAGAGGTAGCAAAACGGCTGACTGAGTCTACTTGAATAAATCCGATCCTGAATTTTTGACATTTTTGAAAAGCCTGGTCACCCCTATTGAACAAAACCGTCACGGAAAATGGTTGTGAACCCATTGGATGCCACCCCTCTCCCTTTTTGACGTTTTAAGTCTCATTGACTTAGTGTGCACATAATTATTGCCTTACGGATACAGCTAATTACAGGTAGCTAATTACAATAAACATACATTTTCGCATATCAAACGAAAGGTCTACTAGTCCTCTGTCTCCCGAGCACATAACATTTTCGAAAAATGTGTTGTTATAGGCGTGATTCAACCAAATTGCGCCCCACTTTACGTAAATCATTTCGAAAATCTCAGATTTTGTTCCTCTGCAAAAACGGCTGATTGAGTCTATTTGAATATATCCGATCCCAAATTTTTTGACATTTTTGAAAGCCTGGTAACCCCTATTGAACAAAACTGTCACGGAGGAAAATGGTTTTGAACCCATTGGATGCCACCCTTCTTCCTTTTGACGTTTTGAAGTCTCATTGACTTAGCGTACACATAATTATTGCCTTACGGATACAGCTAATTAGAGGTAGCAAAACGGCTGACTGAGTCTACTTGAATAAATCCGATCCTGAATTTTTGACATTTTTGAAAAGCCTGGTCACCCCTCTATTGAACAAAACCGTCACGGAGGAAATGGTTGTGAACCCATTGGATGCCACCCCTCTCCCTTTTTGACGTTTTTAAGTCTCATTGACTTAGTGTGCACATAATTATTGCCTTACGGATACAGCTAATTACAGGTAGCTAATTACAATAAACATACATTTTCGCATATCAAACGAAAGGTCTACTAGTCCTCTGTCTCCCGAGCACATAAAATTTTCGAAAAATGTGTTGTTATAAGGCGTGATTCAACCAAATTGCGCCCCACTTTACGTAAATCATTTCGAAAATCTCAGATTTTGTTCCTCTGCAAAAACGGCTGATTGAGTCTATTTGAATATATCCGATCCCAAATTTTTTGACATTTTTGAAAAGCCTGGTAACCCCTATTGAACAAAACTGTCACGGAGGAAAATGGTTTTGAACCCATTGGATGCCACCCTTCTTCCTTTTGACGTTTTAAGTCTCATTGACTTAGCGTACATAATTATTGCCTTACGGATACAGCTAATTAGAGGTAGCAAAACGGCTGACTGAGTCTACTTGAATAAATCCGATCCTGAATTTTTGACATTTTTGAAAAGCCTGGTCACCTCTATTGAACAAAACCGTCACGGAGGAAAATGGTTGTGAACCCATTGATGCCACCCCTCTCCCTTTTTGACGTTTTTAAGTCTCATTGACTTAGTGTGCACATAATTATTGCCTTACGGATACAGCTAATTACAGGTAGCTAATTACAATAAACATACATTTTCGCATATCAAACGAAAGGTCTACTAGTCCTCTGTCTCCCGAGCACATAACATTTTCGAAAAATGTGTTGTTATAAGGCGTGATTCAACCAAATTGCGCCCCACTTTACGTAAATCATTTCGAAAATCTCAGATTTTGTTCCTCTGCAAAAACGGCTGATTGAGTCTATTTGAATATATCCGATCCCAAATTTTTGACATTTTTGAAAAGCCTGGTAACCCCCCTATTGAACAAAACTATCACGGAGGAAAATGGTTTGATGCCACCCTAGCGTGCACATAATTATTGCCTTACGGATACAGCTAATTAGAGGTAGCAAAACGGCTGACTGAGTCTACTTGAATAAATCCGATCCTGAATTTTTGACATTTTTTGAAAAGCCTGGTCACCTCT
The DNA here is from genome assembly GCA_020152595.1 of Chiridota heheva. NCBI lineage: Eukaryota > Metazoa > Echinodermata > Holothuroidea > Apodida > Chiridotidae > Chiridota > Chiridota heheva. The sequence continues at coordinate 87,964 of JAIGNY010000621.1, forward strand.
ATTGAACAAAACCGTCACGGAGGAAAATGGTTTTGAACCC
>JAIGNY010000622.1:5000-20000 GCA_020152595.1 Chiridota heheva
ATTGCCATTGCACCCTCACAATCCATCACGTTCTCCTTGCTTGCCCCCTGTACAAAATTCTCAGAGCTTCCCTCGCTCCCCACAACCCAATTGCTGAGTTCTTCAGAAAAATCCTCCGGATAAGATTATCTCCTTCTTGCATCATGCTTCCCACTACAACCATATTTAATTCTCCTCTTCCACCCCTCTCTACTTTGCTTTTGTTTTAACCATGCACCTCCCCTCTCGATCACAGCTTTCTGACCTTTTGTTCTTGAATTTCTCTCATTCTCCCCCTGTTTCCTTTCCTTCCTACCTCTAGAATGATCTGACCTCTCAGGCACAATTTGACCCTCGTTGTCGTGGCGCCGTTAAGCCCTCATCAAACAAACAAACAAACAAACTGTTCTATTGTTAGGTCCACAGCATTGCGAGAGTTAGGAACTGCAGAGCGATTCACACTCATTCCTTTCTTCTTAAGTAGCTCCATTGCTCCAAGATGTGTGTGTCGCAGAGAGTTGAACACACAATTACAATGACGGGGTCGTCGCCTGCGTATTCGGTTATGATAGTACAAATGCTATCACGAAACGCTTAATACGACCCGGACGAGAACACAGGTACGACGTACGGACAGACATCACATTGACAACCAAGTCAATGTCCACGGCCTTTGATAACCAGTTGTGGTGCACTGGCGTGTCTACCCACCCCAGGATTGAACCCGGGGCCTCGTGGTCTGTAGACAGGTATGATTACCGCTACACCACAGTTGTGTCGCAGGTTGAGAAGTGTGTTTAAGTATAGTGATGTATACCTTGCATAGGTTGGCTTCTCTTGACTGAAGAAGAGAGGGCGCATTTTATCTAGACAGGCCATGTGCAAGGTGATGTCATTGATCTTTGTAGCCCTCAAGAAACGCACAGGAGCCATGCCTTATCCATGTAACCTAGCCAGAATTGTGCCGTTTTGCCCTTTTCTCCAGCACGCACCTCCGCTTTGAACTCATCATACTTCTGTATCCATTCCTTCCATTTTGAGTTTTGCTTGACAGCGGACAAGTGTTCAGAATTTGGTGTTTTTGCCAGAACTGACATCAGCTTCATTTCCTGCTCACCGATGACTAATCCATCTTCATCTTGAAATGAAGCCCACAATGGCCGGTCTAGAGCTTCCATCGATGTTCTGATAACATACCTGGCCCTGTTGTAGTGTTTTCCATTCATGACTTTTTCGATGGAACCACTTGCACACACTGCAGATTCAACTAGTACTTCCACAAATCCACTCCCTTTCATATACTTTCCTAATGCACCGATGTATGCACATGCCATGTGGAATGCCCCCAGTCGAATGATTACATTGCAAAATTGATCTGCATACGACCACAATATTCCGTAGGCCTTCTTAGCAGCAACCAGATCAAACGTATCTGGTACCCAGTCTGAGAGGTGATTTAAGCAGTGGTGCATGGCGTCATCAAGGGGCCATATGTATTATGAATTAATGTTATGGCATTTCACAAATTTATTCGTTTATCTTGGCGTTGCCATAGCAACAGCCAGTGGCGGGTGTGGGATTTCAATTAAGGGAGGGGGAGGGGGTGTTAACACCCAATTTACATAATAATAACATTCATGACTGAGGGGCAAAATATACAAATTTTATTGATGGAAGGGGGCGAACAACACTAACAAAAATGAATGGGGGAGACTACACCCATGCTCCCCCTCTCCCTCCCCCCCGCTAGTGGCAAAAGTCCTAATTAAAGGTATAACTTTGACCGTAAATGACCCAGATCTTGATTGCAACCAACCAGCAGCTTCAAATCTATACAAAAAAATGACATTTTTCCTCAAATTCATTTCTTCATCATGGCGTTGCCATGACAACGGTCCTTAAAGACATGAACACGACATTAAATTACTCAAACCTTGATAGCAATCATCTGGGCAGCACCAAATATATATACCTGAACACTTAAAGTGTGCTGATATGTTATCCAGTTACAGAGATATGCCATTTTCTCAAAACTCCAGTTTTGCATTTAGGCGTTGCCATGACAACGCCCTGGCGCTCACACCCACCATCAGTTTAATGGCAAACAGGCAGAAAATGATTGCTGAGGGTCCAGACTAACTAAAAAGTGTAGTGGATGAAAATCCCTAAGGGGAGGGGGGAGGGGGGTTGATGTATTGGCCCACCGACTAAAATGTGTCCCATATAAATCTTATCAATTCTTTCATTGTGTTGTATGGGATCTAAGGACCCATCTTGAACCCACATAGGCTTCCACACGCGCCCCGTGTAATTTACACGCGCCCGTGTAATTCCAACTGACAATACATCAATAAGAAAATATATGGTTTCATACGGAGCCCATCATTGCTGGCTGTGATTGCGTTTTTATTTTCTCCAATGGGTGGGGCATGTACTTGGACTCCTCCTTAAATCTCCCTCTGCCCCACCACCAATGCAAACACTGATGGAATTTGTATTTATGCATAATTACTGTAAGTAATACCCCTTCCGCGATCCGGTAGCCAGCATTAAAATAGTTAGGGGGTCCGAAAAGGTACATGTACTAGATTCCTCCCCCTTCCTCCCCTCTCTTCCCCAATAACAAAGTGTTACAATTTAGCCCACTTCGGAGGGCAATTTTGCTTTTAAAAGCAAAACACTTGTAAAAAGTACTGTTTATCACAATTTTTGAACATTTCCTCGAACGTCGCCCAACTGCATGCTCTCAACTGTTCACTAATATATCACTAATGCGTGAAGTAAATTTTAAATTTTGGTCGTTGCTTTTCACTATTGTTAATTACGAATATATAAACCTTAAAACCGGGTGTGTATGTTGAAATTCTTTGCGTCCGTCATTTAATATGATGGTATTCAAGCTTATATTTGCATTATCCGACGCACAGACGTATAGCACACTGAACAGATTTCAGAATTTCATGTAGGCCTATAACCAATCACCACGTGGTCTGCATTCTACAACTCTTGCAAGGTTAGGACCAACTGACAGGTTTGGAATAGCCTAGATTAGGAACAACTGTCAGGTATTGGAATAGCCTGACACGGGGTAAAATCACGTATGCCAAGTGCAAGATAATGTTAATCTATCACCTAGTATAATTCGCTTAGTGATACAAGAGTGATTTTTTGACAAATAGGGTAAATAAATACGCAATTCTAAGGATTATGGAATAATTTTGAATTTATCGCTATTTCAGGAAGGGTGGTGGTGGGTGGGTGGAATTCAATGTCCGATTGCACAATGCGATACGGGGCAGGGGGTGATATTACGTATGCTAATTGAAAGATAATTTTAATATCTATCACCTGGTATAATTCGCTTATTGATACAAGAGCGATTTTTTACAAATATGGTATTCAAATACGCAAGTCCAAGAATTATGTAATACATTTGGAAATATCGCTATTTTATGGAAGGGGCATTCAATGTCCATTGCCCAATGTACTACCGAGCACGGGGTAATATCACGTATGCCAGGTGAAAGATCATTTTAATATCTATCACCTGGTACAATACGCTTAGTGATAGAAGATCGATTTTGTGACAAATTGGGTAATTATTTTCGCCATTTCTAAAAATTATGGAATAAGTTTGGAATTATCGCTATTTTAGGGGAGGGGGGTCATTCAATATCAGTGCACAATGTACTACCGAGCACGAGGTAATATCATGTATGCCAGGTGAAAGATAATTTTAATATCGATCACCTGGCTTAATTCAATTAGTATTACAAGAGCGATTTTTTGACGAATAGGGTAATTATTTTCGCCATTCCAAGAATTATGAAATAAATTTGGACTCATCGCTATTTTAGAGAGGGGGCATTCAATGTCAATTGCACAATATGATACGGGGCAGGGGCTAATATCACGTACGCTAAGTGAATGCTAATTCTAATATCTATCACCTGGTATAATCCGCTTAGTGATGCAAGAGCGATGTTTTGACAAATAGGGTAATTAAATACGCAAGTCTAAGAATTATGGAATAAATTTGGAATTATCGCTATTTTAGGGTGGAGGGGGGGATTCAATGTCCGATTGCACCATGTGCTACGGGGCAGGGGTAGTATCACGTTCGTCAAGTGAAAGATACTATTAATATATATTACCTGGTATAATTCGCTTAGTGATATAAGAGCAATTGTTTGACAAATTGGGTAATTAAATACGCAAGTCCAAGAATTATGGATTTTTCAGAAAATATTGCTATTTTAGAAGGGGGGGGGGGGGGTCATTCAAAATCCGATTGCACAATGCAATGTGTTTTGTGGCAGGGGTAATATCACGTATTCCAAATGAAAGATAAGTGTAATATTTATTACCTGGTATAATTCGCTTAATGATAAAACAGCGCTTTGTTGACAAATAGGGTAATTAAATACGCAAGTCAAAGAATTATGGAATAAATTTGGAATCATAACTAGTTTAGGGGGTGGGGGAATTCAATGTCCGATTGAAAAATGTGGTACGGAGCAGGGGCATATTTTCACGTTTGCCAAGTAAATGATAATTTAATTATCTATCACCTGGTATAATTCGCTTAGTAATACAAAAGTGATTTTTTTGACAAGTAGGGTAAATGAATACGCAAGCCCACGAATTATGTAATAAATTTGGAATTATCGTTTTTTTAAGGAGGGGGAATTGAATGTCCATTGCAAAATGTGCCTCGGTGCACGGGGTAATATTACGTATGCCAAGTGAACGATTATTTGAATATCTATCACCTGGTATAATTCGCTTAGTGATAAAAGAGCGATTTTTTGACAAATAGGGTAATTAATTTCGCCATTCCAAGAATCATGAAATAAATTTGGAATCATCGCTATTTTAGGGTGTGTGTGGGGGAGGGAGGGGGGGGAAGGGGGTCATTCAATGGCCGATTGCACCATGTGCTACGGGGCAGGGGTAATATCACGTACGTCAAGTGAAAGATAAGTGTAGCATTTATCACCTGGTATAATTCGCTTATTGATACAAGAGCAATTGTTTGACAAATTGGGTAATTAAATACGCAAATCCAATAATTATGGAATACATTTGGAATTATCGCTATTTTAGTGGTTGGAGGGATTCAATGTCCATTGCACAATGTGGTACAGCCAGGGGGTAATATTACGTGTGCCAAGTGAAAGATGGGTGTAATATTTATCACCTGGTATAAATCGCTTAGTGATACAACAACGATTTGTTGACAAATAGGGTAATTAAATACGCAAGTCCAAGAATTATGGAATAAATTTGGACTTATAGCTGTTTTAGGGGGTGGGGGAATTCAATGTCCGATTGCACAATGTACTACCGAGCATGAGGTAACATCATGTATACCAGGTGAAAGATGATTTTAATATCTATGACCTGATATAATTCAATTAGTGAAACAAGAGCGATTTTTTGACGAATAGGGTAATTGTTTTTGCCATTCCAAGAATTATGGAATAAATTTGGAATTATCGCTATTTTAGAGAGGGGGCATTTAATGTCAATTGCACAATATGATACGGGGCAGGGGGTAATATCACGTATGCTAAGTGAATGCTAATTTTAATATCTATCACCTGGTATAATCCGCGTAGTGATGCAAGAGCGATATTTTGACAAATAGGGTAATTAAATACGCAAGTCCAAGAATTATGGAATAAATTTGGAATTAAAGATATTTTAAGGGGGGGGGGGTTCAATGTCCAATTGCACCATGTGCTATGGGGCAGGGGTAGTATCACGTAGGTCAAGTTAAAGATAATATCAATATCTATTACCTGGTATAATTTGCTTAGTGATATAAGAGCAATTGTTTGACAAATTGGGTAATTAAATACGTAAGTCCAAGAATTATGTAATAAATTTGGAATTATCGCTATTTTAGGTAAGAGGGGGAGGGGGGGTTAATGTCCAATTGCACAATCTGATACGGGCAGGGGTAAAATCACGTATGCTAAGTGAAAGATAATTTTAATATCTATCACCTGGTATAATTCGCTTAGTGATACAAGAGCGATTTTTTTTTACAAATATGGTATCTAAATACGCAAGTCCAAGAATTATGTAATAAATTTGGAATTATTGCTATTTTATGGAGGGGGCATTCAATGTCCATTGCCCAATGTGCTACCGAGCACTGGGTAATATCACGTGTGCCAGATAAAAGATAATTTAATATCTATCACCTGGTATAATTCGCTTAGTAATAGAAGAGCGATTTTGTGACAAATTGGGTAATTATTTTCGCCACTCCATTATCGCTATTTTAGGGAGGGGCCATTCAATGTCCATTGCACAACGTGCTACGGAGCACGGGGTAATATCACGTCGGCAAAGTAAAAGATAATTTTGATATCTATCACCTGGTATAATTCACTTAGTAATACAAGAGCGGTTTGTTGACAAATAGGGTGATTATTTTCGCCATTCCAAGATTTATGGAATAAATTTGGAGTCATCGCTATCTTAGGAGGAGAAGGCATTTAATGTCCGATTGCACAATGTGCTACGGGGCAGGGTTAAAATCACGTATGGTAAGTGAATGATAATTGTAATATTTATCACCTGGTATAATTCGCTTAGTGATACAAGAGCGATGTTTTGACAAATAGGGTAATTAGATACGCAAATCCAATAATTATGAAATAAATTTGGATATATCGCTAATTTAGGGTGGGGAGAGGGGGGTTTAATGTCCGATTGCACCATGTGTTACGGAACAGGGGTAATATCCTGTACGTCAAGTGAAATATGATATTAATATCTATTACCTGGTATAAATCGCTTAGTGATACAAGAGCGATATTTTGACAAATTAGGTAATTAAATACTTAAGTCCAAGAACTATGAAATAAATTTAAAATCATCGCTACTTTAGGAGGAGGAGGAGGCATTCAATGTCCGATTGCACAATGTGTTACGGGGCAGGGGGTAATATCACGTGTGCGAAGTAAACAATAAATTTGATATATATCACCTGGTATAATTCGCTTTATGATACAACAGCGACTTTTTGACAAATAAGGTAATTAACTACGCAAGTCCAAGAACTATGGAATTAATTTGGCATCATCCCTATTTTAGGGAGGTGGGGGTCTTTAATGTCCGATTGCACAATGTGCTACGGAGCAGGGGGATATTTCTTCGCTTGCCAAGTAAATGATAATTTGATATTCTATCGCCTGGTATAATTGGCTTAGTAATACAAGAGCGATGTTTTGACAAATAGGGTAATTAAACAGTTAAATACGTAAATCCAAGAATTCTGTAATACAATTGGAATTATTGCCATTTTAGGGAGGGAGCATTAATGTCCATTGCACAATGCGATACGGGGCAGGGGGTTATATCACGTATGCCAAGTGAATGATCATTTTAATATCTATCACCTGGTATAATCTGCTTAGTGATACAAAATCGATGTCTTGACAAATAGGGCAATTAAATACGCAAGTCCAAGAATTATGGAATAAATTTGGAATTATCTCTATTTTAGAATGAGGGGGAAAAGGGTGGGGAATAAATGTCTGATTAAACAATGTGCTACTGGGCAGGGGGATATTTTTACGTGTGCCAAGTAAATGATAATTTGAATATCTATTACCTGGTATAACTACAAGAAAGATTTTTTATTGATATTAAAAGAGCGATGGGTTTTTTTTTTTTTTTTTTTTTTTTTTTAATCCGCACAGGACCCACGTACGTCAAGGCTTCGCCCCTCAACCCTCTATAGGCCCATCAGGCGGGAACAAGTGTGAACCCCACGTTGCTAAGCACTGTGCTCGCACTGGCGCCGCTAGCGCCAGCTATTAAGTACATTCTATTTGACGGATATTTTGACCCTACACTCCCACCCCTAACCTCTCTCCCTCACCCCACCAACACCACCCCTACCAAAGGACACTATATTCACTACTGAAATTCCTAAATAATAACATAGATTTTTCATCACTTTGTGTTCCAAAGCTCCATATATCATATATGAAAATCCATGGGAATTATGCTCCATTTATAACAAAAACAAAAAACAAAAAGGAATTTCTATTCTCATATCCACGCATCATTAACTACGGTAGCCTTAAATATCCACTACTCATCAAACACTATTGTCAGAACCCATATGCGACCGAAGCTTGAATCAATAAAAGCGACTGAATACACACAACGTACTAGCGGTAGAGCAGACAAGCCAACCGTGCACCCGCATTGTATTCAATTTTTGGCACTTTTGAATTGGGAATAAGGATTTAGGAACAAATTTCATACGGGTCAATAGCGTCCTGCTTCGAACTTTAGAACTTGATATAGGCCTGGCCAGTACCTAGGTACCTAATCCAAAAGTTGTTAGCCATCCGGGACTTTTACAAGTAACATCAATGTTAAATAGATTATTTTGACCAATTTGATAATTAATTTTTGCACAAAACGCTCGAATTTAGTCAATGATTTCTACGCAGAATAGTCGTGGGAATTAATCCACACAGTTGGTTGTGATTTTAACTGAAATTTAGTCGTTTTGCAAGTAAACAAATCTTCAACTTGAACTTTGCACAAATTTTTTTTTTTTTTGTAACTAAGGCCAGTATTAGCATTCACGCATGAAAATACGGGTTTGATTAATCAGTTATTAATCGCTGAAAAATTCTTTCAGCGATTGTAATCTCCGTATTCATCAAATTTTGTCAAACTTAAATAATCATAAGCCGTAAATCCGAGAAGGACCAGGAACAGTAAAAAAAAAAATACTGCAGATATGATTTATGGTTTCAGCCAGTTTCGAACCATAAACCCACTGAAGTTAGGACCATGCACAGTTAAAGAAAGCATCACTGAGCTTAGTAATAGTTAAATTACATATGACCACATCAAAGTAGATATCAAATTGATTGAATGTTCATTTCATATACAAATAAATTCCATGTCTTCATCTGGTTATGCATGTGATTATAATAAAATCTAGATGTGGATTTGATCTGGGATTTATCTCTGGGATTTAAATATACTTTTTGGTTTAGGGTGGACATTGTGGGTATTTTCTCAACTAAGCAAGGGCCACTGAATTAAGCTTCTTTTTACACTACTTTGAACGTATAAGATACCTATACAGGATGGCTATGAATTGTAGATATAATAAGAATTGTTGTACCTTTTAAAAAGTTTGATATTCATGCTAGGCTACATGAAGGGAATGGTTTTGAAGGCACTATAAGAAATCACACAATGCAAAATTTATCATTTGAATGACTGCAAATACCTGCTAATGTATTTGCCAAGTTCATACATTTTTGTTTATATTCTATATCACCACTGAACGTACTTCAAACACCAAGCTTCATGAGGAGATAAGATTGGAATGAAGTACTTTATGTTCATATTATACTCACACAAAACTTGGAAAGTGGACATCATCTTTAGATGTCTCAGATTTTATCATACATTTTAATGTGTGGGTTTTTACTCTTGCTGTATTTGTCTTTTTGCCAATTTTTTACTGATGTTTGATTTTATATTTGTAGTGAGATCAACACCTCATTTAGTAGGCACTACTTGCAAGGCAATACTGGCATATTCTTGTGTATAGCAGCCATATAGTGGCTATAGCGTATACTACAGTCAGATTTTATCTGATTACACATTAAAGGAGACATAAAGTATGACACAATCCTTATTTTCTATGATAGATTTAAAATTACACATTTTTCTGACCAAGTTCATATCCCCTTAATTAAGCAATCTAACACAATTTTTTTACTTAATAAAAACTTTAATTCTACTACTAAATAGTACTAAGGGAGCCGCCATTTTGATTTCAAAACTTGCAGATTATGATGTCATCAGCCCAGCAGGATGTTGGGATGCTTTGTATTTCTTTATAATCTACCTCAAGATTTCTAGATTATAAGAAAAATAATTTAAGGGTCAAGGAATTTTGTGTGTCCATATGGAATTAACAAAACATTCTGTTAAAACTTTGAGTCACATCATTTTGGAATAAAAACTTTAGTCACATTTATAAAGAAATGCATTATAATCCTTATGTCCCTATTGGGAAATTATGTCATCATGAGCAATATTTCAATACAGAATTGAACAAAATGGCAGCCTCCATGTGTCAACTTTAAACATGAATAACTTGAGGTAGAAATAAGATTTTGACTTGCTGTCGTTGGTAGTTGGTTAAGATTTGTATCCTCTATCATATGAAATAATGATTGTTAAGACTTTATGTCTCCCTTAACCAGCTTTCAGCTGAATGATGAGTGATATGAATAAAGAACAGACATGGTCTATTCATCACATCATATTCTCAGACTATATGCATGATCATCCAAATGTGATTTTTTGTAATGTTTGAATTTGGCCTACCTTTTATGCAACTTGATAGTGTAGATGTGTACATCCACTTTTGTGTGTTAGATTAGAGTGTGTGAAATGTGTAGTAATTCATATAAACATTGCACTATGCATACGTTTCTTTTGTCTACACTAGTAATTCACTTAATAGGTGAAGTTTGTGTGTGCTTGATGACCAAATTGTCATCAAAACTATGAAACACTTTCAGGAAAATTATTATCTACGTAAGAAGCCAAATATTGATAATAGTAATATGCTCATTAGGTACCTGCGTGCATGTAATGCTCTATCTTCATGGAATATTATAAAATGAGAAAATCAAACTTTTCTTGAATAACTTTTACAGAGTTGTGCGAACCCTTTTTCTAATGAAGCAAAATTAATGTAGGCCTGTAAAAAAATGTCCATGTCAAATTTGAGACTTTCACAGATCTGCCATCCCTCTTTATATTAACTTAAAGAAATACTAACAAGTATTTTTATTACATATGCTATATAATTTAAGCAATATTTAGTTTTTAGGAATAAAATGTGCCCACAATTCTCAATCGTGGCAAAAAATTGTAAAGTTGTTTCCAATGTAGTTGGCAAAACTACTGGTCGTAATCCTAATAAGACACCTTTCTACACCCATTGCTAATATTTGTATATCATGGGCCTATTTTGACTAATTTGGCATAAACTTGACTTAAACAGAATATTAATTAGCAATGATCTTATATATGAAAGGATCATCAAGCTCAGTTCAAACATATTATCTTTGCTTCCCAAATGTGGTCGGTCAATAAATACTTAAATATGAGCATTTCAGTACTGCTTGTCAAATGTAAGGCTACATGTACTGTTACAACCCACAAAGATTAGTAGACAGTCCTAATTTGTATAGTTAAAAATAATACAGTGGGCTAGGTATAGAAACATGTTAATAAGATAGGCCTAAATTTAGTCAACAAATGAGTGGATACCATGCAAAAAAACAATGCTTAAATTAAAAATAGGCTAAGTTTTATAACTTAACTGAAGGGCCAATAATGCAGTACCATACTTGCATTGTGCTGTTCAACTTATTCACTGGGCATAACGTTAGTTCGAATTGATTATTGTAATTTGTAGCACGAAAGTTCATACCCAAGTCAGTTACCAAAACCATTTAACGTTTTACTACTAAGATATATATATTTTTTAATTCGAGGCGTAAATATCTCTGCCCTATCTTCTATTCTAATGTCTTGCCTAGTATTTGTTAGTATATAGTATTACGTTTGTGTTGAATCTTACGTCATGCACAAATTGAATACTGTGTGGGCCTATTAAACGTTAGGCCTGTTATTAGCTTAGGCCTTTGAAGAGGAATTTAGTCAAAATTTCTAAAAACAAAATCTAAACTTGTTGTTCTTTTATCTTTTTCAGCAAAAATGAAGTACATTTACGTTACAGTGAGCCTAATTAAGACATGTAACTTATAAGGTAAGACTAAGAACTTCGGCGTTATCGGATATCGGCTCTAACACCAGCCCCTAGGCGAAATTTCGCTAAATTTTTAAGTTACGTCTATTAATTTTTCTCTCGTAAAAATTGATTTAAAAATTGTGGTTCTGACGCCAAATTAGGCTTCCAGAATAAATAACAGTTCCTTTTGAGTGAAATATGTATGGTCAAAAAACATTTTAGAAGCAAAATTTGAATCAATCACCGACAATCTAGTTTATTTGTGTACGTGTTCTACTGACGTGCTGCGTTGTACGATTTGGTTGTTTGCGCTGCACTTTACCTACCACAAGTTGGTTTGTTTCCAAATTGCCTCCGGATGATGTCATTTTTCGTTTGGTGGATTAGGTCTATTCACTTGGTCGATGCCACGTCACATCCAGGAGGTGACTTTATTTTCTAAGGTGAAAACAAATCTGTGCACGATACACGTGGGCAAGTCTGTATGCGTTTACTGTGTGCGTTACGTATGGCATGTGAACCAACACAGCTGATTGCTTTATTTTTACTCCAATGCGCGCGGTGAATGCGCGCGATTGCTATGCGGTCTGATGACTTCAGGTCACATTTCCGACCAAGTAAATAACTCACTTCTTCACGATACGCAGGTAACTATGGAAATGACGTATGCGATTTTGTTCGACGTAGAAATTACAGTCAATAGCGTAGTGCTTTTAGATCTTAGACAGTTAGTCGTTATTTACGGTCCTGCACAGTAAAAACTCAACCTGAAGTCTCTATCTCAACTTTAACGGGCAAAGACCTTCGCACGCAGAGTACGGTCCTCACCGTAAGATTTTACCGGTTATTTGTGTGCAGAAATTACGTTTTTTTGTACAGAGTAGTTTGATTTGATTGATTAAATTCCACACTAATCATGACAATTTAACAACAAAGCTTTCATTCATAGTATCAAATATGCAAGTTCCATTACAAGAGTCCAGCCTATTCTGACCTGCCGCCTCCTCAGGACCACGACAGAACACCATTCATTCTTCTGCCCTCTGCAAAATTTTCAACAGAGGTCAAATACTTCTTCAAAGTAGCTATAATTCTGCCTCTGTGTGTATAACAATGAAGCAGCTCAGTGGTGTACCAATCTACACGATTTATACCAATCACCACATTCTGTCGGGTCATCACTTCATGTATTTGACAATCTGAGGTTTTGAAACTTAGATTTTAAATACTTTTTCCCACGATGGCATTTCTGAGCTTCCGTAAAATAAAACGTGATTCTAATCCAGTTCAAAGTCAGTGGCTGATCCGAGGTGATAACTTAAAAGTAATATTTGCTTTTAAGAGTTGTTGAAAACAACATTGCAGCTCGATATAGCTTTGCACAACAATCTTCGTTTTTTCATCAACAATTTGTTACACTGCTGACATATAGCTGCAAACATTGCAGCCAGACTTACATGGTATACAGAACCACGTTTATAACTTCAATATGGGGAAAATTGGGAAGTTAATACACTTGGTGATTGGAATTGCCATAGCAGCGGTGATAGGAATTTCTATTGGAGTACTGATTGGGTGGTTTTCTGGACCTGCTCGTCAAAACGACAACTATGCTAAGGCTGTAAGTGAAGCACCTGGAGACATCTCTTCTAAACTAATTGATCTCATAGATGCGGAGAAAATACGACAAAACCTAAAGTAAGTGAGGAGAAAGTTTGTCAGTGCTATTTAAAGATCTCTATGGACAAGCAGCATCTTTTTTACAGCATTTTGAATTAAAGAGTCTTATTATGATAAATTATGCAAATTTCATTGAAATTTTGTGACATTACAACAAGAAAATGATTATCCTTATGCAGTACAGTCCACGCTCCTGATCAGGAGATCTTCCGATTGGGAGATCGAGACATGCGTAGTGACCATAATTTAAAATGTTGCTAATAAGTTCACCGTTATTTTGTTTTTGCTTATCAAATTCTGTAAATCTAAAGTTGTGTATTTTGAAAATTATATTGGAATTAATATTTCTGAATAATTTGAGCTTTTCCTGGTGATTAAAACGTTAAAATCTGCTCTTTAAAAATATAATTACATTAAAATTCCCTGGTGAAAGCCAAATTTGCGCTAATGAAATTGGAGAAAATAAATTCTTCGTTTAAGTTACACCAATAAAACTTGAATATTTTCCCCGCATTTTCCTTACGTTTGGCTTAAATCTATTTTACCGTTATGCATATCTTTAGAGAGATTTGAATTTGGAAAGATGCATTGTTGGTTATAATGACAAGAAATCTCCCGATTGGGAGATATCCCGACCGGAAGCGTGAACAGAACTATTATATGTTAACCTTTGAATTTCAATTCTTCACCACCATTCTTTGCATGGGAGCAGCTGAATATGACCAAAAGAGTTTGAATTTTAATTATATCCTCCATAAATTTTAGCAGGAATATGACCGAAATTTATGAGAGAATTAAAAAAAATAACGCTAAAGATTGTGAGTTGTCCTCTCTTTCATACGTCACAACTGTTGCATACATTACACATTCCTCAAACTTTGACTCATCATATGTCGGAAACTACAGGTGTAATACTAATATAATGTTTCTGTTTATAACTAAATGCTCTTTCTGGTAAAAATATATGTATATATCTTTAAATGTTACCAACTTACAATGCGGGTTGGGGGTCTAAACTCTATGAAAACAAATGGATTAGAAAAAAAAAAATCATCATTTCACTGTTCTTTTTCTATCGTGCGTGTTCCACGATTTTTAGTTTTCCTCCAACCCATTATCTGGCAGGATTTTACTCTGATAAGATTCGCAAGAACTGTTAATTAGCTGTTCCAATTTAAGGTTCAATCTATTCCGAGGGGTCCTAGTTCCCAATCCCCAACTTATGTGGTCCGGGTCTGCAGTACCCAGGTGCGCCTGCACTTGAAAAAACCAGGGACGAAACTCAAGAGGAAGGCGCTTTTAATGACGCCACTTGAGTCCTAACATGGTGATTAGCAAACAATGGGTAGGCCTATGCATGTGCGTAAAAATAAAGAGAAATGATACTTTTTATGACAAATACAGCCATTATTTATAACATGAAAAGACAACATTGGAGCATAGAGGCAAAAATAACGATTTAAATAAAGGAAAACAATCAAAGAAGGACACTTCTGGCCCCCGTGAGGTGA
>JAIGNY010000622.1:25000-55000 GCA_020152595.1 Chiridota heheva
AATTTTGGACAACCCGGAGCGGAAAATGAGAAACCCCATACGTTTAGTGTGGGCTAGTAGGCTCATGCGATGACGTAATACATAAAAGTACCCAATTTTGGGGCTATTTCAAAGTACCCGGTTTTTATAATCATTTAATTAAATTCATGTTCTTGCAGATTTCCAGTTATCATTTGCAATATCTATAATGTGCAATTTCATTTATAACACGTATTGCTTCTGAATTTTCTTCATCTGCTCTGAAAAGTTGAATATTTGTTTCTTTAGCTGAGCCCAATTTCTATAGTAAATATTCCGTCAGATATTGATCAAGTTTCACCTGTGTATGGCCATCAGTGCCAGTCATTAGTTTTGTTGCGGTTTTTGAATTTCATATAAGAATTGCCACACTGTTTATATGCATGAAAAGGTGTATGTTGTAAAATCTGGCAAAAAATTTTCCCAAAAAGATAGCAATTTTACTCATTTAAGTTTAGTTAGGGTAAGGTTAGGGTTAGGCAGTGGCGTATTTAGCTTTTGGTGCTGAAAAGAAAGGGGGGCGGGGGAGGGGCGGAGGACAAATGGTCATTATCAGGAAAATGACGTCTCCAGAGGTGCATAGGAAGCAGCGAGGGGGAAGGGGGAGTCTTATTTCACCTTCTTGGTTAAGAGGTAAAATTGGAAACCTAAAATTGTTAATATAAAATTGAAAAAATTAAAGAAGTTGTGGTAAAATCATTAAAACAAATTATAAAATTATTGAAAATTTTGGTTAAATTATTGGAAAATTTCTGCAACTTTTGAGAATTTTGGCAACATTTCCTAAAAATGAAATATAATTCCTGAAAAAGGTAGAAACACTTTCCGAAAATCGAAGAAAATTGCCAGAAAATAAAAGAAATTGATGACAATTTCCTGAAAATCGAGGGAAATTAAAGAAAGTTCCCAAAAATTGAAGAAAAGATGCCCGAAAATTAAAAAAAATTGCCATTAAATCTAAAAAAATGAATGAAAATTGAGGAACAGTTTACAGTTTATGTATAGTATATTGCATGCTGGTATATTCCGTCACTTACATTTTACATTTGGCCAGGGGAGCAAGTTGCCCACTGACCTCCTACTGAATACACCACTGTTAGGGTCCAGAATTTAAACCAATCAGACAAGAGAAAGTTTGTGCCACTGCTATTCTGTTTTGGGAAAAAAAAATCCCATACGGGAAGGCCATTGTTTTGTTTTTATGTAGTTGAATTCGTCGTCTTGATCAAATGATTATAGTTAAAAGGACGCACTTAAAAAGCTTTACATGCTCCACATTAGTCTTCAAATTACATCAAAAGCACCTGTAATTTTCTGATGTCTAGAATTCTTCCAGGAAAGGTATCGTCCCATACATACACTAAGAAAGCTAGTAACGTCATTTCCGGTTTTCAATTTTCCCCTATTGATTTTGACAAACTTGCTATATTATCGATCGCACTTCCGCAGGACTGAACATGGAGGGGCTTTCATATTTTTTTGATGTAATCTCAGATTTTTTGAAATCAAAAAGGAAAATTCCGGAAGTGACGTTACTAGTACGGCGAAGTTCGCTACTGAATTCTTTTGTGGAACGATTTTTTTCTTTAAAGTAGGCAAACGTTGAGATATAGAAAAGAGACAACAGCTCAATATTTTCAAAGCAATTCTTTAATATAACTCAGTGACACTTATCCCTTTATTCTTATCAAATTTGTATTGAGTGTAGGATGGCAGTCCGGAATCATGCCTATTAATAGGAATAGTTATGATACACGACAATGTTGCAATCATGCAGCAATATTCTTCAGATCTTGCGATAAAAGTCATAGTTTATAATTTATGTACTTGAAATATTAAAAATCATTGTGTTGAAAAACGTTTGAATTTTTAAAATGGCCGTTTTGCGCTAAAAAGCCTAGCTCTATTGTCTATTTTATCTAATATTTCGAAAACGGCGTGGTGAAGATATCAAATGGGAGTAGAAAAGTTGTAGCCATGACAGTGATGAAGGTATTTTCATAAGTTTTAGGTTTCCCCTAGCAAAGATATTTTTCCCAGACGTATTTCAAATTTGAAAAATGTAACATTGCATTAGGTTTTAACGTTAGGATAGCAAAGGATCATGGGAAATATCACAAAATGGCGGCTTTCATGTGGCAAAATGTTCCCATTAATAGGAAGATTTATATTTTCATTAATAGGCATGCTACCGGACTGATAGAGATTACTTTTTCGTAATATGCAACCAGGAACGTAGCCATGAATTTAAAGGTTTGGGCGGGAGAAGGGAGGGAGGGAGGGGAGGAGGGGGGGGTTGGCTTGCGATCTGTGTGATTTTTTTTTATTTACACTGCATCCAATGAGATAATCTAAATATACAATTACAGAACTATTCTCTACTGGGTGAGAGGGTGGGGAAGGGGGAAGGGGAGGTAACCAGTGGTTAGCTAGACTTTTTTACATAGGCGAAAACCATACAAATTTCCAAATTCAAGCCTCTCCTTTCCCCGTTACCTAAAAGTTTTAAGGAAAAGTCGGAAACTTAAAAGGAAAATTGTCTCTTTTTAGGATAAACTTCCTAAATGTTGAGTAAAAAGTCAAATATTCTGAGGCAAAACAAGTACGGACATTTTGTGGAAAAAATCGAATATTTTGAGAATAAACTTTGATATTTTGAGGAAAAGTTTAAATAGGCCTAAATAAATGAAAAAATCTCGTTTTCTTCCGATTGCTTTCATCAGGATTACGAATTTGGAACCCCTACCTCTGTCCCATGCTCCTTCTTTAGCCACTCGGCTGAACTCTCTTTGCTCGTAAAAGGGGAGGTGGAGGGAGAGGGGGGGGGGGTCGCTTCCTTGTATGCAACTGCTCAGAATCCTTCCATTCAAATAATTGTGGTAGTGGCGGTGGAGGATTGAAAAACAATGTATGAAGAAATTCATGGGTTTCTTGTTGTGATGTCACGAAATTTAGATAATAGTTTAATTTTGTTTTGCACTTTGTTTGTTTTGCACTTTTTAGCGCATGCCAGGAAAAGCACACATAAGTCAAAATGACTTGTTCTCAGTGTGATCACAAGTGATTTGTTTTCAGTGTGCTCACAAGTGACTTGTTTTCAGTGTGGTTAAATGTAACTTGTTTTTAGTGTGGTCACAAGTGACTTGTTTTCCATATGGACCCAATGAAATTGCCAGGATAGGAAGTGGGTGAACACCTGATTAAGACTCTGCTCTTTTCGAGAAGTGTTCAGAGAACTAAGCGGGGGGTAATCTCATATTATCGCATAACAAATTTGCGCCCTTACATCAGCGATGTTCGGTTTTTCACATGTTAGAAAATCGAACCGAAGGCCACCGAAAATGTACGAAATATGTACGGAAGATTTAGTTAGGGCGCTGCGAATTGCAATGTCGTGGATGTCGGGGCACAATATTGGCATGGGGACCGACGGCTTGGTGTGAGCGCCACATACCCAACCATTGGCCACTATTCCCAAAAATCTGGTAAGGTAACAAGGTAGGATGCAGAATTAGACAAACCTCTGCGCTTGATTTCAGCGTAGGTCGTTCTGCATGTCTGTTAAAAATCGCTGGTTAAATCATCGCCGTTGGAATCGAACCTGGGACATCCAGCACCTCGATCGTACGCTCAGCCGACTGAGCTACTGCCTCTATATTCAAAAGGCTGTTAAATTGTTACAATCTTAATGAAGCCTTATGAGATGCTCATGGTTTACAGCATATTTTCATCCATTTAAGGTCATTTTAATGGTATAACCGCCAATAGATTATGAAGTGCATGCGCAGGAACTGATGTATAGCTAATATAGAAAGGGTTAGTAAAGTCTGATAGTGAGACATGTCTTTTTCTATTACAAATACCAAAAAACCATACCGTATATTTCAGTATTTTGCTGCATCCAATGAGTTTTATAGATGTTTGGAACTGGCTTCAGCTCATGGTGTCAAAAGTCTATTTTAGAAATGATAACTAACTGACAAATGCCCCACATTTACTTTGTCAACACTGGATTAACTATCAAAACTAATGCAACTAGTTTAATGACTGGTTGATCAATGGGCTGGAATCGACAAATGTTTAGAAGGGCAAACCACAATCAACAGTGAGTGAGGCCAACAACACCACCAACAACAACAATATCAATAGTAAATGAGGCCAACAACACCGCCAACAACGCCAAGAACAACAACGCTAAGAGCAACAACAAAGTGAAGAATAACAACAAAAACAACGACAACAGCGTAAACAACAGCAACAACAAGCGTAAACAACACCAACTCAAACAACAACAACGAAGACATCGACAGTAACGGAAAAACAACATCAACGCGAGTAACAACAACGACGACATCAACAACAACTACAAAACAACAGCAACGCAAAAAAACGATATCAACAACAACGACAAAACAACACCAAAGCAAACAAAAACAACGACGAAATCAATAACAACGACAAAACAACACCAACACAAACAACAACAGCATAAACAACAATTACAAAACAACACCAACACCAACGCAAACAACAACAATGACGACATCAACAACAACGACATAACAACACCAGCGCAAACAACGACATCAACAAAATATATAAAATAGCACCAACGCAAACAACAACAACAACCACATCAACAACAACGACAAAAACAACACCAACGCAAACAACAATATCAACATCAACAAAACAACAACGCCAACGTCAATAAGGACAACAACAGCAGCCATACAACAGCAAATAAATCTCTTAAGATTGCAACGCACGTTTATCAACATAATCATGTTAGTGGATCTTGTCACAAAATATCTTTGTTGACTGGTTGATGATTATTAATAGCTTACAACAGGAGTAAAAAAGCTGATAATGTTAATTACAATTTATGCATCCTATAGATTTGTTAAAAAAAAAAACAATAAATAAGGAGCACTTTGTGATCATTGAAACCGTAAGTTTCTCCTAGACTGATATAAAGAACTCTTTTTTTATCATTCACGTAATTGTTTGTGTTAAAGTTCAGTTAGCTGAATCCATACTCCGGCCAGGTGATGATGACCCATCAGGCTGTTGCTTATCCACGATAGTTATTTTGGTGTAATCAAATGAGAGTTAGCGTTGGACTGGCCATTGTGTCAATTACACAAGGGCCCTTGCTCCAAGCCTCCGAGGTCCCCCCCACTTCCCCCTCCATATTTGAACATCACTGGGTCCTCTCCAGCTGTTTGCACCAAAGATCAGAACCATAAAGCATCCCAGTCCGACTCTGATAAGAGCACATGGCTCCACCTCAGTGTCCATGATGGCCAATTCATTCCATCGCCTTATCGCAGGTTAACTTCCTGGCAATGCTGACATCTGTGTGGAATGGCACGACGCAATACCCAACAAGGAAAAATGCTTATTTATCTGCTTTGACATCAATTAATTTTGTCCCTCAGGGCCTGCTGCTAAATGCACCACTACGATTTCCACTTCGACACCATCACTGATCAAGAGAGGACATTTATAATCCAAGCCGTATTCAAACACAACAAAGTGATATAGGTTGTGCCTCCGCGAGATAGTGTGGTCTGTTGTTGTATAGGCCATATGAAACAAGCTTGCAGTGACTATTAATATGAAGATCTGGTTTACTTAATATTTCAAAAAAATATCTAGCCGCTCTACTACCACAGTATTGAGCACTGTACACCATAACACAAGGAAAATAAGAACAGCAAAATACTTTTTGTGGACATCTGTGATTGCCATTTTAATTCTGAAGGAATTCTAAAAGACCACATAAAAAGTTTCATGAATCCCAACTTACAAACAAAAATAGCCTTACAAACACCTACAATACACACACACACACACAAGCACCCACCCACACACACACACACACACATACACACATATACATTTATATATATATATATATATATATATATATATATATATATATATGTATATATATTTATTATATATATATATATATATATATATATATATATATCTTTATTTATATATATATAAATACACACCCAGACATATATATATATATATATATATATATATATATATATA
Source organism: Chiridota heheva (assembly GCA_020152595.1). Lineage (NCBI taxonomy): Eukaryota > Metazoa > Echinodermata > Holothuroidea > Apodida > Chiridotidae > Chiridota > Chiridota heheva. The sequence continues at coordinate 31,088 of JAIGNY010000622.1, forward strand.
TATATATATATATATATATATATATATATATATATATATATATATATATATATATATATATATATATATATATATATATATATATATATATATATATATATATATATATATATATATATATATATATATATATATATATATATATATATATATTATATTATATACATATATAAAACAAAATATATAAAAAATAAAACAAAATAGGAAAAAATGTCTCTAGCCAACAGATTATTTTAAAAACGTTTCCTTCTTCGGTTGTATGAAATACCACTGAAGAAGGAAACAGGAGTTTCGAAACATTTGGTTTTAAAATAATCTGTTGGCTAGAGACATTGTCATTTTTTCCTATTTTTTTTTTGTTTGTAATGGCCAATGCATGGAACTTATCTGATATATATATATATATATATATATATATATATATATATATATATATATATATATATATATATATATATATATATATATATATATATATATATATATATATATATATATATATATATATATATATATATATATATATATATATATATATATATATATATATATATATATATATATATATATATATATATATATAAATATATATATATATATATATATATATATATATATATATATATATATGTATATATATATATATATATATATATATATATATATATATATATATATATATATATTTATATATATATATATATATATATATATATATATATATATATATATATATATATATAATAACTATATAATATATATATATATATATATATATATATATATATATATATATATATATATATATATATATATATATATATATATATATATATATATATATATATATATATATATATATATATATATATACACATAGTTATATATATGACTGCTAATTGCTAACCATGCACTCAGCCACTGCACCTCTACGTTGTTTGTGAATGCGACATGAAATTGGTTTTGCAATCATTTGGTAATACAATCAAATTTATCGGCTCATTTTATCATGTTTCACGCTTAGATGAGTAATTAGTGCACATTAGCAAATAGCTTATCAGCCATGGGAAGCTAAGGAAGGGTTTACTTTTCAATTATTCTGTATTTACGATGTATTTCAATTAAGAAAGTTTATCTCAGGTCTAAGACTGACAAACAGGAAGCAGTTGATCAATCAGGTGGAGATGCTCATCATGCACTGTTTAACAAAAACTGTTAGCTACTGGTACTTATCTGTCTATGTCAACTGTTGCACAAACACAGGCTAATCTAATGCCATCGGATAAGTTATCAATTAGCGAATAAAACAAACATACTCTCTTTAGGGTGTATGCAGAACTACTGTACACTTCATGATGAAGCCAAAACTGAGCAAATTGTTACTAGTAATTTTGCGCTCGTTTAACAGCTTTCTTAGCCGATAACCTTTTAATTACTGTGTTTAATTTAAATGATGAATTTCGTCCACGTGCCATAAATGAGAAGGATTTTACTAATACATATCAACTTTCTTTCCAACTAAAACAGTAGCACATTGTTCCTGCTAATTTTGCGCTCTTTTAACAGCTTTCTATAATTTTCATTATATTGTTAGCTGATAACTTTGCCATTACTCTTTTTAATCTAAATTATGGATCTTTCCAACTAAAACGTTAATTTCTTATTTCATGACTAAAAGCCGTCATGTATATTCAGAACTAACTTCCCTATTCAAAAAGATCCATGTAGCATACTCTTATAAATTTTTTTATTCTACTTCGAACCTTTTACGGTTCTATAGCTTGTCACGTATTTAGAACCCAATATGGTTCTTCAAGGAACCGTAGATATGGGTCCCCCATGGAACACCAAACTCTCCGAATCCAAATTCTCCCGGGAACCTTTTAAGGGTTCTTTAGCCTAATTGTAACGTATTTGAAACCCACTTGTAAGATGTAACTTCAACAAAAAATATTATCTTCTTTAAAGTGTAAGGCACATGTCATAAGCAGATCTGGGAAAAGCATCTGTTGGAGTAAAGTGCATACTCAAAATTGAACAAACAAAAATTCCAATAATTTAGAAAGAGATAATTCATGTTGAAAAAATACGTACACATTGTCGTGAATGTAAAATTATTACAATGCACTTTACACTGCAAGGTGACTTTTTAATACACTTGTGAAATCTTTGAACAGTAAAGTGCAATAACCCCTCGGCAGAATAAGATATCAACATGGTTTTTCCCAGTGCGTGTTTAAAAAAAATTATAGTCCTCTATCACATAAATTAGGATTTCACGGGATTATTCCTTTCAATTTAAACCAAAACTCGCACTTTTAATGTGACGATATCCTTCGAGACTGCCTAATCTACTAATGTTGACAGTCGAGTGCGATAGAATTTACACTGATATTTCACTGAAAATGCCCACCGCGTGCGGCCTCAGCTCCTTTTTAAATTTTGAAACGCGAAAAATAGATGCACTTAGCTCATTGATTGGCTGATATCAATGATGGCATTTAACGTTCATTGATTGGCTGATATCCTAATCATCATAACATAGTTGAGTGTACGTGGACTCACGTGAAAGGTTTGTGTTAGAAACTCGAAATCCAACTTAAGTTTTCTCCAAATTTGTAGATCATAATTTTTTCTTGATATGGGATTTGGCTAAGATAATATTCTAAATTTCTGTAAGGTGTATCTTTGTTAAGAATGCGTTTGTTTTATTTTTGCTTTTTACGGAATCAAACATTCTATAGTCAATACTCGAAACAAAATTTCTCTGAAAATACTGCATTTTCATTATCACAAACTAAGTATTTATCGAAACAATTGTATATTTGAAATAGTATTTCGACTGATTTCCTCGCTCTTAAGGTCTAAACATTCAAGAAATAATTTGTAAATTACGTCTGATGCTTTTCTGAAACTTATAGAAAATTGTAAAGAACCCTTTACAATTCGAAGGAACGCAGGTTTCACAATCCTGACCAACCAGAAAGAACCCTTCTACCTCTTAAAGGACCTCGAGGTTCTGCAAAGAACCTCAGTGTTCCACTGAGAACATTGAAAATTTTTTGTTTTCCTAAGATGTAGCAAAACCCGCTCGACGCGCTTGCAAACAAACCTCTAAACAGACCCTTGCCCCTACACTCTAAAATGAGAATGGTCAAATTTGACCATAATAGGATCAAATATGCACCAAACCTAAGTATGGTTAAAGCTAAACAATTAATTGAAAATATTATGGTCAAATTTCAAATTTGACTATACTATGGTCAAATTTGACTATATTATGGTCAAACAGTCAAATCTATTGTTCAATTTTGACTATAGCCAGGATGCATAGTTGATCATGTCATGGTCAAATTTAAGCATTCTTTTTTAAAGTGTAGGTTATAGTCATTGCATTTTGAATTTAAACCCCTATAAAGGTGTTGAGCTAATAGTAAAAATAGGAAACGCATCGTAATTGAAAAGGTACAAATGGGCGCACCAACACAATTGAATAATGCATTAAGAAAGCAAGCTATGCAAGGCAACCAAAACCAATACGGTCACATTGCCAAAAAAGTACTCATAAAGGTTGCAATTTGAACGCTAATTTCCGAACAATACTCTAGCTTGTGCTCAAGTCAATTTCAAACCCGTTAAACTATTAAAGGTGTGTTGAGCGTAAAACACAGCTCTCCCTTTCGCAAGTTCCATTGGTCCCGATCCATCAGTTCTGGTAAAAGCTTTAAAACAGAAGATTAAGACATATCATTGGGCTATGCATGCCCGTTCAATTATACATTGACTGCTTGACATACTGACCTATACACATATTCATGCAGTGACGTAGCCAGGATTTTCATACAGGGAAGAGGGGGAGGGAATAAATTGAACCGCATGACAAGATAATAGCAGTGCAACCGCGGTGACACCGAAGCACAAAGCACTCGACTTATCGGTGTGGGGTCCATGGGCCCACTTAAGGACCCTGGTGGGGTTCAGGGGCGAAGCCCCCGAAAGCTCTCGCAAAATCGACATTTTAAGGGAGAAAAAGTATGTCACAACGCATAGTAAGGTGTATTATACAAGTCATAAATTATGTCAAAGAGAGCTAAAATGTACAATATAAAAAACACAAAATCATGAAAACGCATAATGTGGAAATATACTGTCATGTTTTATTGTTTACGTTTGTACATGGTTATAGGTTTATCGGCACTCTTCAAAAAATATGGCTTGTCTAAAAGAAAGCTTTTCAATAATTTACTACAAACTTGTCTAAATGCTGTCACACTTTTAAAATGAAGCTGTTCCCCTCTCTCTGTCTTAGTTCATGTATTTAAATACAAAATCGTACAAATGTTTAATATGTTTTAGCGAAGAACCCCCTTTTTCTGCGAAAGTTATGATCAATTGTTAAAATAACATTTTATTACATGAGAAATGGACAATTGGTACTAGTCTCAGTCGACACTACTGCACCGCACGCATATTAATCAGTTAATGAAGTTAATGGTGCAAGCGTACCGATAACACCAATATAAACCGACATCACCACAATCGCCCCCTCCCACCCTCCCCCTCCCTCTGGCCACGGCACTGTATTCATGCATTGCTGAAGAATGGGATATTAGTGGTGGATCCAGGATTTAAGAAAGGGGGTGGACAGAGAAGTGTTTCATGGAGCGGGTGTGGGTTTGTAAATTGGTCAAAATGTACCATGATTTGAGATCTTTTGGCAAGTTCTTGCGATATACTTTTCCCCACTCGTGAGATTTCCTTTAAAAAAGTCCTAGAAGGGGAGGGTTCCCTGGAGAATAGGGGTTAAAAAAGTAAGCCCGTAGACGCTCTAAGGGCTGTATATTGACTTAAGAAAGTTACCTTGCAGTGGTCAAGAAAGGAACTTGACAGGTCTGCATGATGCGTTAGACCATAGGCAAATATGAATATACATTTTTTTTGCCGGGAAAGTGGGGGTAGCTAAGCTCCCTATTCACCCCATGGATCCGCCACTGGGTACACCAAAGATGAAAAGTTCGATTTCATAAATTAAAACTATTCTTTTTTTTAGAATAGTCGGTGCTGCATCAAGTTGAACTTATTCATCGTCAAATAATTCAATCTCCGGCAAACAGGTCAAAGGACATTCTTCCACTCGTCAATGCCACTCCCTCCCCCTTCACTTCCGAACATCTCCCACGATGTATCCAGCTTGAGTTGGGCAGCCACATCCTGTCCAGAAATCGCGAGCAAAGTATAATGTACAGTGGAGTTCAAAACTTACGCAGAAAGTGGCTAAAATATCATAATCATATGCAACTGCCATTCAAAGTATGGTGGTTGAAGAATTGAACAAAAAAACTAAGATAACAGAAGGAAATTCCTACATTTTCTTGTTTTTATATTACAAAATTCCAATACAATTTGCAATTTATTTCAATAAGGCTTTAAAAATCAAATGTTGTAATGATAAATTTTTACCGATTTTGATGCATTTGTTTTCAAAATTGCTATTTTCATGGTTTATACCATATTTCTTTCCAATTGAACTCAAGTTGTTGATACCTACAATGATTGGTCATTTCATCATTGATTTTGTTTTAATACAGATATCTGACTACAAATCCACACGTTGCTGGGACCCAGGAGCAGTTGAACCTCGCAGAATGGGTATCGCAAGAATTCGAGAATTACGGATTTGACCATTCCGAAATTGTAGCATATAATGTGCTCCTGTCGTATCCGTCGGATATTGAAGGCGAGGAGAATTCGGTAATCTCATAAATTAAACATATATAGTTTGTAGAAGTTTATATATCTATATGTATCTCTCTCTCTCTCTCTCTCTCTCTCTCTCTCTCTCTCTCTCTCTCTCTTTCTCTCTCTCTCTCTCTCTCTATATATATATATATATATATATATATATATATATATATATATATATATATATATATATATGCACCCTTCAACGTCATATCCCGAATTCATCCTATGGAGAACATATAGCTTATTTGGCAGAACCCACGACAGACATGCTAGCGGTCCCGCATTCAAACCTTAGTATGGTCTTGCAAAACTATGCAGACAGATATGCCAAACATCAAAATGGAAGCATTTTGTCTGCACCTCCTACTCCTTATTGATCTATTGAAAGAAGTGACAATGGTTAAATGGCGTGCACTGTCCATCAGAGGGGATATTAAGCTATCGGTCCCGACAACAGGTCGACAGTCAGCCCATTTTTGGTTTGTGACTATTCGTTAGTTCGAGAAGAGAAGCGTGAAACGCAGTGCCCAGTCACTTCCCATCCTCAGGTCCTGTCCCAGTCAACAATAGTTCACGTGCGTCCACGTATATCAGTATATATGCAGCCGGGAACTAATTGACTGCTATGCATATGTGAAGCACATCGACCTGTCGCCACTGTCTATTAGTTTAATGCCCTTAAGTGCTCAGCGAGGCAATAGAACCAAACCAAGAAGGAAAAAAAAAATGTTCATAATCTGTTTTATTGATGTTCTCAAAAAAGTCGACAGTGAATTTAAAAAAAGCAGCCGCAAAAGGTTTTGAATATCTATTTACTATCCGTCTGCAAAATTTAAGGATATCCAGTGAAATTTTGGACAATCCAGAGCGGAAAATGAGAAAATCCATGTTTAGTGTGGGCTAGTCAAATGTGTAGGCTCATGCGATGACGTAATACATAAAAGTACCAAATATTTTGGGTATTTCAAAGTACCCAGTTTTTCGGGTTGCTCCCAAACTTATAGAAATACTCACTTGCATATCACCAAGGTAGAATTAATGGTTGGTGGTGGAATTATTTTGGTAAAATCTTATTTTAGAAAAAAGTCACTTTTGCGTCCTCTGAATAAGTTTCACATTCACCACAAACAGTTACTTATTGCAGTAACTATATCATTGTTTTGACACACTTGCATCTGGTATATGCATCCTTCGTGGCAACTACATGCATCTACTTTCAGAAGTTAGGCAGTTAGGAGTTCACGACAGGAATGAATTGCTTCTGGCAGGGTTGACAACAATGTCTTCATATCCCCATTCTTTGGACGAAGGAAGTTCTCAACTTGTGCTCATAGAAGAACTTAACCCAACTATATGACCAGCTTGATACGCAGTTCTTCTAATGTGTTGATTAACTGATTAAGAGCTGCTTTGGTTGGAGGAAGAAGTCCCTTAGACCTGTCTTTCTATGTGAAAAAGCTGCAAACGAGCTTTATCTTAACTACTTGTTTGAATTGTTCGGTTATATAACATAGTAACAAAGTGTTCTAAAAAAGCCAAAGGTACATCATAATTGATTGTCGTGCATTGTTTGATAGGTAACATTCACGTTTTAGGATCCTTGCTGTCAACCCGCACCTACTATAGAGCGCATCATGCAAGCGTATAGCAACACATCACCAAATCTTAATTCATTCGCTTTTAAGACGTGGATTTGGATACTTTATCAGCGCATTTCCAGCAAATAATGCACGTGATAGCTATCAACAGAGTCATCTCAATAACCATGAACACGCCCAAATCAAAGATCAGCGACACGACGTAGAACCATGCATCTCGGCCTTTACGTCGGCATATTACCATTGCTATATATTGCAAAGAAATTGACTCAAATAAAACAACTTTAAACTCTAATATATGCCGGCATTTTCTACTTTACACCTACAACCATGCCAACCCAGCGAGCCTAAAACAAGCCAAGCTGGCTACCATGAATCCACGAAACCATCAACTGATATTGCAGTCAACAACGACCCCACCAGCTCACCGACTGTACCACCACAATAGTCAACCGACATCGCGATCAACACCACCAGCCCAAATAATACGGGTCCCATGCTGGTACCACCGCAATAGGCAACCGACATAGCTATCAACACCGCCATCTTGAATATTACGGGTCACATGCTGGTCTTTAGTGGCGCAACAATAGGATGGGAAGAGTGGGTAAATCCCAACCCGAGGATTTCGGGGGCCCCTTAGAAATGATAGAGTAATATATTTGTTATGGGGTTCCGAGTGGAAAATTACCCAGTCTTTCAGTCTTTTCTACACACATGAGATTTATACTTGGAAATGTCTTAACTTGTAAACGAAATAAGATCTGACACGCTTAATTCACCATTATGTTATTTTGAAGTTCTCTTTCCTATAAAATGATCAGCGGACCACTGAATTAGTACCTTAATTCAGTAATTATCAAAAACCGTTCGTTTAGTAGATGTGGTACACAATGCCGAGCATTACTGCTCAATGTAAAATTAATTTGTTTTTGAATTTAATACCAAACAGCCAAAAGCAACGGCAAAGTACGATATTGGTATGAAAAAAGTTGCCTGAGCAATGTGGTAGATAATTTTGGTATATTGAGATCGGATATATGCATCTGACAGTCTGAGACAATTGAACATTTTGCGGGAATTATCATCTGCCTGTATGTCTGTTGTCGATAATTTGATGTGAAATTCCACAGGGTGTTTTATCAGTTAATGATCCGAACGATTATCCGAATATGAACGAAGTTGCCTGAGCATTTTGTTATATTTGTTTTGTTTTGTGTGCATCTGAGATATTTGAACGTTTTGCAGGAATTATCGTCAAGTATCGGTAATTTGATGTGAAATTCCACAGCCTTGTTTTACATTAACGACACGAACGATTATCCGATAAATCAAATTTCACGTTGAAAACATATATATAATGTTTACAACTGCACAAAGTGTATTCTATATTCCATGTATACTTGGAGGGTATGATGAATTATTTAAATGCTTACCTGTGCTTATAAAGAGCGCAGAATATATACAAAATATTCTTTGCACTTTTACCCCCAAAAAAAAAAAAAAAAATACCTCACACATACATGATACAAAATAAGATACAAACTTTAAAATATCAATGTTGTAGTACCTCAACATATATGTTGAGGTTATGATAGTGTGTCTGAGGGACAAAATGGCGGTCCGGGGCAGTTTGAGTCGTAGCTAACACATACTGAAAGAAAATTGATCTAAACTATCAAAAAAAATGTTTGCCATGGCAACCACACGTTGAATATTCGGTGGCTCTACATCTAAAATTTAATCTTGGGGCATGATCGACAGTTGTGCCAAAATTCATGCGTTTATCAAGTAGTGAACGATTTTTCACCAAATCCGCTCGACTATTAGTATAATCAACACTACTTTGTCTGATAAATAGTTCTCTTCTTTCATCAAAAGTTATTTTGTCCTCATATTCTTAAGTTTGGTAAAAACCAAACTCTTTTGGGGGTCACCGTCCGTGTTCACCGATGTCAGTCACACCCAAAAGAATTATTTTGAAAGGTATCCCAAAATAGTATCATCAGCTTTCGCTAGAAGATCTCCCCAATCTGCTTCATTGTTCTTATTGAATTCCTTTCTCTTCAGGTGCAAAGGCTGAAACCAAGGGACGGCTCTCCTGGGGACTATGATGTCGATTTCACCTCCCAGGTAACCGAGAAACCCCTGGATGAAAACAGTATGGACAGGGACGATATCCTGGGACCATTCAATGCCTATTCTGCAGCTGGAATAGAAACGGTGAGAAAATAACAGTCCGGGAGATCTTCAAGAAGTTCCACTTCTTAAAACTCCTATTTTGTTTGTTTGTTGAGATAACGTTGTCATATATTACCAATTATAAAACGTTTGAGCCAATAGTAAACGTAATTTTTCTTAATTCGAACTTCCTGCGAAGATACCTAGCATCCTAGAGGCATATTGAAGGATTAGCTTAGGGATCAATCAAGTGCATCAAATATGAAAGAAGACATCAAAAGAAATAAAACGGTAAAGAAAAAAGAAAAAAAACAATCTTCTTCCGTTAACTGGTTAAGGAGAAATTTCAATTTCAACTTATCATTTGTTTGGACACTTGGATCAATGACAGAATAAGAAAGGTATATTAATTTACGACCTGAAGAAACTTTGTGTGAGGAAAAATAATTCAAATGTGTGACAAAAGTAAAATCAATTTTTTCAAACGTGGGGATTAGGGCAACAACCTTATACTTGCTACCTTACTACACCAGTCGTTTCTACACATTATAATTTTAAACCGGCTTGACTACTGAACTAATTTTTTTAGGATGTTGAACATGCAATTTGCAGACTAGACTGCTAGATGAGGCGAGAAGCAAAATATTATTTTCATAACCCAAGCAACTAATCATCAAACTTCCTATTATCCTTTGGTTTATAACTTCAAACATTTAACTACATTATACGATCATACGATATGCTCTCAATAAGCTGACAAGGAAAGTGTACATGGATTGTTCGGAAAAAATTCCACTTAATCTCATATCATGCCAATATTTGAACAATTCCGCACATGCAAGCAATATACCCTAGCTCACTCATGCAGTCATTTTACCACTTTAATTCGAGGAGGGATGAAAGTTTCCAACTTGAATTCTGGCTACCTCTCAGGTTGACAAAAAATCCCCGAAAATAAAGGATACTTCTATTTCTTAGGAAAATGGGTATAACTGTCATATAGCTGAGAGGAGTGAATGCTTTTGTTTGGAAGGTAAGATTGAAAAATCCGTAACATCACTGAAAATGGTAAAACTGAAGGAAAATTTGTTTCAATTATCATTGCGGGAAAGTTTGGAAGAATTTGGCAACATTTTCTGAAATTTGATTAACGTTTTCGGAAAATTGACAAGTTCCGAAAATGAATAAAATTGTCTAAATATTGAGAGAGAAAAAATTCCCTAAAATTGAAAGAAATTTTCCCAAAATTCAAAGAAAATTTCCCGAAAATAGAGACTTTTTCCGGGGTAAACTGCTACCTGAGAGGATCTTACTTTCCCCGGTTGTATGCTTTCTTCCCTTTTTGAAGGTAAAATTGAGAAATTATTAACATCGCAGTGTCAATTGCTCGGGCCCCCAAATCTTGCTTCGATCCGGGGTGCTCACAGATATGGTCTATGGGAAATTTATGTACAATATTTCGATATGTGGTATAAGCAATTACATGAATTTGAATTTGTAACATGAATTTGTTAAAAACACTTTTTCTTTACGACGCGGCAGTGCCTCACTTAACAACAGCTAAGTGACTTGCACCGCTGCCACCTCTCAAACTTCTAGTTCGAATTCCGACCAAACTTTGAAAAGATCATTTATCGGCCAATCATGCTTTCTATTCGATACTAAAGTTTGCCAAATGTTGATATTGTTATCCGATAGCATCTGAGTCTGAGATCATCTAAGTCTGAGACCATCTTGGACCGAGATTATCTGGGTCTGAGAACATCACGGTCTGAGACTATTTCGGTGCAAGACCATCTCGGTCCTGGGCTATTATGGTCCTAGACCATATTGCTGCAAGACCATCTCGGTCCGAGATTATCTTGTTTCCAGATCATTTCAATCCGGAGACCATCTCGGTCCGAGACCATTTCGGTCCGAGACCATCTTACTCCCGAGACCACTCGGTCCCAGACCATCTCGCTCCCAGACCATCTTGCTCCCAGACTATTTCGCCCCGAAGACCATCCCGGTCCGAGTCCATCTCGGTCCGAGACCACTTGGGTCCCACATCATCTTGGTTCCAAATCATCTCGGTCCGAGACCATCTGTTGACAGGTGCTGCTTTTAAATAAATCAGCCAAATTTTTCGTCAGTAATTTCTACTTGTGGTTTTTAAGACCCAACACGTATAAGAAAGTCCGAAAAGTCAACAAATTTGTCCATGAAATCGAAAACAGGTAGTCGGTCCCAGGAATGCCTCGGCAACATGCGAAAAGGACAAGAGGACAAAACTCAAGAAACGGGATCTCACATTTAATGACGTTACTAAGTTGAGTCACCATGCATGTACCATGCATGCAGCATGCACGCACCATGCATGCACCTAGAAATTAAAAAATGCGAAAATAAAGAGATTTGATGAAAAAGCATTATTCATATCATAAAAAAAATTCATCAGAATATCATCAAAATATTGTTTTAAATAAAAGAACAACTCTCATTTGGGCAATTCTTTCCCCTTTCCCGTGTCATGGAGGGGACTTCTTTATCCTGTTCCCCATGAGGTGAAGGGAAGGGGAGATACCCCTTGTTTCTCTGGCCCCGTGGTGCCTGCGTCATTGAGCTACTCGGTCCTTCATTTTATTCAAGTGACGCGGCGACGGGTGCTTGGACTTGTCCTCCCTACAGTGAGAAATCAAAATTTAGAAAGAAACATTGCATTGTTTCAAGGCCATCTATCCTGATAAAAGTTTGGCGGCGTACATTTTATTCCAAAACGACACTAATTGGCCTATCAACGTAAGTGCACACTGCACCATTGTGTTTCGACCAATCAAAACACAGGATTTGAATTTCATTTACCTCGTACGTTAGAGACGACAAGTGACATATAACTATAAGTTATCATCAACACTCCCCTACTCCTGTATCTTGATGTCTTAATTCACTTGTGTTATGTAGGCCTGGGATATGGATGGACAATTTCGTATATTTTCTCATGCCAATATGCAAAACTGGCAAAGGCACGCTCAAAAGGCCCCAAAAATCATTTGCAAATATATTTTACTTACCCATACAACTCTTCAAATAGCAGAATAGGTCAACATTCCGAAGTTCCTGCTGCTGTACAAATGAATAACAAGAATAATAGCAACTAATATAATGGTAATCGCTGTGTCAAGGTCAAAAATAAACACAACACATGTTTAATTTAGCTTGTACAGTTGTAACTTTCAGGAATCTCGGACTTCGACCCCGACTTTGAAATCAGCAGTCAAGTTTAAGATTCAGTTGTCAGGATGTTGGTAGCATTATTTTCAGTATGTAGAACAGTCTTTGAAATTTGAACTGTTGAAGAAAAGCAAATTAAATGTTCATTTACAGCTAATCAATGTTTGGGTTTTTTATCAAATAATATGTGTAAAATTAATGACTTATGAAAGAAAAGACAAGGATAAAAAATGTTTATGTCAATTTTTCAGATTCTTTTCAAAATTTCAACAATCGAAAAAGCCGAGAAAAAATACAATGTCTTTTCCAGTCAACTCCTAGATTAAAATAAGTTGTGGTCATGTGGTGGGGGAGGGGCCGTAGGGAGGTTGATTGCGTTGGACAGTGATGGTGTTTATTTTTGTCCAGTCACGTGGGGAGTGGCTAGACTCAGAGGGCGCCATACATGCTTTGAGGGGTGGTTTTGAGGTGGGGTTGGGTGTTGGGGTGGAACTGGGTGTTGAGGTGTGGTTGGGTGTTAGAATGGGGTTAGGTGTTGAGGTGTGGTTGGGTGTTGGGGTGTAGTTAGGTGTTGGGGTGTGGTTGGGTGTTGGGGTGTGGTTGGGTGTTGGGGTGTGGTTGGGTGTTGGGGTGGGGTTGGGGTGGGGTTGGGTGTTTGGGTGTGGTTGGGTGTCAGGGTGGGGTTGGGTGTCTGGGTGGGGTTGGGTGTCGGGGTAGGGTTTGGCGTCGGGGGTGGGGTTGGGTGTCAGGGTGGGGTTGGGTGTCGAAATGGGGTTGGGTGTCGGTGGGGTTGGGTGTCGGGGGTGGAGTTGGTTGTCGGGGTGGGGTTGGGTGTTGGGGTGGGGTTGGGTGTCGGGGTGGGATTGGGTGTAACATCCCACACACACCAGCAGGCTCGTCTCTGATTATACTGTTATTCCGCCTATTTTAAGTTTTTTATACATTATATATATATATATATATATATATATATATATATATATATATATTATATATGTATATATATATATATATATATATATATATATATATATATATATTATATATATATATATATATATATATATATATATATATATATATATATATATATATATATATATATATATATATATATATATATATATATATATATATATATATCAGACCTACATACTATTTACAATGCATACGACTGTACTTATTGACTTCTTGAAATGATTTTGCCCTTTGACACACAGGGCGATCTTGTTTATGCAAACTACGCGAGAGTGGAGGATTTCTTTTACTTAGAGAGAGAACTCAACATCAGTGTGGCAGATAAAATAGTCATAGCAAGATACGGGAAGATTTACAGAGGTGACAAGGTAAGGAAAATATGAAGAATTCACACTCCCACCTAGGGTGTAGGTAACTCAGACGGGTGGGGGGGGGGGTGGAACCCCAAAACTTTCCTGTGACAAGTGGAAAAATTGCACGGGTAAGCCTAAATGAACAAATTTGTATCAAAGGTTGCTGCTAATAGGGAAATCGCCTACAATTTCTTCCATTTCCGGAGTTTTCATTCATTTTCAGAAATTTCCTTCATTTTCAGGAACTTTCCTTCATTTTCGGGAACTTTTCTTCAATTTTGGAAAATTTGGGACAGTTTTTGGAAATTTTGGCCATTTTTCAGAAAAGTTTGGCCATTTTGTAGAAATTTTTACTAAAATAGGCAATAATTTTACCACATTTTTCAATTTTATGTTATTGATTTCCGACTTTCACCTCTCAATGGGGCAGAAAGCATTGTACCGGGAAGGTGAAATTCGCTCAGCACCCGCTTCCTATTCCTCTTCCTACACCGTGACCCTCATCAAAAATAATGATATCATTATTAATACATCAATGGATCGATATGTAATGAGTTAATGGATGGATGTATTGATGAATCGATCTATTTGTCTACTCTGCAAACAAAGGTGTTCACAGGCTGACCGTCAGTCCCCAGAGCCGTGAAAAGAGATTTAATATCTTAAGAATGTATGCATAGATTTTTGCACCGTGCATATTAAATGAGCTGAAAACATACCATTTTGCGATATCTTAATGACTATAACACCTAAGGAAACAATCTAACTTGCAAATTGCTAATAAAAGAGTGATTTCTCGCCAAATAATAATTAATAACTTTGTTAAAAACATAAATCAACAGCATGAATTTACGGGCGAAATCAAAAAAATTACACCAAAACGGGAAAATACTGACTTACGATTTTAAAGCCTTAATAAATCAAAAATACTTGCAACAGCCCGAAAATCTCAGAAAAGATCATAAAATATTGAAGGCAGTTTTGTATCGTCGCTTGTCAGAAAAGAGCACAATGATTCCACGGTGGTGTTCTGCGCTTAAATTGGCTGTTGATGTTGTCATTCATTGACATATTATATGCAATATAGTATTCATTGTACGGAAAATTATGGGTTAACTTCTTCTTTTTTGGTCGTTATACATGAAAAATACTTGCAACAGCACAATAATTTCAAAAAGTTCAAAAATTATGCTTGACCCACAAGTTCATTACATTCCTGCATTAACATTTATCGGCCGAGTGGGTTGAATATATCACTGGATATACTGGCAATATTGTCCCAGGGAAAATGTTGAAGGCTCCCTTATCAATAATACATTGATTAGTTCTTACCCAAACTTACAGCTGGAAGGAGTGTTCTGCATTCCTTTTTTCTGCTTTTTCGGATGCAGTTCCAAGTGGAATCAATATAGTGTGACAAAATTATTCCAAAATAGTCCTTTGAGTTTATTTATATAACTGGAACAGCCCATGCAAAGTATGGAGCCAACCTTCACTTGTCACACATTTGTTTCCTTGTTTGACATTCCTCGAACCAGTGTCGTAGATAGAGCTGGGCCGCATAGTGTAGCTCTGCGGTAATTAACGGTAATTTGTATGGGCCCCTTATAGGATCCGGGCCGGGCGGCTGCCCTTCCTTCCGTAACCCAACTATTAACGCCACTGCTTCGAACAAGTTTTCAATTATTAGTTTTCCTTTCACACTAGGGAACTTAAGACCTAGTAAATTCCCTCCTTTAAGCCAAATGTATTCAGAGCAGGATCAGAACTAGGAAATTGATTTGGGACTGAGGGGGAGACGGGAAGCTATGTCTCAGGGGATGGGGTGGGCGAAGGAACTATCCATCGGACAAAATATGTCGCCGGTTCAAATATGTTCTGGGATAAAGTGGGGAGAGGAGTAAAGTGATCTTGTCAGGGAGGCAAATGACTCCCTGTTTCCACCTGGCGAAGGGCTGAGATACAATAGGTGGAGAGGAAATAGGAAAAGTGGCGGGTAATAGATAAAATGGTCCCAGTTAGGCAGTAGAGAAAACGATTATCTTTTCTCTAATTTGTTTAAAAAGCATAAGATTTCATCAAGAATGGCCAAGTAAATTTGAGGAATCCTGACATATCCCTACCAAAGCGGCAACATCCAATTTTCCACCGTGACGTCTCCAAACATACAACAGAAATTAATAATAACGGTAACCACCATTCGTATTTCACATTCTCAAAATCATTCTGATACCAATTGGACTCACTGAAGTGGCATTATCAACAATTTTCAAGCTGCTCTTGCTCCATCTTTATTGAAGTTCTAATTATAGTCATTTTCAGGATAGTCATGCTCAGATGCTTGGCGCACCAAAAGAATGCCCAAAATTCCTTGTAATAAAAAAAAATATAATGGTACCCTACAGTTTGTGATACAAATTACAAATGAACATTAAGAAAGGGAAACGACAAGTGAATAAGATTGCATCATCTTCTATATTCTTTCTTGCCATTTACTCAAATTCTATTTCAAATATCAAGTGATCAGATTATTTAAGCATTCACTATATAAAAAAAATAAACAAAGTTAGTTCAACATATTTTTAACATCATGATGACAATGTATGATACTATTTTTCACTGTTGAAAATCTATTACTTTCTTTTCTACCATGGCAATGAGGTTTAGTGAGGCTACATTGCTTTGCACTTGCATCTGAAGCACTTCAACGCACATTAGATCTGACAATTTAATCAAACTCCCTTAATCATCCAAACTTTAAGCCGTAAAACAAGAAACTTAACGTTAACAAAAATCATTACAAATTTAATTGTCGTGTGTAATTAATGAAAAATTTGAAATATTTTTTCTGAACTATTCTATGACATTTGATCATATAATCTATAAATACATTCATTGTGCATTTTATCCACTCTCTCACTTTAAATATACTGAAGCTAAAATTTTATGAAAATTATTTAAATAATAATTTCACTTGAAAACAACGGGTTTTTCCTAAATATGTCATCTGAAGCTAAAAATACCTGTTTAGAAATACAAGTAAAACTGCTTTATAAAAGAAATGGAACAACAACCCCTCAGAAAAGTAGGAATGCTTCATCCATGTCAATATTGTGCCCAGACATCAACGACATTGCTACTCGCAGTGCCTTTACTCATTATGTCTTAGTGTGCACGCTGTGTTACGCTATAACCATTCCCGAAATAAACTCCGTACATACCTACGTAATAATAACTATATGTATATTGTATGTACGGAGTGTGCGGGCATTGACGCCCACATTTTCGGTGGCCTTGAAATGTTCGATTTTCTAACATGTGGAAAATCAGAAGATCGCTGATGTAAGGGCGCGAATCTTTCATGCTAGTGAGATAAAAAGTCTCGCTATGAATGCTCCTATGGCCACCTTGATAATAAGAAGATAACAATATAAATGCTGAAAGGGTAAATTTAGAAATAGAATGGGAAGGACCTTAACCTTAATATTCAACAGATCATAAAAAGCCTGGTCTCAACTTCACAAGGATGAATGGCTAATTGTAACTTTTACGTTCATTTATAGTCTTAGACCTAATTTTTCGCGTAACTCAAGATGGTATTACCGTATATTACACTTCAAACAATTAATGAAGAAATTAGGAATTTTGGTGAATAATTCGTCAAAATTTTTTGTCATGTTCTCATGTGCGCAACATCGCAAATTAGGTATGTATCATGTAATGCTGTATACACAAATTTTGTCTTAAAATGTGATAATTTGTGTCGGCTGAGTCAGGAACACAGCAATATGGACCCCGTTCGGTACCCTATAAATTTTAGGACCTAACTTAGACACCAGATTTCCCAAAAACTAACGCTTAAATATAGATAATTCAAAAAATTATATTGAAAATATTCCATCCGTCAAAGACTTATTCTGCCGAATTTGCGTAGCTAGCGCGATTTCCTTGCTTAGAGAACCCAGTCACGTGACCTAATTAATGGGGCTCTGGGGACGGACTGTTCATGTATTAAACACCCAATAAAACACTGAAATGTAACAGATATGGACCTTTACGCGTAAGGGTGTTTTGTTGGTGGTGGGAACACTAAATGTTCTAATATCTTAACTTTTGCCGTTCTATTCTGAACACAACAACCATTACAAAATAGAACCAAAGAGCTTGGAAGCTCCTTGGTTTAAAACAGAATTGACATATTTACATGTTATGAACACTTCAACATGTAGACGTAAATTGGTGTCAGATTTGTCATTTGAACACAATAGTCTTCAGAAATGAAAACAAACACCATACATGAAACTTACATGTCGGCATGAAGTCACCATGGGCTTATAGTCTAGCGGGTTTGGTTAAGAAATCGTTCACCTTTTGACAACAGCGCAAAATTTAGCACAGTTGTTGGTCATACCCTAAGATGTGGAGCCACCGATAAGTTTTCATTATTTTGGTCAATTTTCTCATACATAACCAGTGGCGGATCCAAGTTTTTCACGCGGGAAACACTATTTGACCTCTTACACTTGACCAATGGTTTTGCATTCATCTTAAGACAAGAAGTCCTTATGAACAACGGTATACTCTGTAGTGACAGATTTTCATCGCTTTCACAGAAGAAGATACCGCTCGAATCCCTGTAATTAAACCACTCACCACCAACAAATTAAACACTCCAGAAGGTATCAAGAAGCAACTGCAAATCCTAGACCCAAACAATGGCTCAGATCCTGACCAAATACCATTATGGTTCTTAAAAACACATGCGAAAGACCTTGATGAAATCCTAATTGATCTATTACAAACAGGCTCTGTAGATAACAATACTATCTTAAATCAAGTGGAAAGAAGCAAACATATGCAGATATGTTACAGATGATAACCATTACTCAGCTACCAACCCGTCTCTCTTAACTGCGTGTGTAGTAAAATCCTTGAACATATATAATCATTTACTCACATGTGATGAAATTCAAAACAGAAGGATTTTTGCCGACTTGACCTATTCAGATTCAGAAGTTATAAATTTGATTGAATGGAAGTTGTCATGGCAAGCGTTGTATTAACTTAAAGGATTAGTTCAGTGGTCAACCATGAATATCTTATATAAAAGAGGACTTCAAAAAAACAAAATGGTGAAGGAAGCATTCAAAATTTGTATTCCGTTAAGGAGATATCTAAGTTTAAAGTTTGGTATATTTGTGTAGAAACGACTGAAATCAGACTAGTTGTGATGTCATAGCCTCAGATTCCCCAAAGTCTTTATGTATTCTTTTATATCTTGTCCTGCGAGTTTGTGGCTTAAAAACCATGGGATATGTCGAAAAACGTAGTAAAACTGAATCTAGGAAGGGTATTTATAATATACCACCTGAAGAAAGTTTGAGGAAAATGATTTATATAGTGAACAAATTAAATAAACTTTCTTTAAAAAACATAAGGATTTTGAGGAATCTGAGTGACATCACAATTAGTCTGATTTCAGTAGTTTCTACAGAAATGATACCAAACTTTGAACTTAAATATCTCCTTAACAGAATAAGTTTTTTTTTGCAATGCTTTTTCTTCACCATTTTTTTTCTTTTGAAGTCCTCATTCATATAAGATGGACATGCTTGACCACTGAACTTATCCTTTAAATGTTTTATATATTAAATACCATTATTTGAAACTTTGAAGTCATTCTAGCATATTACCGATATATGCCAAAACAGCTTAATTATAAATGCCCCAAATTATACATTAATGTTTCTAATGATACTACAGTGCACATGGATAACACCAGTGGGGCTAGGGTGGAGGAACACCCCCCCCCCTCCCTCACAAATCAGTATTTTATCTAAAAATTGGAGAAATTGAGTATGCATTGAGAATTTCTAGGTGTGGGGTTCGGGGAATGGGGGGCGGGGGGACACTTGCTTGTATAAGAAGGGGCGAGGCCCCAAAATTAAGAGAGTTTGATCAATTTAAGTGGTCAGGATTGGCTTCTAAGAACATGTTAATATGCATGAACATACATGAATTCTAAGTAAAAATCTCTTGATGCTCGAGTAAGCTTTGTACGATTAAAGATCTATTGAACTTAGCTCTGTAGGGTTTAATGACATTTGTATATTTTTAATGATATTTATGCTGTTATCGGAAACTTAATATATTTCGTCTTATTAAGATTTTAGCATGTAAACAAAACTATTGAACTTCTTTGCGCGTCAATCACATAAAATAAAAAGAATTACAGGTATTAATTTATTGACTGTTACTTTCGCTGTGTTGTTTTGTAGAATTTCAAAAAAAGACTTCACTAGTATTATCTTTTTATTGCACGGTACTTACACCCTACCAAAATAAGAATCATCATATTTCTATTCGCATACCTGATTGGTAAATGTTTTTTTTTTTTTTTTTTTTTTTTTTTGGGGGGGGAGGGGTGATAGTGTGTCCTTAGACTTTTGACTGGACTATAGGCTCTTTTTAGTGCCAATTGGTTGACAGTGGTCATTTTTTTTTTCGAAGACGTCATCAGCCGCCATTTTGAAATTCAAAATCGTGGCAATTTTAATTATTTATTCCAGCTATAATTTTTGCCTAATGGATTTTATTGGCATAATGTATTATTTTGGTATGCTGATTTAAAAAAACGTTAGGTGCCATTTTTTTGCGACATCTTCAACCGACATTTTAAATTTGAAAATGGCGGGCATTTAAATTAGTTTTTTTTTGGATGTTTTTTCGATGTTAGTTGTACATCACTGTCGATGCAGTTACCATCATTAGCTCAGGGGGCAATCAAGAAGAATCCCATCACGTTCATCCATTTGTGCATCCATTTGTGGATCCACATTTGTGTAATTCCAGTAATTCCTCTTGAAACCTTTAATTCTTTAATAAGTTGTTCCAATGCTTGATTCACGAACAGAATTGTAAATGAAAATAACTGTTTTAGCCATTATGAAATCGCCACATCTTAGAGCTTTTCAGGTTTCTTGATCAGTGTTCTTGAGTAACTGCATTTGTACAAGGTATATTGGTACAAGTAGAGCATATTTGTAGAGATCTTGAGCAAAGTAGTACTTGACTTGCTCCTCAAGAGCACCAAGATGAAGCTCCCTCTTTCTTTGTCTGCCAGCTCGAATCAAGGAAAGTAAACTCTCCACCTGCTTCATATAACTCCTGAGAAATTGTGCCTCTCTTTAAGGTCTTAGTCAAGTGTAGCATGGAACTTGTTCCTGGAAATTCATGTACTTCTTCAAAGGTATCTCTAATATCATCATCTTGTCTCGTATGAAGCGTATTGCACAGTTCATGGCATTTCAGGATCATGATTACCAAGTTTTCTTGGTGTGAAGATGCTTCAAAGAAGAGGTCATAGCTGGCCATGATATTGTTGATGAGGAACTCTACACCACGCTTAAACCACTTTCAGTGAAACTGGCGGATTGTCAATGGAGAATTATTACCAGCTTAAATGCTAATGGAATCAAGACCACTACCTTCAATATAGTTTGCCATAACGTGAAGTGAAGCATAAAGCTCATCCACTCTTAAAATCCATTTGGCATTCCTTGTTGAAGATTGTAATTCCGTTTTCCTCTCATACAGATTAACATGAAGTGTCATTACAGTTTTGTAATCGGGACTTACAACATGAGCTGATTTGCTTTGGAAAGACACAACAAATAGAGGGCACTATAATCAGTTGCAGATCTCTAACAAAGGGGCAATAATTGCACACCGTGTCTTTGGGTGATCCTTTTGCTGTTGTGACTGCATCAAGAAGGAGATTGAAGTTGCCCAAGTTTATGTCTGTTTTCTAGATTTTAGCAGACAATTGCGTTGCATCCTGCTCAGAGTCATCACGAACTGTAGATTGCTCTTTGGGATTAACAGAGTCAGGATGCTCAGAGTCATCTAGAACTGTAAATTGCTCTTCAGGATTAACAGAGTCGGGGTAGCTCTGAGTCATCTAGAACTGTAAATTGATCTTTAGGATTAATAGGGTCAGGATGCCCAGAGTCCCCTAGAACTGTAAAATGCTCCTCAAGATTAAGATAGTCAGGATGCTCAGAGTCATCTCGAACTGTAGATTGCTCTTTATGTTTAGCCGAGTCAGGATGCCCTGAGTCATCACAAACTGTAGATTGCTCTTCAGGATTAAAGTCCGGATGCTCAGAGTCATCTAGAACTGTAGATTGCTCTTCAGAATTAACAGAGCCAGGATGCTCAAAATCATGCTGCCCTTCATGGTTAACATTATCAGTGATTGGACTCTTATCTTTATGAGCAAAGCATGCCACAAGCCAAACCCTGTCTAATGTCTCATATTTTCTGACAAAGGATCACAGGGTGAAATTAAAACTTGTCCACAGTTATTGGTTACATGGAGTTTATATTAGTTATCTTTCCCAGATACACCGCATTCAACCCTCATTAAACCGACATGGGATATGGGGTCGAACACCAAGATCGTTTTTTCCCTAGATAGCCCACATAGAACCAGTGTGGAACCCACATGGGACATATGGATCTCTGATACCCTGATAAGATCCCATCTGATCCCAGTTACTTTGGCAATGAATTTATGAAGAAACCTCTCATCAAAATATAACCATTTTCACTACGAAACAGTTCTCAGTAGTTAGATCGTTACGGTATTTTCACAACAAGTAATAAAAAAGGCGGTGGCCATTTTAAAATTACAAATGGCAACTGAAGACATTTTAAGAAGACTTTTTATGAAATCAGCGCACAAAAATTATTAAAGTAAGCAATAAAATCCATATTGGCACAAAATGCCAGCTGGAATTCCAAAAAAATAAATCAAACTAGCCGCGATTTTGACATTTAAAATGGCGGCAGAAGATGCTCCTAAAACAAGGCAACAGACTTTTTTGAAATCATCATATCCTAATTGACAAAAGTGGTCTAAAAATTCGATTTTGGCAAAAGAAATCCCACTAGGCCCAATTTTCTGAAATAATTCGACCGTACACACGAAGGTCACATCAGAAAGCATGAAAAAGTTGTAAAATTACTTCTTGATGGTGAAGGGTAAGTTGTCGTTAAAGTATTCAACTAGTTTGTGGAGTTTGTGTATGACAGAAAAAGGTGAGATGATCAATCATTAAGGAAGACCAGCTTGCGATTCGTATTCTTTGGGCTGGCGGTGTTGATCGCAATGTTGGTTGACTATTGAGGTGGTACGGTCGGTGAGCTGGCGGGCGCAGTGTTTACTGCAAAATCGGTTTATGGTTTGATAGATTCAGTGGGCTTGTTTTAGATTAGCTGGGTTGGCGCTGTTGTAGCATGAAGTCAAAATATCTGCGTATATTTGAGTCTTTGCTTTATTTGAGTCCATCTCTTTGCAATTTATAACAGTGGCATAATATGTAGCCATTTAGTATTAGGTGGCTCTATAGTCTCGTATCATATTTAGTGATAATAGGTATGCGAGTAACTTGCCCAAAGCAACACAACAACAAAAACACAACACAGATAACATCGGCACGTCGATTACATCCTACCAGAGAACAAAGAAGACACTGTTCACAGTGCCTGTTCTCTTTGCTTGTTCACTTTGCCTGTTCACTTTGCCTGTTCACTTTGCCTGTTCACTGTGCCTGTTCACTTTGCCTGTTCACTTTGCCTGTTCACTTTGCCTGTTTACTTTGCCTGTTCACTTTGCCTGTTCACTTTGCCTGTTCACTTTTCCTGTTCACTTTGCCTGTTCATGGCGTCTCTTCACGGCGCCTGCTCACAGGCGCTTGTTCACTTTGCCTGTTCACTTTGCCTGTTCACTTTGCTTGTATACGGCGCCTGTTCACAACGCCTGTTCACAACGCCTGTTCACA
>JAIGNY010000622.1:60000-107500 GCA_020152595.1 Chiridota heheva
GCGCCAATGTTCTAATAAGCGCCTCTGATCTAATAAGCACCCACCCAACATTTGTTGAATGATGACATATCCCAACATCAATAAATAATGAATTATTCCAAATACATATAGTATTTGCGTGCCATACCTTTTTGTAAACTACCCTTGATCTATGTTATATTAATAGGCGCTTATTAGGAAGCAACCACTTTGCGCCTAAAAATGGGTACAGTTTGATTTTCATAAGCGCCTGGGCGTTTATTACGTCAAAAAGGCCTACGGTATTCATATTAAATTGAGTAGCAATTGTGTCATATATTTGAAACAGGGTCGTAATACCTGGGACGGACAGGGAACATGTCCCCTACTTTCAGGCAGAATTAGAAAGAAAGAAATGAATAGCATCGTCTCCAAAGGTTTGGTACCCTACCCCACTTTGGAAAGAAGAATTACGGCCGTGGTTGAAATGTTAATCATTTATCGCATTTCAGGGATATGGATGGAGAAGAGGTGGGTGAAGATTGGCGAGGAAGTCTTCCGAATGTGACGTATCGGTACGGACCTGGCTTTAAGGCTCCCTTTAAACGAAGAGTAAGTTTTCAGTGCACAAAAATTGTTGTGATCTTCATGCAGGAGTGTGGTCAACCATTTGGAATCAGAGTCGTAGAACTGTAGAAATAAAAGAAATATATTGATGGTGTATTTTTTTCTCTCCAAAATTGTGTTAAAATAGAGATCTTTAAACTGTTCTGATTGTAAATGCGAATGACAATACATTTTATATGCAAAAAAGAAATGAAATTACTAAACCGAATGACAACGAGGGTCCTACTAAAACAAATAACAACTTAACCTAATCCTATACTTAACCCTATTTTGTCATTCGTTTTTTTTCTCTTCTCAGAACGAATGATATGTCATTTGCATACTTTGGACTGTTTGTATGTAATGTATATTGTTATTCGTGTCATTCGTTTTATTTCACCTTAATATACTCAGAATCTGCTAAGTAAATTTGTGGACCTTTTAGCAAAATTTCTGGACATTTTGACTTTTTGGGCCCCAGCTGTTTCATTGTATGCAACCACCTGACTACGGCCTGTGATTGATTGCGGTGCTCTGGGAAAGAACCTCTATATTCAAATATTTAAGACCGGTCTACTATAATTTAATGTTGGTTTTTTCAAATATATTTTTTTATGAGTAATAGAATTCAAAAACTTTTTTACGGTACACAATCCTTGAAATTCTAAAGCTAACTCCCCATTCTTGTTATTTGTTTAAAGATAAAGTAGGAATTTAAAGCTACGGCTCCTGTTTCGTATACAAATAAAACCTACCGGTATTTTGTTTGATCGATATCATTTTATAAACTATAAAAGTGTGAATGAAAAAGGTTACAATTAATGAAAATGCACGCGACGCTGGCGCCCTCGATAAGTTAAGAGTCGACCTTGGATATAACACAGACTCGATCATCATTAAGTTTGTCTATTGAAAAGTGCCACTGCAGTCTTGTTTACCAGCATATATTCAGTGTGTATTAGGTCTAAAGATTTAAAAGTTAAATCATAAAAGAAATACGTTGATTGAAGATCAACGACAAATAACTAAATATTAAAGGATTAGTTCAGTGGTCAAGCATGTTTATCTTATTTGAAAGAGGACTTCAAAAGAAACAAAATGGTGAAGAAAGCATTCAAAAATCTTACACCGTTAAGGAGATATTTAAGTTTAAAGTTTGGTATTATTTGTGTAGAAAAGACTGAGAGCAGACTAGTTGTGATGTCATAGCCTAGATTCCTTGATGTATTCTATCATATTTTTTCCTGCAATTTTGTGGCTTAAAAACCATGAGATATGTCAGAAAAAGGGAAAAGATTAAATAAACTTTCTTTAAAATACCTAAAGACGTTAAGGAATGTGAGGCTGTGACATCAAAACTTTAAACTTGAATATCTCGTTAACGGAATAAGATTTTTGAATGCTTTCTGCACTATTATGTTTCATGTGAAGTCCTATTTCATATAAGATGGACTTGCTTGACCACTGAACTAATCCTTTAATAGCAGTCGACCGTTTATGGGGCTACCATCTCAGTTCCACTTTCAGGTCAATGCATCTTTAAAATTGTAGATCATTGTTTTCGAACATTTTATGTACTGATATTCTTGGAGTATGACGTTCAAGAAATATGTTGAGCTTCTCCAGATCTCAGGCAGCAATTGTAACCATCTTTCATTTAAACAGTAAGAAGACACAGTGCCGGCTGGAGAGGTTTTTTTGTTTTTGTTTTTTCTCAGAAAAAATAAGACGCCTTATAAGTTACCAATCACAGGTTGTGAATGGGTCCAACTAACTAAACATAAAACGAATGACAACTTATTCATACAGAGCGAACGACAATACCTTTTCTGTTCCAAAAAACAAACATGAAATCACTAAACCGAATGACAGCGAGGGTCCTATTAAAACGAATGACAATTTAATCTAATCCTAATCTAAACCCCAACCCTATTTTGTCATTTGTTTTCTTGGAGTGTAAGTCAATTGTCATTTGCTTTACAAAACGAATGAACTCTCATTCAAATTCTTCTTACTGTTGTACTGTTTGTGTGTTATGTACATTGTCATTCGTGTCATTCGTTTTAGTCTTTTTGTGAGGGCAGGGTTGTAAATTATCCTTCATTCAACCCTCGAAAAAATCATCTAACGTTAGAAATTAGGATTTAAAGATGTTGATTTTCAGTTGATATTTTTCAACAGAACTACCAAACATTCAGGTTTTATTTTAAAAATATACAGATGAATGTCCATCCAGAAGAGTTACTTTATCAGTTTATACAAGGACTAAGTTTAACTTCCTTGCTTTGTGAATCCACCTATCTCATCTATATGTGTACCTACAACTGTACAATTGAAAATACTTGTGGAAATAGGAGAGAAAAATACTGTTCGGGTCTTCATTGGCGTATCCAGAGGAAGCTAATCCCATCAATACACCCAAAAATAATAATATACAGAAAACACCCCTCCCCTTAGACCCCTTCCCCATATTGGTGAAATAAACACAATTAATCTGAATGATCGGGCCCCAACTTACTACGCCAATGCTGGTCTTTATGTCAGTTGGTTTGCTACACTACTCTCTACGCCAGCATACATGGCGACGCCCCATCGCCATATCACAGAACTATGACAAGTCACAACGTTTAGACAGACCAGCTGTTAATGATACAAAGTTTTTTTATGTAATCTTTCCATTTTCAGCAAAGTTCGTATGAATATCTATACGAAAAACGAAAGAAGGGATGGCTGGAACGTTATTGGCACAATTAAAGGAAGTATTGAGCCAGGTAAGTGGGAGTTTTCTGCAAAGAATCTTGTACCATATAAGCAACGGGGACAATTTCCACCTGCCCTTCACCACACGTTGGACAATGGGGTGGAGGAAGCTTTGGTCGCTATGCCATGAGGTTAATGGGACAAGCAGTGTCATTCGTGGATATTTTTTTCCCTTTGTTGCAAATAAAGAATAACAATCCATTCACTTGTTTGCCTTGAATATATAAATGCATGTTTTGATAATACTAAATCTGTTTTTGAATGATGAATGATTTCGTAACAGTGTCATTCTCTTTATTTTCGCTCTTGTGTGCAAAACAGACTTCATGACGTGACGGCATGGAATATACCAACATCTTATTTTTAGCCTCTTCCCTTGCCTTTTTGCACGTATAACTTCTGTTTCGTTTGCCACTATTTTGATTGATGAAACATATTTGTCTTTTAATAACTGAATAAAGCTCAGGTTATAACTATCCACAGATCTTTAACAGTTTAAAGGACTGGTGACATGTAGCAATTTTGGTATCAACCTATGTATTTTTTAATATGGAACAACTTTCTAATGTAGTTTGAAAAATGTCTCAGTCTTTTACAATCTTTAAAAACCCTTTTATCAGTCCGGTAGCATGCCGATTAATAGAAACGTAAATCTTCCTAAAAATGGGAAAATGTTGCTACATGAAAGCCGCCATTTTGTAATATTTCCCATGATCCTTTGCTATCCTAACGTTAAAGTCTTATGCAATGTTACATATTTCAAATTTGAAATACGTCTGGGAAAAATATCTTTGCTAGGAGAAACTTAAAACTCATGAAAATACCTTCATTACTGTGATGGCTACAGCTTATCCACTCCCATTTGGTATGTTCACCACGCCGTTATCGAAATATTAGAAGAAAAAATAGACAGTAGAGCTAGGCTTTTGGCGCGAAACGGCCATTTTGAAAATTCAAATGTTTTTCAACACAATGATTTTTAATATTTCAATTACAGAAATTAAAAATATGACATTTTATCGCAACATCTGAACAATATGGCAGCATGACTTCAATAGTTTCGTGCGTCATAAATGGTCCTATTAATAGGCGTGCTTCCGGACTGTTTATGCCGCTCATAAAAACGACTTAAATTTCAATTAAGATTGATGTTATTGAAATTTTGTGACGTTAAGTTGAACAGTAATACCACTGATCTCCGGCTGGCTGTACGTAGGCCTACAATCCCCGACAAACGTAAATCAAAGAAACCCCCTCCCCCTTCTCAGTGTTGTTCAACGATGGTATAGGCACAACATTGGAAAGGGGGAGAGGAGTGCCTACAATTTCGTGATTTTGTTTTTTTTTTGTCGCTGATTATCTGAACAACTGTACAAATTTAGTACTTTCAATTGGAGAATAAACTGATAAAAATGTTTGCAAAATTATGAGGGATATTTTTTTTTTTTTCTTTATATTTCTTTTATGTGGGTGGGGAGGGTGGGGGCGGACCTCTGTATTTATCCATCTTAGATATTTTACCCACATATACGATTTATAAGATAAATTTCCAAATATTGTATAATTTGACTGAAGTGACAACCAATAATGAAAGCCTCTGAACAATTCTAAAAGGAATTCCACACATCTATTGCTTTACCTTAACCATTTTGTTTACCGTACCTATTACACATGATTTCATTTAATGGTTTTACTTTACCGTCAAAATAAAAATAAAAGTCTCAGATGACTTCAAGTCTTTCACAAGTTTTAGATGTATCTTTACCATCTTTATCCCAATTATTTGCACCTTTCTAAATGTCAAAAAATTGGGGGAAAGGGGGGGGAACGTGGTGCATTACTAATATTTAAATTTACGAGTATATCATATAATTGTATGATGGTAAACTTATAGGTAAATTAATTAACAGTTTACCAGTCTTTTCCCTCTGTTCTTACGCTATTCAAAGTTCTTTCTTGCTTAATAATTTGATGCTGCTGTATAAAACAAATATCTTCATTTTGTCTACAAACTTAAATTATCCTTTCTCACAGCCAATTCCATTTTCCCCATTGAAAAGACCAAATTTGTACACGAGTTAAGACAATCCCCGACAAATTCACATGAAACAAACCCTGACCCCCCCTTTCAATGTTGGCTCAAAATGAGAGACGATGGTATATAGGCACAACATTGGAAAGGGGAAAGGGGTGCCTCCAATTTCGTGATTTGTTTCATTTGATTTGTCGGGGATTGTAGCCTAATGCACCTGTACACATACCAGCATACAATACGTGTATTGTGTATTTATCAACTACTACCTGTATACTGCCTTTTCCCTATATAGATCGGTATGTGATAATGGGGAACCACAGGGACGCTTGGGCGTTTGGAGCAATTGACCCGTCCAGCGGAACAGCAGCTATGATGGAGGTGGCAAGAGCATTTGGTCAGCTTTTGAGCAAAGGTAAGACTGCATGTGGAATTGATTATGTTTTTCGACAGCTGTTTGAGAATTTTATAGGTTGTATTGACATTATATTAACTCCAGATTCCTTCCTGACTGAAGAGATGGGGTGGAATGGGGGGGGGGGATTTTGACTATAAATGGTAAATCTAGGTTTTTCTTAGCAAATTTGGCGGTTACTCGTGCCCAATGCACCCCTTGAGCCGGCTCCGGATTACTCAACAATTCGATTTCATTTCACTCTTCAGGCTGGAGACCAAGGCGAACAGTCAAATTCTGCAGTTGGGGTGCTGAGGAATACGGTTTGATTGGATCAAACGAATGGGTAGAGGTAAGTCGTCTTACTCCCTTCAAATTGTTCGTGATTGAACTTCGTTAGTTTAGCATCAAGACAGGGATGTACATTCCAAGATTGA
The DNA here is from genome assembly GCA_020152595.1 of Chiridota heheva. Taxonomy (NCBI): domain Eukaryota; kingdom Metazoa; phylum Echinodermata; class Holothuroidea; order Apodida; family Chiridotidae; genus Chiridota; species Chiridota heheva. The sequence continues at coordinate 66,188 of JAIGNY010000622.1, forward strand.
GTCCTTTGTCACGGTATACGGATGTGCTCTGTTTGCCACTGGCATCATACATTCTACTGCCATTCTCTCTGCATAGCTATCATTTGTATTTGAACTATTAATCAGCCAGATTTCAATCCTTTAATTTAACGTTAAAGCCTTATGCAATGTTACATTTTTCAAATTTGAAATACTTCTGGAAAAACATCTTCTCTGGGGAAAACTTAAACTTATAAAAATACCTTCATTAGCCACTTTTAGACGTTTTTGAAAACGCTAGGCTTTGATTTTGAAAATTCAAAGTATTTTGTTACCTATGACATTTTATGCCTGGGCGTGTGTTATAAAATTAATAGGCATGCTTCCGGAGTGATGGAAGTTGAGCAAAACAAACAATGATGTAAACATTATTAAGAAATTGGGAAACCTGAAACATTAATACAATTATGCAAGTGACGTGAGGCTTGACCCATCATGATGTAGTTGAAATAGACAGAGAAAATACGAATGAAGTTGGGATCGTCTTCAAATTAATTCGAGTGTGACGAGACCTGTACACCCACTTTCAGGTGGAAGATTAGAATGTTTAAAACTTAAAATTGTAAAATCGAGGCATTGTGAACATTTTGTGTTATCTGTGTAAAACATCTCCGGGGCTCCTATCAGAAAACCTGGGGCCGCACACGCCCTGGGACCTTTCCCACACCCCCATTCATTTATCAGTTACGGATAAAGTACTTAGATAACCTAAATAGAGGAACAAAATGTAAGAAAGGACGTTTTTGGAAACTTTTCTCCATGCATAGTAAGAATGTTTAAGAGCTCTACTAGCAGATAATTTCAAGTGGGAGAGAAATAACGCATCACGGGGTGAGTTTCACAACTTACGCTGACTGATAAGCAACTACGTCGTTAAATTGTTTCTATATTCATGTTTACAGGAATTTTCTAAAAATCTAGACAACCGTGCAGTAGCATACCTGAATTTAGACATCGCTGTTAGTGGTAAGATTGCACTTTGTTTGTCTTTATCTGAATACAAGTTACGTCATCAAAATGGATGACAATACAGAATTATCAAAATTGATTGAAGACATGAAGAATAAACTTATACAACAAAACAAGGGCGTAGGAAGCAGAAAATAGGGGGTGGGGGGGGGGACTTTATCCCAGTCACAACTGTGAGGGGAGGAAGTATGCTTCCGCCCTCCCACTTTTCAGGGGGAAAAACCGTCTTTGAGCTGATTTGTACCCTATCTAAAATATTTAAACCTTTTCGGCGCATATTCTTCTAATTTATTCGATTTTAATTGTAATACGTCGGTCCGATTCCGGCTCCGATTTCAGTTTTCCCAATTATAATCATTTGAATTGACCACACTTAGCCGTAAAATGTAGCATTACATCGTATCATCGATACACCGACGTAGCGCCTGCGTATGTGTAACATACAGCATGCAGTTAGTACGTGTAGCCATACATGCAGGTGACAGGTCACTGCACTGCAAAGCGTGTACGTACTGCCACGTCTTATACTAACTTAATTGTCTATTCTTCCTTGTTAAAAAAAATTTTTTTTAAAATCCCACAATCCCATTTTTTGAATTAGGTTCGTTTTTTGTTGAGGTTCGTGGTAAATACACTTTCAGCGCCCTCCCCCACCCCAAGAAAAAAATGTTCCTACGCCGCTGCAACAAAATGATGAATGACAGATATGGTACTCAAGGATCTAGGGTTCATGTTGGAAGTTTCACACACCGTCATTTTGGCTCCCAGAAAACATTGAAAAGCAGCAAACATTAAAAAGATGCTAGCACCATTCTCAGTTTACTGATGTCAGAAGTGCAAGCTGCTATACTTCCAAACAACAGCGTAGGAACATTTTTTCTTGGAGGAGAGGGGAGGGGGGAGCCTGAATGTTCCTTCCTCCTCATTCAAACGTCTCATTTTTGTCAAAATTTATCATTTTTCCGATTGTGGGAAGTATTTTAATTTATTTTTTAGCAAAGAAGAATAGACAACTGAGTTAGTATAAGACACGACGTAAGTGGCAGTACATACACGCTCGCAGTGCAGTGACCTGGTCACCTGCATTAACACGTACTAACGGCATGATGTATGTTACACATACGCAGGCGCTACGTCGGTATATACAATGTAATGCAACATTTCACGACCAAGTGTGGTCAATTCAAATGATTATAAATGGGGAAATTAAACTCGGACCCGGGATCGGACGGAGATATTATAAATTAGAATCGAATAAATCAGAAGAACACGCGCCGAAAAGGTTTATATATTTCACAGAGGGTACAAATAGGTATAATAAGGGGTTTTTTTCCCTGAAAAGTGGGGAAGTATACGTCCGCCCCTCACATTTTTGACAGGGGATAAAGCCCCACTCTCCCCTCCCCTTGTCCCCACTTCCTACGCTCTTGCTTTTGCTTCCAAAGCTCAACACTCTTGCCCCTGGATATATTGGTCACATTTTTTTGAACCTAAAATAGCTTTTTGTGTCAAGTTCTGTATCATTTGTTAAGATATGTACAAGTCTTATATTTCCAAAGCGGTGAAAATTTCTTCAACAATTTGAGGTTTGTCTACGTGGTAAAAGTATATGGGACACGCGGCGAATTATGGGTACATGGCGGTCTTCCTTACTTTGCTCAAAATCCTTAGTTTGTGATCTCAGTGATCCTTAACATTTCTCCCAAACTGTCTGACTGTCTAATGCAGTGTCGTATCCACGGGGGAATGTGAAGAAGTGTGCGTGCGCGCGCGTGTGCGTATGTATGTTTGTGCGTGAAACTGTTGAGACCCACCAACTGATGACATTCGTATGTTTACACTCCTTCAAAGCGACGACACACACACAACCGATGACGTCGTCGGTTGTTTTTAGTTCTAAAAATGGCTGTTTTCAAAACTATTATTACTAAAACACTATACTCTAGTTCAGTATTTTGCATTTCGGTACATGTCACCCGGAGAAGTTAAAAATACGTGTGTAACCTAATTTCCTAATACCGCCATCCCATGTGTGTGTTGTACATTGATTGGTCATCAGTTATATAGGATTACGTCCACGTCATCAGTTGTAGGGTCTACACATGTATGAGTGATTGGTCACCGGTTATATAGGATTATGGATACGTCACCAGTTGTATGGTCTAAACGTGTATGTATGTGTGTATGTGTGGGTGTGGGTCTGTGTGTGTGTGTGTGTGTGGACCGAACCCCCGACTTTTGAAGAATGTCTTCGTAAATTTTGTTTAAAAAAACAAAACATAAACTCTTAAAACAAAATGGGTAGATTTTTATGGTTACTCGATAAGTACATTTTCCTGGTTGTTTTAACCAGGCAAAATGTTAGACAGCAAGCTGGCTGGTAAAATATCCGGAGCAGGCGCTGTCATGACAGTGCAAAAGTCGACATCTAACCAAGAAAGTGTTAACGCAGAGATTTGTTGCTAAGTAACAAACATCCCGGATCCTCACGTGCACGTGCAAGCATAGGCTAGCTGTGAAACGGTAAAAAAGTTAAATTGTCGATGCTATCAAATTTGTTGCAGGAAACCAATAGAATATGCTACTGAAAACATTACAAAGTATTTTCGAAGGTAATCTGTCATTTCTTTTCGGAATTAAATTGCCATGCAGTTGATCATAACAAATATATTAATCGAATCATTTACCAAGGGATGTCGCTACTTAACATTAGGCTTGAAACTCATTAGGCTACAGTTACATTACAGTACAGTACTGTCCAATCATGTACAGTACTATTCATCTGCATGGTAATTTAATTGCGAAAAGAGTTTCCATTCTACCTTCAAGTTCGAAAATACTCAACTTGTTAGGTTTTTATTCTATATTAGATAATAGCAACACATTTATATGGATATTTCCTCGGGTGAAAATTAACACTGACCAGGATAAAGTGTTCAAATTAACCCCATTCATTGCTAAAATTGACATGAAATTTCCTGGTCAAAATGACCAGAAACAGTGGTTCACATGATTAATCAGAAATTCCTGGTCATAATAACCAGGAATATGTTGGTGACTCCGTGACATTGATCCTGGTTGAAATGTAACATTTTCGTAGTTAAATTTAACCAATGTATTTTTAGAGATTATAGACGTAATGCAGCAACACTCCAACCCACCAATATTGATTGATTTTTAAGAAATTTAACAATCAGTTAAACGGTATCGTGTTTTTTTACAAGGAGTTTGTGTGTGTGCAGATGAAAGGAGAGGGGGAACAATTCTCATCAGTCACTTGAACCCCAACACCTCAATGTTTTGATGCTAGCTACCCCGCTGGCTGGTCTGATGTAAATTGTACATATTTAATTTTACAATTTTCTTTGATATTAAAAGTTATACCATGTCATCTTCACATCAAATGAAAAATATCATATCAATATCTAAAATTATCATTTTGCAATTCATATTTGAATATTAATTTTGGGTTTTGTTTACAGGAACGTTCATTCCAGATTTTTCATCCACGCCCAATCTTTATCAGACAATCTGGGATGCTGCAAAGTTGGTAAGTTTCTTAAAGGAAAATCTCGTTTCAAAAAATTTGCCTGACCCATCACCAATAAATCCGATACATGGTAGTAACGTCACTTCCGCGGTGATAATTGATTGACTTGTTTGTGACTGTTTGAATATTTCAACCAATCAGAAACGTTGATTTGTAGTGTATTTTAGTATCTCCACGTTAACACGATATCTGGCCTTTAAGTTTGCTTTACAGTTAATTGTATTAAATAGTCCAATAAATTGTGAGCTTCCATGGATAGATTTTTTTATTTTAAATGAACTGGTAGTTTAAGTTAGGAAATTTCCTGGGTGACTGATGGTGAGGTGGGAAGAAACATATAAATTTGAGCACCAAAGGAGAAATATCATTCATACATGGTATTGTTCCAGCTTTAAAATGTTCTATACATGTATGGCTATTCATGTTGATAACAAGGTGTGCAACAGTGGAAGTCATCTTGTACGTTAGACAAAGCCAAGGCAAAAATCCTGGTCGCCCAGTGCATCAGAATTGTGTTCACTGGGCAACCAAAATTTCTCACTGAGCGACCATTTTGTCGCCCAGTTAGTATGTTAAAAAAATAACTGAAGAAAACTGCCTACTTAACGTACTGTTATGCTTGCTTGCTATGCAGGTGGATGACCCGAATGCGGAACAGACTATGTATGATCGATGGAAGGCTGCATCTAAAGCAGACGGAGATCCACAGTAAGACATATTGTTGTTGTTGTTGAGAAGGAGGGGGTGGGGAAATTGGAAAGGGTGGGGAGGGTTAGGTCGTAGAATGAAAAGCATGCTGATGGCGTAGATTGTTTCAAAATTTTGTCGAAAACAAGCAAAAAAAAAGGTCATTGCTCCAAAATCTGCCAGTAGAACTTTTATCAAAAATTTCGGATCTTTAACAAATTTTATCAGTCCGGTTCACGCTCCCGATCTGGAGATCTCCCAATTGGGAGATTTTTTGTCATTATGACCCACAATGCATCTATCGAAACATAACGGTAAAATAGGTTTAAGCCAAAGGTAGGAAAAATGCTTGCGAAATATTCTAATTTTGGTGGTGCGACTGAACAATTTTCTTCATTTTCACCAGCGCAAGTTTGACTTTCACCAGGAAATTTAAAAGTAATCTTTAAAAAAGCATTTAAATAGTTTTTGAAGAGCAGATTTAAACATTTCAGTCACCAGAAAAAGTTCAAATTATATAAAAAGTTCCAGAAATATCAATTTCAATACCATTTTCAAAGTATACAACTTTAGAATAACAAAACTTGAAAAGCAACATAAATGTTAACGGCTTAAATTTTGAACAGATTGCATTATGGTCACCGCGCATGTCTCGATCAATCAATCAGGAAATCGTCCGATCGGGAGCGTAGACCGGGCTGTTTATGGACCTTTCTACCTTTGGGGGAGCCGTCGTTTGACCTCCTGGCTCCACCCATGTAACGTTAATGCTAATGTTATGGTAATGGTAATCTTAATCCTTCTCTTGCATCTCGGTGATTGTCTTCCAAAAATATATACAAATTTAACAAAGATAAATTGACATAAAAATAGGCTAAATAAAAAAAAAAAAAAAATGAATAACTTTGTAAACCCTGCTCTCATATTTCCTTTGTCCGCAGTATCGGAGATCTTGGGTCAGGAAGTGATTACGCCCCATTTTTACAAATTGTTGGAGTTTCTGCTATGGACTACACCTACGTCCACGACTTTGTGAGAATATTTACTTTCATTTGCGGACTCAAATTGCCGTTGATGGTTTGCGTGCTAATATCACAAGCCAAAAGGGCCATAACGTGTTGTTGCAACGTGTTGTCAAAGTTTTTCACAACGAGTTGTAGAAGAATTATTGACATAAGGGAATAATAGCATCACGTTTTATCTGATTATTGGCTTCGACAACGCGTTGCAGAGAACTTTCGATAACGCGTCGTTGAAGTTTTCTATAACACGTTGGCGAAGTTCAACATAAATTGGAGCCGCTGAAAATGAGAACCTTTCCATGTTAAAATCTTAAAAAGCTTGATTTGATATATATTTCCCTGTTTCAGGAAACCGAACCAATTTCTCCTTATCCGATGTACCATTCTGTTTATGAGACCTTCGATTTGGTAGAAAAATTCTATGATCCGAACTTTTATTTTCACCGAGCCTCTGCTCGGGTATTTGGCGAAATTCTCCGAAACTTAGCAGATTCTAAAATAATACCAATGAGCTGCCTTGATTATGCAAATGCTATCCGAGGGTTTTTCGAAAGTCTACGAGATGGTCCGATAGGAGAGCGAATGATTGAGGAAGGACTTTCATTCGGTGAGTATTGCTGTAAAAGAAAGGCGTGTGGACAGGGCGGGAGCAGACAGCGGCGTGGCCGGGGTAAAATAAAAACGTGTGTGTGGGGGTGGGCGAGGCAGGGGGAGGGGGTGCAGCAAATGAAGAGGATCAAATTTGCATATCTTTTGGCAGAAAAACACGGTAGATGCAAGTAAAGGGTTAAAATTACTATACTAGCATAACAGAGACAATATAGACTAGAATCAAGCAGACATTCATAATTCGACATTCTTGAGAAAAGTAGGGGTAAATAGCCCCAAATACCCCCTCCACTTTCTACATGGCCACGCCACTGGGAGCAGGTTAAGACACCTGTCATGAAACTTGTGATATTCGTGTCGTTGAAAATTATTCCAATATTCATTTGATTAATCATGGTCGATCGGTTTTAAAATTCGTATAAAATATTTTCAGTACCATTACGAACACGAAAAGTGTGTTTGAATATTCCGGAGAGTCCAGAATAATACGCCCTTATATTTCGACCCTGTGCTCTTATAAGATATTAAACAAAAGCGTGACATCTGAAAATAGCAAACATTCTCATCACAGTCATTTTGACATTTTACCTTTCAGACGGTTTTATTATTTTTATTTCTGGTGTTCATTTGCTAGTTAGTGATGCACATACTGAGCAGAACTTTAAACTTTGTAATGTTAATTCATTGTATTTAATAATATTTTCATGCGCGTTAGTAAACCATTTTAACAGGGGGGTGGGGTGTACGATTTACTAACGGCCTTAAATTAGCCTACCATGCATTTGAAAAAACTGCCTCCCGTAAAAATCGGTTTATCACTTGACGATTTGGCTTCAAACTGTCTGACTGTCTTGTTTCGTCTTCTAAACCTTAATTTTTACCGACCTGATATCGGATTTACCGACAAATATCAAATTTTACCGACGGATCTATCATTTTGTAAAGGGCCTTTTCGGTGGGAAAGCTCTTTTTTTCCACTTTTTTTTTTTTTTTTTAGTGAACCATACCTCAATTAAAACCCAATTAATGTTTGTTACTCGTTATAAAAACTTTAAGGCATATACGAGAATTATCATAACGAATTCATTAATAAAGTTTAAGCCGTCTGCCGTTTTGCCATCGTACATCGATGGAATTTGTTTAAGGAGACTTGTCGTTTCTAACGTACGAGGTAAATGAAATTCGAATGTTGTGTTTTGATTGGTCGAAACACAATGGTACAATGTGCAATTACATTGATAGGCCAATCAGTATCGTTTTGGAATAAATTGTACGCCGATACATTTTAATCACGATAAGTGGCCATTAAAGAAAAATATCAACAATAGTTCAAACACTAAATATATATTTCAAATATTTTCAAAATCGTACATACAAGAGTGAGAGCCTGTAAACAAAAAAACATACACAAACGTTGAAGCTGTATGGGTCTTAAATGGTTATGACGTCATCCAGTGGCATAGCCAGCATATCAAAAATGTATGTTTTGTGAGAGGGGAAGACTGTGGGAGAGGGGGAGCGGCGTGACTTTTGATGTTAAAGTGCCAAATGGGATGGTCCAAGAAACCTTGATAACGTTATTTCTGACAAAATGGGGTGGGACTTCACCCCACCTCACTTCCATGGCCACGTCACTTGTCACCATCCATCAAATGTTTATGATTGTTATGTTTCTCGTGTTACAGACTTGCGCACTTTGACTTCAATTTTGTCGCCCAGTGCAGCAGTCACGTGATATTTTCACAACTACTGATAACTCAATAAATAACGGTATATATGCTGTAAAAAATGCACGTCGTCAAAGTGACGTCACTATGACGTTTCAAGCAGTATGTCTTGGATCTAGCCTTCATCTTGAACCAATTGTTAACTCATTTTACTTTTTCTGTCTCTTTAAACTTTTTACCGAGTCGAACCAAATCTTCTATATTTCTTTCGGGCGTCACAACCCCTAATTGGTTACACCCCGATATTGTAAAAAAAAAGACATGTGCAGAGGCAGGCCTATCCCATATATTTCTTTTCCCGTATATTTCTTTATCTATAGACTCAATGGAAGCCGCTGTCGATAATCTCATAGAGCAAGCAGAACTATTCGAATCCAGGGTGTCAGAAACAAATGGAAATGAGTAAGTGGTTTTCATCTCTTTAATCTTAGCTTCATATATGATTTGTCTTCAACCAATTTTTTTTTTATCATTGCATGTACTGTCTATGTAACATAAATGGAAACAGCTACAATTATTCCAGTGCTATGAAGGCCAATTATTAACAGAATCAACAGTTCTTGCAATACCTGAAGTTCCGTTTATTTTTCTGCTAGTTGGCCTTTGACAGTTTAAGGCATTGAAATGCTTTTCCTTCAGATTTTCATTCTGTTGAATGCGTGAACGCACCCCACTGACCGCCAATGTTTCAAATCTAAAGCATAATACAGCCCCTTCCATGCATACTTCATTTACTAGTTCTGTACATCGCTCAACTTCATAAGACGTACCCCCGTGGAAAATCATAGCTACAAGTCTTTGGCCAACGCCATTTCAACACATAGAACCAAACATTTACCATCTGTTATGTACAAAGGCGTCAATATAGATTTTGAATTCTTAACCTAATGAGTTATCTTACAACGCTATGAGATAATCTTAATTTAAGAAAAACATTTACTCATCAATATTTTGTTACCTCCGCCAACCATGACAACGAATTTTGACGGAAGTTATGTAGTCGCCTGCGTTTGTTTGTTTTGTTTTTATGTCTGTTTGTCTGTCTGTCTGTCTGTCTGTCTGTCTGTCTGTCTGTCTGTCTGTCTGTCTGTCTGTCTGTCTGTCTGTCTGTCTGTCTATCATCAACATACCTCTAGAACTGACTCAACTAATTTGATTTTATTTCAATTTGGTATGTGGTTATATTACTGCTTATAGAAATAAGTGATGAAAGAAATTATTGGAGAAGGGGAGGGCAGAAAGGGGAGGGTAGGGTGAGATATGTCAAGAGTTGGTTTACTCGAAGTTTACAATGAAATAATGATACCCTGAAAAGAAATATAAAAAAAACTGATTTCTGTCACGAAAATAAAATAAAGGAATGTTAATCTTGCCTGAAAGGACTCAGAACTGAAACAATAAATGCTTGGCCTGAATAAAACGGAAAACAATGATACCACCTTGGAAAAAACAGTCAGAATTGTAGACTCAACCATGAAATGTTTAGAATGCAAATGGGCACTACAGATTAAATGGGAGAAAAATATTCTTTGGGGATAGCCTTATACCTAGATTTTAGATGCGATAGATTGCACAGTATTGAGGGTGGAGAATGAGAGTATTCGCCTGGTATTCTAAAACAATATTAGGCATGTTGAAATTGCCAATGGTGGAAGTGTGAACTCAAAAGAGGGTAACTTTCAAATTTCTGGGTTTTTTTTTCATTTAAGTCGAGTACGGGACCTAAATTTGCGCAGAAAAAATGTTTTATATGAAAGAATGTCTAACGGTCAGACTAAAGTTTCCACCTAATTTACTTAAAGAATTATTACCTGATTGTTACCTTTCTTTTTGCAGCTTACTGGCTGTTAGAAGAGTTAACGATCAGATCATGAACTTTGACCGATCATTTATTGACCCTCTCGGTCTACCAGGGAGACCAACAACAAGGTGAGTGCCGCATTAAATGCTTAAGGCCGTAATTGTTTGGGATAATTGTTATGAAGCTCCGAACGCTAAATTCCCCACGGGCCCCAGACCTGTCGTTGCGTTAGTGTATACCTATATGGGAAAGAGCGGTTGCCTTAGGGTGCAATCTTTCAGCCCCATGGTCTGTAGCTAGTATACAGCAGTGTACCTACCTATATGAAGCAGAGGCAGACTGTCTATCGCAAAAAAAAATTATAATTTTGTTGTCAAAGTTGGTGTAAAATTGCTGCATGGTGGTCTTTTTGTGCTTGATGAAGTTGCGGAAAAAAGACAGAACATTTTGTTTAGTGGATAAATGCAGTGGCGTAGCAAATAGGAGGGGCGGACCCCCACGTTTTGAGGAAAGTTTTAAAAATTGGAATACTTTTTGTTGTTTTAAATCTTTTTTGCTTCTGAAAAACAAAATGTTCCACAGTAGTGGGCTAAATATGAACACTTTGTCTTGGAAGTGGGGTCTAGGGTTTCTCGGACCCCCTCACTTTTATAAAGCTGACTACGCCACTGGATATATGGTCTACCATCATGAACTAAATTTATGTTGGATGGTCATCGTTATTTACCAGTTTAAAACCTATTTTTCTTTCAAAATAAAATGGATAATCCTAAATGATATGGAATTAATTTTAGGGCCGTAATTCCCACGATTAAGCGCTTTACAAATTTTAAGTACATTGATTTTTAGAGAAGGAAAAATAGTTTTACTATAATGCTTGAAGTTAGGATGTACATCTTGGTTAAAATATCCAGCTTCATATGGAGTGAGAGGTGGGAAGGTTCCCTACCCCGATGTTTTTTCACCACAGGGCTTATCTACATGCAGATATTTTACTGGTATTCGACTGGCAAAATGGCATTTATACGCAGTGAATCCTATAGCTGTATATTATAGTTACGGTGGGGGAAGGGGAGATATACAGGTTGGTCCACTAGCAACATAATATTTGGTGGGCCAAATGAAGTGACTAGTGAGCCAAAAGTACATATGTTAAAAAGGCCCGACTTTTACCACCAATATCCCAACACTTCTTGAGGAAGGAGATATGCAGCTCTTATAAAACTCATCTTTTCTTTTACAGACATATCGTCTTTGCTCCAAGTAGTCGAGACACGTACAGCAGTGATAAGTTTGCAGGTATTGTGGATACCATGTTCGACATAGATAACAATCCAGATCAAGATAGATGGGAGTATGTTAAACAACAGCTTGCAGCCGTTACTTACGCCCTTAATTCCGCCGCCTACTCGCTCCAAGACGTGGCGTTCACCACCCCTCTCTAGCAAGAAAGCCTGTACATCACAAATATAACACTATCACAATAGTTTAGCAGTTCATTGTATAACCAAGCGTATAGTCAAGGTCAAGGTGTGCAAGGATCATGTCCAACTTAGGCAATTAGGGTCACACAATGGGTGGGCACAGGTATTAGATCAAAGGACACGGCAGCTTCCTTTCTCTCACAATGGTGATAAGCAAAAGTTAAAAGCGATCAAAAATCAATACAAAAATCATTTTTACATAATTTGTGTAGTATTACAGTTCAGGAGATTCTCCTCTCATGGAGAAAATTATTTTTCCCGAAAAGGGGAAAATCTCAGACGCCATTTTGAAGACCACCCGTAAATGCCTCTAACAAAACAGTATAACGCTATGGTACAGAACTTGTATGGGTTCTAGAAATTATATTACCAAGTAGGTCAATTTAATTTTTGCATTTTCAAAATCAATACTTATTAATCTACAAATTATCCGGTTCCCAAATGGGCATCTACCACGCCGTTTAAGGGATATTTAATGACAAACGTACAAATTCTGGCCTGCTTTTGCTAAGGATTATTCAAAGTAACGCAGGCTCAATCCAATAACAAACAAGAAAGAGAATGTCCATTCCACAAACAGGTATGTACACAAGGCACTTCGCACATACAATGACCGCATATAAGCTAATTAAAAACCGTAGGTCAAAGCACTTGTAAATGGAAATCCGGAAGTTACATAATTTACATAGGTATTCCCCTCTTCGGGGAAAACATTTTTTTCCTGAAGAGGGGAATCTCCCTAACCATATTATAATGGCGGGAAATGGCTGTTTGGGGAAGCATCCTTGCTGCCGGTGGTAGCTCAGTTTACTAGTGTCAGTATCATATACCCATAGGCGGGAATTGTAGATTTCAGTTTATGTAAAGTAGGTCTATTAACTGTGCATTTGTGCCTATATACGCAAATACTGATGCCGATATGAATGAATATGATAATCAAAAATATGAAAACTAAGGATTTGAATTAGATATCCAACGAACTTGCAACTCATAGATAGTAAGAAGGTCTACTAGTTTTGTTATTGGTTTATAGTGGAACCATATGAATTTGGAAAAATCATGAGTTGCTCTTAAACTGTTGAAAGAATCGAAAACTGGCAGTCCAGGAGAGATCATAAACTAGGAACCAAACGGCTTCTTAAATTAGGAACTTTTCGTGACAAGGACCTCGCTATTTTGTGATATTTCCCACGATGCTTTGCTATATTAACGTTAAAGTCATATGTAGTGCTATAATTTTCAAATTCCAAATACCTCTGCGAAAAATTCTTTGCCCAGCGAAAGTTCGAACTCAGTGATAAATCTGTATTGTTTTCGTGGCCAAATGTCCACTCTCTTTTAAATGCTAACCACGCCATTTTTGAAATATGAGGAAAAATCAAGAACTAAGCTACGCGTCCTGGCGCGAAATAGTCATTTCAAAATGCAAATATTTGTAGCAGTATAATTTTGTTGAGATGGCAGATTCTAAGGAATACAATTACACATCGCAAAATCTTACAATCTATATGACAAAATGGTCTCTCGGTTAATCTGTCTGTATATGTTTATTGCTGGACGTCCATTAGCTCAGGTATTTTACAGGTTCCTTCAAATAAGATCACTCCCGGACTGGCTAGTAAGGGTTTCGCGGCGTGCATGCCCTATCCGTGGAAGCTTTTGGGCCTTAGCACTGGCCATTAAATTCGTCCTATGAATTAAATTTCATATGTAATGAAAAAAACGTCGGAAAGTGAAGAGAAAAAAAAATCCTTAGTATATTAGGTATATCAAAGTTCTATTAAAAGATTAGCTTAGGGGTCAAGCAAGTCTATCAAATATGACAGAGGATTTAAAAGAAACACAATAGTGAAGAAAACATTCAAAATAGTATCGTTTGTGTAAAACGACTGAAATCAGACTAGTTGTGATGTCATAGCCTCATTCATCAAAGTATTTATGTATTCTATCATATTTTGTCCTGCCATTTCGTGGCTTAAACACCGTGGGATAATCATAAAGGTATAGTAAAACTTAATCTATATAGGAAGGGTATTTGTAATATACCACCTGAAAAAATTGAGGAAAAAATAATTTAAATAGTGAACAAATTAAATAAACGTTCCTAAAACACATCAACAATTGTTAAAAATGTGAGGATGAAGACGCCAACTTTCCATAGTAGACTTACTACACCAGTCATTTCTACACATATAAGACTAAAACAGCTTTAAACTTTAATATAATTGAGATTTTTGAACGCTTTCTTCACCATTTTGTTTCTTTTTAAAGTCCTCTTTCATATAAGATAGACATGCTTGACCACATTCTTTAAACTGGCCATCTTTTTTCATTTAGTTTTAAGATTTTCTTATTTACTCCAGACAACAAATCTAATTCTATCTTCTCCTTGTTTATGCTTACTCATAAATCATATGCTATTATGCTACGAAGAACTATGTTCAGGAGGATACTGTTCTAAATACAGTAGGAAGAGTGCCTTGCCTGCTTGTACGGGAAACATGGGTGTAGGACCCGAGGAGGGGGCACTGGGGGACGTTTCCCATCTTCTCCGAAAAATGCCAGACAAATGACAAAAAATGAACAGTTTTCCAATAATAGGAAATTGGCGACTTTTGTCAGTCCCACGTACGGGAGGAATGTGTGTTCGTTGGAAAGGTGCCCTTTTCTATAAAATGAATAGATAATGGGCCCCTTTTACTTTACTTTGTTGTTGTGGGCTCACTTATTCTATCTACAGATTGGGATGGGGAACACATAACTTGAGAAGTCCCTCCTAAGAGGTCGTGCCCTTAACTTTTCGAAAGCTTCCTACATCCATGACGGGAAATCTAGTTTCTGTCACCTCCAACTGTTCACAGAATGTGTATTTAGTGTAAGCTATAAATCCCCGTAACTTCCGTTTGTTTAGAAGTCTCCTCTTTTATATATTCCCTGTCCTCTGTCGTTTACTTGGTTATAATTTATTATTATATGCATATATTAACATTTATGTCAATTTACTTTGCCTAAAATTGAAAAATATTTACAAAAAAATTCTTCTTCGGATTCAGTTTTATTTCTCGCTTGTAATTTTTCGATAAAGACCATCGACCAAATGGTTAAAAAAAACTGTTTGAGGACTTCGCTCCTGCATTGCTGCACCGCACCAATGCTTCAAACCTAATTGGAACCGTTCAAACACTTTAAAATACTGCATAAACACACTAAGCAACATGACAGAGTGAGAATACAGGATAGCTAAAGAATAATAAATTAAATGATAGCTTTTGAAAGCAAAAAGTTATTTGTAACTTTAATTTGCATTATATAAAAGCCCAACCAAGAGATCAAATGCTGTAACATTTCCAGGTGTTTTGCCCATGATCCATAATTCCCCCCCTCTCCCCTCCTTGATTACTCCTGTATAATAAGTAAAATCCTGGAGATCTCAAACGAGAGTTAAATATACCCTCGATCTAGGTGTTTGTTGGCTAAAGTGGAACTACTATCTTAAATATGAATGAGTATGGTATATTATTATCATAATTATCACGATGGTCCTCCAAGTTATCCAGACCTGTTTTTATCTGTTTATATTACTTATAAGAGATATTGAGAGAAATTCAAATTGTATACTAGTTAATTTGAACAAGAAAATATTATCTGAAAATTTAAATACTATTTCACTTTATTTAATGGATAATTTCTTCCATTTTAGTATCAAGTTTACATACAAAGTAGTAGGTTTTGTTACCAAAATTATATATGATACAATTCTGGATCATCTTTATCTTCTTTTTATGCATAAATTCTGACTTACAAATTAGCAAGGTTTCATCCTAATCCGGAAGAGGTTCTAAAAGGTTCCTTAAATCAGGAACTGTTCGTGACATGGACATCGCCATTTATGATATTCCCACAATGCTTTGCTATACTAACGTTAAAGCCTCATGTAGTGTAACAATTTTCAAATTTGAAATACATCTGTTAATTTTTGTTGTTGAAACAACTGGCACGAAACATTCAAATGAAAATATTTGTAACAGTATAATTTTGTTGTTGATATTGTAGATATAAAATTACAAATGGCAATATCTTACAATCTATATAACAAACTGGTCTCTCACTTAATCTTTTTGTACATTTTCATCACAAAATGTAAACAACATGTAACGGCTTCAGGACGTCTGTTATAGCTCAGGTATTTGACAAGTTCCTTAAACTGAGGACCTTCTCTTGAACTGTATTAGCAAGCTTGCTATTTTAGAGGTGAAACCCTTGACCGAGGGCTTCATCCGGTCTTATAAAAGATAGAATGTTTGAACAAAATTATGTAAATCTGTGCCAGCTTTTGATTATATCAATATCTGATGAATTATCATAGATTTACAACACGAAAAGTCTTAAAAACACTAAAAATTATCTTCTTGGTAGCTTCAGCTGCATCTGCAGTTATTCACCCTTTGTTTTGCAACTGCACTTCATCACAATATTAAAATCTTTCAAAATTATGGGAATTGCAGAGCTACATGTGTGAACGGGATAAACCACTGCATACAAAGCACATGTCTGAAGGGGTTATCAAAATTGTAGTTGCCTATCATTTCGTCCCTCTTTTCGCGTAGGGTTTTGTATATCATATTGGTTGAAAATTTGTATAAATCACTTCAAAACATGTCATCTGCTGCTTGAATTTCTGTCACGACGCTTCAACTTTGCTAAGCTACGGATGCTTCCACCATGGGCATATGCAATAATACTGTACTATCTTCAAAGTGCAAATTTCACTCGCCCATAAGAGTTTAAAAAAAAAAAAAAAACTCTTAAAAGATCTAATATACACTCTAAAAGTGATTTCTGATTTTTTTGAGTTGTTTTGCTCAATACTAATATCCAACTACATGGTTTACTGAAAACATTTTTAAAACAACGCCTGGTAATGAGGTCTTAAAAAACAAAATAAAGTAAACCTTAAGATATTTTTGTGCCAAAAGATTATCTTACAGTTACGACAATAAACACCATAACATTTTATCCACAAATTGTCAAAATATAGGTATAAGATTCTTGTCTTATTTACCCATTCCTCCTTCTATTTCTTGTTTTGTAAACAAAGTGAACAGGTGCTTCTACTTTGTATTTCTTGTTTTGTAAACAAGGTGAACAGGTGCTTCTACTTGGTATTTCTTGTTTTGTAAACAAGATGAACAGGTGTTTCCACTGGGTATTACTTGTTTTGTAAACAAGTAAACAGGTGCTTCCACTTGGTATTTCTTGTTTTGTAAACAAGGTGAACAGGTGCTTCTACTTGGTATTTCTTGTTTTGTAAACAAGGTGAACAGGTGCTTCTACTTGGTATTTCTTGTTTTGTAAACAAGGTGAACAGGTGCTTCTACTTGGTATTTCTTGTTTTGTAAACAAGGTGAAGGTGTTTCCAGTATTTCTTGTTTTGTAAACCAGGTAAACTGGGTAATGCTGGATATGTATATCTCAGGTGTTAATTATTATGTTAATCATTGTGTTGCCTTCAACCAAGGCAAAGTAAATTAATTTCAGTTATCTGTTAAAGCTCATGGAAAAAAGTCCATTGTGCACAACTCCAGAGATAATAATAGATAATACATAGATTTATATATCTTTAATTTGATAAAAAACATTCAAAAGCACTTTACATACAAACAAATTAGATATGAAAACACAAATAAGAATACAGAAATGACAACATAAATAGAAATAAAATAGATCAAGCTGCACATTAGATGAATGTCTTTTTAAACAACAAAGTTTTAAGTTTAGTTTTATCGGAGGTAAGGGATACATTTTCAATACATTTGAGTTCAGTTGGGAGTGAATTCCACAACCAAGGACCTTTATAAGCAAAGGCCATTTCGCCAAAAATACGGGGAACAAATAGGGTCATAGCGGGATGGTTTTTCAACTACCATTTCACATAATCAATTAGGAGCAAGGCACAATGCACTTGAAAACTTGTAAAATAATTTTATAATCAATTCTTTGTTTGACTGATAACCAGTGAAGTTCAAAACAGCATTAATGTGAGAAAATTTTGGTAGTCTAAAAATCAAGCGAGCAGCATCATTAGGTATTCTTTGAATTCTATCAAGTTGATAATCAGGTAGGCCAACAAGTAGTGAATTACAATAATCAATGTGACTTGTAGCAAAAGCATTATTGAGGATTTTTATGGAATCTACATTTAGATATTCGAGAGAGCCGACAGAGCGGCCAACAAAGCTATGTCAAACATCGCCTCTCCTTTTCTATTTCCACGCTCAGACCTCTGTCTCTCCATCTCCAACTACATACAAACAAAAAAAACTGGTAAAACTACTGGAATTACGAAACCACAAACAAACTTCACACAATCAAACCCAAAGTCGGGACCGACACTCCTCTGCACAGTCGCAACCGCAAGGAAGACATCGTTGTAACCCGCATCCGCCTCTGCCACTCCTCTCTCACTCACTCCCATCTCTTATCCGGCTACTACTTCTCTCTGCCCCACTTGTAACACCGACCTCTCATCAAGCATATCTTCGTAACCTGTCCCCTATACCAGAACTCCAGATCTCTTCTATCCTCACTATCCTCAATCTCGGACCTTTTCGAAAACAATTCTTCCTCAAAGATCATCAAGTTCCTCCGCAACAACAACCTCTTCCACCACGTTTAACTCCCCTCCCCTCCCTTTCTACACCTAACTTACATACCCATTTCTTTTCACCAAAGTTATTTTCCCTCTGCTTTCATTCTATCTCCATTACAAACCTTCCATCTCCTCACTATCCTAACCCTTACACCATAATTTATTAACACCCTCTTGGCACATTTAAATCTGACTGTCGCGGTGTCGTTAAACATCAACAAAAAACCAACCAAGATAATTGGCAATCTGACGAATGTTATAAAGACCGTGATAAGCTTTGGAACAAATTTTCCCAATATGAATATTCATAAATATGTGATTGTCCAAATAAACACCTGTTTTTTTACACGAACAGATGGGGTTTTTTCAACATCATACCTTTGATGGATTGGACTTCAGCTTTAGCTAATTGCTGACGAGTGCCAATTAGAAGGAATTTAGTCTTGGAGTCATTGATCATGAGATTATTCTTGATTATCCAAGACCTTATTTCAGCAATAAGAGATTGTATTGCCCCAACTGCATCTTTCTCTGAGATAGAGCCAGCAGTGAATGAGCAGTAAAGCTGAGTATCATCAGCATAGCCATGGGCTTGTGGGATATGCTTGGATACAATACTGAAGAGTTGAGAAACATAACACAAGAATAATATGGGACCCAAGCAGCTGCCTTGAGGTACGCCACTGTCCAACGGATAAGTTAGGGATCTAGCGCTTTTAACAAAAACGTGTTGCTTTCTAGACGATATATAGGATACGAGCCTTTTTTGGATGTCACCAGCAATTCCAAACTGAGAGTGAAGTGTGTTGAGGAGAGTTCTGTGGTTTACGGTATCAGATCTATGCCGCACTCAGATCCAAAAATAACAAGAGGGTGCATCCTTGTTTGTCCATATTTAACATAATATCACTGAATCGTCATCAAAGCTGTCTCTGTGGAGTAGTTTTTCTGTAAGCAGACTGACAATCTGGAAGGGAGCATGTTGTGAGTAGTGAGAAACAATCTGGTCAACTACCGCCTGCTCGACCAATTTTGATACAAAGGTCAATTACTCACAGGTCTGTAGTTGGAAAATGAACATTTCAATACTGCTTTCTTTAGCAGAGGCCCAATAGTTGCATTCTTCCAACTATTAGGTACTGCACCATCTCTGAGAGATAAATTCACCATTCTTGTAAGCACAGGGAGAACTTATTTACGACAATCCCTAAGCAGCCATGTTGGTATTGGATCGAGGATACAAGTCGAACTTTTAGAAGATATAATCAGTTTGCAAACACCGTGTGCAGATAATTGTGAAAAGCAATCAAAAATCACATGAAGGCAGTGGAGTTTATCTCAGAGTTCAAAATTGTCAACTTCAATAGTTTCAATATTGTCTTTAATCTTTGAATTTTAGAAACAAAGAAATGTCCAAAGTCATTAGCAAGTTCTTCCGCATTACCATGTGGTAGGAAATAATCCACATGTCTGCTTTTGCACAGTGAGTTCACAACACACAATTTACATCTACGTTGTGGGCGTTTTTTCAACGCCGTGTAGCAACACTTGAACCGAGCCTGAAGGTTACAAATTATATATGCATCAAAAGGTATTTAATCATCATTTACGCTTACATGTTTGGCATATCAGCCAACAACATTTTTATAGTTATGCAAGGGCTGTAAAGCCACGCACAAATAAAATCAACTTGTGGGCATTTTTTCAACTCCATGTAACAACACTTGAAACGGACCTGGGGGACAAATTATATAGGCATCGAAAGGTCCTACAAAACTTTTTCCCCATATGTATAGATTATCAGCCAAAATTGTCTTATACAGTTTTGCAAGGGCTGCAAACCACAAACAATACATATTTACTTTGTAGGCGTTTTTTCGACGCCATGTGCCAACACCTGGAACTAACCTGCAGGTTACAAACTATACATGCCTTAAAAGGTCTTTAATCAGTCTTTCCCCCATATATGTGAATTATCAGCCAAACAGATTGTATACAGTTATACAAGGTCTGTAATGCCACACCCAATTTACATCTACATTGTGGGCGTTTTTTCAACGTCATGTAACAACACCTGAAACGGATCTGGTGCTTACAAATAATATATGCTTTAAAAGGTCTTTCATAACTCCTTCCCCTCATATGTGTGGATTATCAGCTAAGTGTGTTTTATATACTTATAAAAGAGCTGCAAAACCACAAACAATACATATCTACCATATTTATAATATATATATGTTTATATATATGTATATATATATATATATATATATATATATATATATATATATATATATATATATATATATATATATATATATATATATATATATATATATATATATATATATATATATATATATATATATATATATATACATGTATATATATATATATATATCTATATATATATATATATATATATATATATATATATATATATATATATATATATATGTATATATATACATATGTATATATATATATATATGTATATATATATATATATATATATATATATATATATATATATATATATATATGTATATATATATATATATATATATATATATATATATATATATATATATATATATATGTATATATATACATATGTATATATATGTATATATATATATATATATATATATATATATATATATATATATATATATATATATAAATATATATATACCTAAATAATCTAATTATTATGCACATTTCACCTCACCATTAGGTGTAAAAATGCTCTTCACATAAATCATCATTTGTGTAAAGAAAATAACCACACCCACGTTAATTTAAGAGATGTCATTGATCCAAATAGGCTCATTGTTATGCAAATAAACTAATAAGTATTTACACACATCCCCAATCTTGCTCATTTGAACAGTATTTCCTCAAGCCCTGTGTCATAGCTACATGATTGTAAATCATTAATAACTGAAGTTGAGCTCAGGTTTAACATTTTGCATTTAAGTGCGCTGTTATGCAAATAACCTTATTAATATGCACACTATACTTCACCGTTAAAAAAACATGTATGATTATTTGTGAAAGTATGATCACCACGCACACTTTGATTCAAGAGATACAACAGATACAAATATTTACATTCTTATACAAATACGCTAATGAATATGTACATACATCCCCCAACCATGCTCATCTGAACAGTAAAAATGTCCTCTGCCCCTGTGGCAAGTTATGCTAATGTACACCATTCATAACGTACGTTATGAACTCAGGATACCAATCTTTCAGGAAAGTCTATTATTATCCAAATAACCTAATTATTATGTCCGCTTTACTTACCATTAAGTGGGAGCAATGCTCTTCACATATATGAACATTTATAGAATCAAAATCCCCAAATCCACTTTAATTTAGAAAAACACACATAAGGACTATACAAATACTTGCTTTGTTATGCATTTAACTGACTTAAATAGTATGTACACACAACCCGAATTCATACTCATTCTAACAATATAGTATCAATGCTTTCTATCACTCACTCTGCCAATTGCCATAAATGTAGACCACATAAGAGAGATGTCCAGACTATGTGGGAATGAGGGCGACAAGCACAAACCATAGCGCAACCCAGACACACGCTCGCAATTCTTCACTGTGTACGATAAGTGCCACATCAAACACATCTATACTCTTAGGTAGCTCGAATAAGGAGCAAACTTCAGACGGGTGTCAAATGCGTAGTCTAGCCTATCTTATTGGCATAGCACACTGCAGCACAAGAACATGTAAACTGAATAAAATCCACATTAATTACTCAAAAAATCAAACAGTTGCAACAGTTTTCACTTGTTTGTACCTGTGAGATAAAGAACATGTGATTTGTTACCAGTAAAAGAGATTCGGCAGGTATTCCGCAGATATTCGGCGATGAATGTGACAAGCAATGCGGCGCAGTAATGGCGTCCTGCTGCGATCTTTTGAACTTGATATAGGCTTAGACCTAATCCAAAAGTTGTTTACTATCCAAAAACTTTAGCGCAGGCACATTGGTAGGCACAGTGCAGGAAAAATGTACGTACGGAAACTACGCATATTGTGCTCGATTAATTATCGGTAAATCATTGTAAGTTGGTTATTCTCACCGTAATTCAGTATTAATATCGTACAAAACGCTTGAATTTATTCAATAATTTCTACGTAGAATAGTAGTGGGGAGTAATCCACACAGTTGGTTGTGATTTTAACTAAAAATTTGTTGTTTCGCAAGTAAACAAAGCTCCAAATTGAACTTTGCACTAATTTCTATATAAATATTTTTTAACCAAGGCCAGTATTAGCGTTCAAGCATGGAAATACGGAATCGATTAATCAGATAATAATCGCTGAAAAATAATTTCGGAGATTGTAATTTAAGTATTAGGCTTAAATTAACACTTTATTCAAACTTTGTCAAACACAAAATTGATAACGTTAGGCCTAAGCCGTAAATCCGAGTAGGACCAGAATTAGTTTTTAGAAAATGCACATGATTTGTTTTCAGCCAGTAGACCTACCTACTAATTTGAACCATAAAATCAATGAAGTTAGGCCATCCCAAATTAAAGAAAGCATCACTGAGTAATAGGTAATTACACTGATATGACCACATCAAAGTAACAAATTGATTGAATGTCCATTTTATATAGAAAGAAATTTCATGTCTTTATCTGGTTATGCATGTGATTTATATCAAATCTAGATGTAGATTTGATCTCGGATTTATCTCTGGAATTTATATATACTGTTTACTTTAGGGTGGACCTTCTTGGTGTTTTCGCAACTAAACAAGGGCCACTAAACGAAGGTCCTGTTTACACTATTTTGAACGATTTATTTCTTCTTCCCCAGTGCCCCTCAAATATGGTGTCCCCTAGGCGTCTGTTTTGAAACAAATTTCATTTACAATGTTCATTGCTCCTTTGTCTGATCTTATTGAAAGTCATAATGTCATGTACCATCAGTTTGCTGATGAGTACAACTTTATATACCATTTTATTCCTCCTTCATTGGAGATGGTGACCGTGCCAAACTTCAACTCTCCAGTTGCATATCTGATATTCGTACCTGGATGTTGACAAGTAGTCTGAAGCTCAATGATGATAAAACTGAATTGATCATCTTCTTATCCACTTACCATAGTAAAAAAATATGGATTGCATAATATCTCACTGCAAGTTGGCACGGTTGCAGTCTCTGGATCTGACTATATCAGGAAGCTTGGGGCCTATTTTGATAACAATTTATTAGTGTCTAAACATGTGAATCAGGTGTGCAGCAGTGCCAACTTTCACTTGTGGCAGCTGCGTAAAATAAGGCCTTAACTTACTCATGTTGCATGTAAGTATGCTGCTCAATCACTGGTGATCAGCAGAATTGATTATGCTTCTGGTTTCTGAGTGGTTTGTCAGGTGACCTGTTGAACAAACTTCAAATTGTTCAGAATACTGCTGCAAGACTGATCTCTGGCATAAGTATAAGATCTCATATTACTCCTATAATTTCCCATTTGCATTGGCTCGAAGTACAGTCACGAATCAGGTTTATACTTTATGTTCATCTTTTCAAAATTCTCCATGGTCTTGAACCAAATTATCTGTCTGAGATAATTCATCTGTATGTCCCAGATCCCAGACTGAGGTCTGCCTCTAATGGCCCACTGATAAGGAGACAGTATGGCAGCAAACAAGTTAGTCGTTACAACTTTGCTGTCACTGGATCATCTCTCTGGAATGAGCTGCCTGTCCACATCAGATCTGCAAGTGACATTATCAATTTCAAGAAGCAATTGAAAACACACCTTTTTACCCAATAATGTAAAGCACTTAGTTTTGTTCTCAATATAAGCGCTATATAAGCATCTACATAATAATGATAATGATAATAAGATAAGATCATACCTATATAGGATGGCCATAAAATGTAGATATAAATACCAAGAAATGTTGTACCTTCTAAAATGTTTGATATTCATGCTAGGCTACATGAAGGGAATGGTTTTGAAGGCACTGTGACACAATGCTAAATTGATCATTTGAATGACTGCAAATACCTGCTGATGTATTCACCAAGTTCATGCATATTTTGTATTCTATATCAATACCAAAAGTACATTAAGCATCAAGCTTCATGAGGAGATAAAATTGAAATGAAGTACTGTATGTTCATATTATACGCGCACAGTACTATCATCAAAACTTAGAAAGTGAACATCTTCTTTAGATGTCTCAGATTTTATCATATATTTCAATTTATGGTTTATTAGTTTTGCTGTATTTGTCTTTTTGCCAATTTATCACTGATGTTTGATTTTATATTTGCTTTTATATTGTTTAACAAGGCCTCACCTTAACTGGTGAGATAAATACCCCACTCAGTAGGCATTACTACTTGCAAGGCAATACTTGCATATCATTGTGTATAGCAGCCATGTAGTGGCTATAACGTATACTACAGTCAGATGTTATCTGACTACACCTTAACCTGCTTTCAGCTGAATGATGAGTGATATGAATACAAAAAAATAGACATGGTCTATTCATCACACCATTAGAGCATATTCTCAGACTATATGCATGATCATCCAAATGTGATTTTTCTTAATGCTAAACAAGGCCGTATACCTGCAACTTGATAGCGTGGATGTGTACATGCACTTTTGTGTGTTAAATTAGAGTGTATTAAATGTGTATTTAAACATATAAACATTGCATCTATGTAAGTAGCCAAATATTGATATATTATTATGCTTATTATGTACCTGCATGCATGTAAAGTTCTATCTTCATGGAATATTATCAAATGAGAAAATCAAAATGAATTTTGAGACTTTTACAGGTCTGCCATTCCTCTTTATATATGCACTTGAAGAAATACTCAAAAGTGTTTTCATCACATATGATATGTAAGTTAAGCAATCACTATTTTGTTTTTAGTTTTTTTTAGAATAAAATGTGTTCACAATTCTCAATCCTGGCAGAAAATTGTAATGTTGTTTCCAATGTAGTTGGCAAAACTACTGGTTTTATTCCTAATAAGACTGCCTTTGCTACATCCATTGCCAATATTTGTATTTCATGGGGGTATTTCGACTAACTTGGCCTAAACTTGACTTAAACAAAAACAAATCAATCTACCAATGATCTTACATATGAAAGGATCATCAAGCTCAGTTCAAACATAATTTAATTGCATCCCAAATGTGGTCGGTTAATGAAAAGTTAAATATTAGCATTTCAGTACTGCCTGTCAAATGAAAGGCAACATGTAGTGTTACAACTTACAAAGGTTAGTAGACAGTCTTAATTGTTAGAGTTAAAAAATAATACAGTGGGTTAGGTATTTACACATATGTTAATGAGATAGGCCTAAATGTAGTCAAAACATGCTTAAGTTAAATTAAGCTATGGTGTATAACTTAACTGAAGGGTCAATAATGCAGTACCATATCGCATTATGTTGTTTGATTTATTCACTGGGCCTTGTTTGAATTGAATTGTAATTTGTAGCACGAAAGTTCATACCCAAATCACGCAATGACCAAAACCTTTTAACGTTTAAGGCAAACATTTTTCTAACTTCGAAGCCGAAATACCTCTGCCCTATCTATCTAGGCTCTATTCTAATTTTTTGCCTAGGCCTAATATTTGTTAGTAGTAACGTTAGTGTTATGTTTGTGTTAAATCTTAAGCCATACATAAATTGAATACTGTGTAGGCTTAACTTTAGGCCTGTTATTAACTTGGGCCTTTTAAGAGGAGTTTAGTCAAAATCTATGAACGAAATCTACACTTGTTGTTCTTTTAAATGTTTGTTTCTATTTTCAGCAAAAATAAAGTACATAACATTACAGTAAGCCCACTTAAGCTAGACATGTAACTTGTAACGATAAGACTAAGAAGTTCGGATGTTTGTTTAATACGCTTGCGATAATCTTCTAAACTGTGCAAAACGCTCTGAAAAATTGCACTTAATTTGCACTTCAAACGTTATTACTAAAGTCTCTGAATATTTTGTTCCATTTCAAACGGTATTAAAATGAGTGGGTACCATACAAAAAACAATGCTAAAGTTAAATTAAGCTATGGTTTATAACTTAATTGAAGGGTCAATAACGCATTACCATATTTGTATTATGTTGTTTAATTTATTCACTGGGCCTTGTTTGAATTGAATTGTGATTTGTAACACGAAAGTTTATACCCAAATCACGCAATGACCAAAACCTGTTAACGTATAAGGCAAACATTTTTCTGACTTCGAAACCTAAATACCTCTGCCCTATCTGTCTAAGCTCTATTCTAATTTTTTGCCTAGGCCTAATATTTGTTAGTAGCAACGTTAGTATTATGTTTGTGTTAAATCATAAGCCATACACAAATTGAATACTGTGTGGGCCTAACTTTAGGCCTGTTATTAACTTGGGCCTTTGAGGAGGAATTTAGTCAAAATCTATGAACGAAATCTACACTTGTTGTTCTTTTAATTGTTTGTTTCTTTTTTCGGCAAAAATAAAGTACACTAACATTACAGTAAGCCCACTTAAGCTAGACATGTAACTTGTAACGATAAGACTAAGACGTTTGGCTGTTTGTTTCATACGCTTGCGATAATCTTCTAAACTGTGCAAAACGCTCTGAAAAATTGCACTTATTTTGCACTTCAAATGTTATTACTGAAGTCTCTAAATTATTTGTTCCATTTCAAGCGGTATTGAAATCTTGAATTAATTATCTATCGTTCCAGACCATTTTCATTCAATTATTCAAAAAAAGAAAGTACCGTACGTTGTAAACTATAAAATGTGCTTTTTCTCATTTTTCAATGAGATCGCAAGCAAAATCACAAGCTTATCGCCGCTTTGACTTTTTGACTTTGGCCCGTACTTTTCAACAAATAGAAAGCGATGAGAGAAAACATTTCACGTCCGCTTATGTATTCCTTTATTTTAAATCTGATGTAATCTTAGCACGCCCAAGCCATATGGACTGTACTATTGTGTGCAGAGGAATTCGTGTTGTTTGTTTATTGTGTGAAGATACAAATAAGCGTTATCCAATGTCGGATTTTGGCTAATTTTCTTCCATTTTTAACGTTTTTCTTGTATAATTTGTTACACTGAGATATATTTTTTATTATACTATTGACAACAACCAGGAACGAAAAGTGCAAGAGCGAGGAATAACGACAAGGCTTAGGTTGCATGAATATGATACCAAAAATGAATTAAGAACTATGCTATTTATTAAACTTTTTGTATGAAATAATATATATTTCTTTATAATCTTTGAATATACTTTTATTAAGACTTCGTTCTTAAAACCAGCCCTCATAATAATTATACATTTCAAGTTTATTGATAGTTTCCCGTAATACATCACAGCTAGTTCTGCTATTTTTTCCTGATGCGCGTTTTAAGGTAAAACATTGCCATATGTATCGAATGTCGGATCTAACGTTAGCCCCTATGCAAAAGTTAACATTTTAAGTTAGGCCTATTATCTCGTAAAAAATTGATTTAAAAATTGTGTTTTGACGCCAAATTATGCTTTTAGAATAGAATAACAATTCTATTTGAGTGAAACATGTGCGGTTTTCGATAAGTCAAAAAGCATTTTAGAGGCAAAATTTGAATTTAGGTTTATTTGTTTACGTTATTTGTTGACACGCAGCGATGTACGATCTGGTAGTTTGCGCTGCGCTTTGCCCACAAAAATTTTGTTTGTTTACAAAATTTCCGCCGGATGACGTCATTTTGCGTTTGGTGGATTAATCTAATCACTTGGTCGGAAATGTGACCTGAGGTCATCAGACCGCATAGGAACCGCGCGCATTCACTCCGTATTGGAGTGAAAACAAATCGATCAGCTGTGTTTGTTTATTTGCATACGTACCGCACACAGTAAACGCATACGGACTTGCCCACGTGTCGCGCAAAGGTTTGTTTTCACTCCAGAAAATAACGTCATTTCTCGGATGTGACGTGACACCGACCAAGTGAATATAGCGCACTTCTTAATGATACGCAGGTAATATGGAAATGACGTATGCATTTTTTCCGACCTAAATATTACGGTCAATAATGTAGTGCTATTAGATCTTAGACAGTTAGTCGTTATTTACGGTCCTGAACAGTAAAAACTCAACCTAAAGTTTCTATCTCAACTTTAACGGTCAAAGACCGTTTTAACGGTCATTTGGGTGTAGAAATTACGGTATTAACAAAAAAAAATACAGTGTAGTTTGATTTGATTGATTAATTTCACACTAATCATGAT
This sequence comes from Chiridota heheva, assembly GCA_020152595.1. NCBI lineage: Eukaryota > Metazoa > Echinodermata > Holothuroidea > Apodida > Chiridotidae > Chiridota > Chiridota heheva. The sequence goes on from JAIGNY010000622.1 coordinate 94,996, forward strand.
AATTTAAGAACAAAGCTTTGCAATTATGCAAGATCAATTGGAAGAGTCCAGCCTATTCTGACCCGCCGTCTACTCAGGACCACGCCAGAAACACCATTCATTCTTCTGACCTTTGCAAAATTTTCAACAGGGGCCAAATACCTCTTCCTTGTAGCTATATTTCTGCCTCTGTGCGTATAGTAATGAAGCAGCTCAGTGGTGTACCCATCTCCAGGATTTATACCAATCACCAATCATCACATTCTGTCGGTCAGTTAGGGATATATCATTTTTTGTGTGGCGGTCTCTTACATGTCATCACTTCATGCATTCGACAGTCCGAGGTTTCGAAAGTTTTTTACTGAATACATTTTCCCCACGATGGCATTTCTGGGCTTCCGTAAAATAAAATTGCGTGATTTTAATAGCATTCAAAGTCAGTGGCTGATCCGGGGAGCTAACTTAATAGTAATATTTGCTTTTAAGAGTTGTTGAAAATAACATTTTAACCCGATATAGTTTTGCACAACAATCTTCGTTTTTTCATCAACAATTTGTTACACTGCTGACATATAGCAGCAAACATTGCAGCCAGACTTACAGGATATACGGAACCACATATATAACTTCAATATGGGAAAAAGTAGGACGTTAATACACTTGGTAATTGGAATTGCTGCAGCAGCGGTGATAGGAATTTCTATTGGAGTACTGATTGGGTGGTTTTCTGGACCTGCTCGTGAAAACGACAACTATGCTAAGGCTGTAAGTGAGGCACCCGATGACATCTCTTCTAAACTAATTAATCTCATAGATGCGGAGAAAATACGAGAAAACCTCAAGTAAGTGAGGAGAAAGTTTGTCAATGCTATTTAAGGATCTTTATGGACAGGCAGCATTTTTTTCTTCAGCATTTCGAATTTTAGAGCCTTATTATGATAAATTATGCAAATTTTATTGAACTTTTGTGACATTACAACAAGAAAATGATTATCCTTATGCAGTACAGTCGAAGCTACTGATCGGGAGATCTCCCGATTGGGAGATTGAGACATGAATAGTTACCATAATTTAAATTGTTGCTAATAAGCTCACCGTTGATTTGTTTTTGCTTATCAAATTCTGTAATTCTAAAGTTGTATACTTTTAAAATGATATTGGAATTAATATTTCTGAATAATATGAGCTTTTCCTGGTAATTAAAAAGTTTACATCTGCTCTTCAAAAATATGATTACGTTAAAATTCCTTGGTGAAAATTAAATTTGCGCTGGTGAAATTGGAGAAAATAATTTCATTGTCTGTTACACCAATAAAATTTGAGCATTTCGCCCGTATTTTTTCTACCTTTGACTCAAACAACCTATTTTGCCGTTATGTATTTTTTAGAGAGATTTGAATTTGGAAAGATGTATTGTGGGATATAATGACAAGAAATCTCACGATTGGGAGATCTCCCGATCAGGTACGTGAACCGAACTGTTATATCCTAACTTTTGATTTTCAATTCTTTACCACCATTCTTTGCATGGGAGCAGCTGAATTTGACCAAAAGAGTTTGAATTTCAATTATATCCTCTATCAAAATTCAACAGGAAAAATGGCTGAAATTTATGAGAGAATTTTAAAGAATAACGTTAAAGATTGTGAGTTGTCCTCTCTTTCATACGTCACAAGTGTTGCATACATTACACATTCTTCGAACTTTGACTCATCATATGTCGAAAACTACAGGTGTTATACTACGACTTTGTTCATAATTAAATGCTCTTTCAGGTAAAAATATATGTATATATCTTTAAATGTTAACAACGTGCAATGCTTGGGGTCTAAACTCTAAGACAACATTAGAAGAAAACAAATTAATCTGTTCACGGTTCTTTTTCTATCGTATGTGTTCCACGATTTTTAGTTTGCCTCCAACACATCATTTGGCCGGATTTTAGTGTTATAAGATTCGCAAGAACTGTTAATCAGCTATTCCAATTAGAGGTCCAAGCTATTCTGAGGGGTCTTATTTTTCAATTACCAACTTATGTGGTCCGGGTCTGCAGTACCCAGGAACGCCTGCACGTCAACAAACCTGGGGCAAAACTCAAGAGGAAGGCGCTTTTAATGACGCCACTTGAGTCCTTACACGGTGATTAACAATCGGGTAGGCCTATGCATGTGCCTAGAAATAAAGAGGCAAAATGTAAAGAAATGATACTTTTTATGACAAGTACAACCATTATTCATAACATGAAAATACAACATAGTAGAATAGGGGCGAAAATAACGCTTTAAACAAAGGAAAACAATCAAAGAGGGGCACTTCTGGCCCTGTGAGGTGAAAAGGGGGCACTGAAGAAGTCCATTTGCTCCTATTTTAGGTGTGTTTAGCAGTGCTTTGAGTATTCCTTACCATTTTACCTTTACAACATTTTCATTACCCTTATCATTTATCAAATATTCGGTTGATAGCTCCATGATCCAATGAATCGCTTGACTGCCTGACCGATGTTAAGACGTGCGTGTCCCCAAACCCGCTTAAACCAGAAAGTGTGCATGAGCTGCTCAAACTCCTTTGTGCATATTACTATATGCCAGCAAATTGAATGGGTACGGTAACAATCAACATGTGATTTCTTTCTTCTATCACATCCAAAACATTAATTCTATTGAAGTGTATATACACACATATAGAATTATGATTTACAATTTGTGTGAAATAGAACATTGAAATTAAAAAGAAGTGTACGGTGAAACAAGTCTTTCGACTTCGATTATCTATTTTTGAAAACACACGGGTTGCTTTTATACGGGTTATTTGCGTCATTTTTTTAATGATACTGGAAAGTTTTGTCATAAAAGTAAAAAAGTGCTTTATTCTTGCGACGTCGGTTATACATGCTTATTATTTCTCCAAAATCTTCCAAAAACACAGGCAATATCCCTTGCCCCTGACCGTTTGGTTCTTTTAAGGTTAATGTAACAGGGAGCTAAATGACTGCTCACCTGATGCATGGGAAACACTGTAAAGAGATTTCTTGAAAAATCTCAAGAGAAATTAGGAAAATTTGTGACCTCTTAAACTAGTGAATTCACACGTCCAACTTGACGAGCATACAATCTTGTTCAAGAATTCAAGCAAGTATCGTAGCCTATATATATATATATATATATATATATATATATATATATATATATATATATATATATATATATATATATATATATATATATATATATATATTTATATATATATATATATACATATGTATATATATATATATATATATATATATATATATATATATATATATATATATATATATATATATATATATATATATATACATATACATATATATATATATATATATATATATATATATATATATATATATATATATATAAAAATATATATAGATAAATATATATATTTGTATATATATATATGTATATATATATATATTTATGTATATATATATATATATATATATATATATATATATATATATATATATATATATATATATATATATATATATATATATATATATATATATATATATATATATTAATATATATATATATATATATATATATATATATATATATATATATATATATATATATATATATATATATATATATATATATATATATATATATATATATATGATATGAGTCCCGAACAAAATTGTATTTAGCAGCTATTGCCTTTTTGTGAATAAGCATACTATATACACGTATCTTATATTCACAATACGACAATATTTTGACTCTTTGTGAAAGATTGCATAAGATTATGCATAAACAATTTCTGCACGTTCCCCAAAGATCACAAAAAACGATTTCCCTTGACCTCGGGGTCCTATACATTCTAAAAAAAGAATGGTCAAATTTGACCATGATCAACTATTCACCAATCTATGCTATCTAACTATATGGTTAAATTGAACCACACATTTGACTAGTTGACTATATAGTTCTATAATAATTTCTAGTTACTGGACCCTAGGAACCAGGAACAAACTTCACACACTCAAATTTTTAAAAGTAAAATTTACGAATTAGCTCAAGGCATACAATTCTTGTACTCTGCACACTTTTCTGACTGATTTCAAAGGATACAGGCACGTATATACACAACATATTTGCGAGACACGATTGACAGATCAAAGTTGTATTTAGCTCCTTACTTAATTTTTTGGTGAAAACTACTTGTTTACACAATCATAAAACATTTTGACCTCTTTTGAAAGATACACAAGGTTATGCATGGCTATTTCCACAAGTGTACTTGACCTTTACTCCAATTAAGATCATACCATCTGACCGTTGTCAGCCTGTCTGTGAAGCTTTGCTTATAACCTGTTTTACTGATTTTCTCAAAAAGGCGACGAAAATTTCAAAAAGCAGCAACGAAAAGTTTTGAATATCTGTTTACTATCCGTCTCCAAAATTTCAGGATATCCAGTAAAATTTTGGACAACCCGGAGCGAAAAATGAGAAACCCCATACGTTTAGTGTGGGCTAGTAGGCTCATGCGATGACGTAATACATAAAAGTACCCAATTTTTAGGCTATTTCAAAGTACCCAGTTTTTCTAATCAGTTAATTGAATTCATGTTCTTGCAGATTTCCAGTTATCATTTGCAATATCTATCTATAATGTGCAGCTTCATTTATGAAACTTGAAATTATTATTGCTTCATGAATTTTCTTCATCTGCTCTGAAAAGTTAAATATTTGTTTCTTTAGCTGAGCCTGAATTTCTATTGTAAATATTCCGTCAAATATTGATCAAGTTTCACCTGTGTATGGCCAACAGTGCGAGTCATTAGTTTTGTTGTGGTTTTTGAATTTCATATAAGAATTGCCACACTGTTTATTTGCATTTAAAGGTGCATGTTGTAAAATCTGGCTAATTTTTCCCTAATCAGATAGCAATTGTACTCAATTGAGTTTAGTTAGGAAGGGTTAGGGTTAGGCAGTGGCGTATTCAGCATTCTGTGCCGGAGGGGGAGGGGGAGAGGGGGGGGCAAATGGTAATTATTAGGAAAATGCTATCTCCAGAGGTGATTAGGAAGCAGCGAGGCGGAGGGGGGGGGGGAGGAGGGGGAGTCTGATTTCATCTTTCCGGTTAAGAGGTAAAATTGGGAACTTGAAATTATTAATATAAAATTGAAAAAATGAAAGAAGTTGTGACAAAATCGTTAGAAAATTTTCTAAAATTAATCAAAATGTTGGTTAATTTATTGGACATTTCTGTAGCTTTTTAAAAATTTTGACATGTCCAAAAAATGAAAGATAATTCATAAAAAAGGTAAGAAAACAATTCAAAAATTGAAGAAAATTGCCTCAAAATTGAAGAAAATTTCCGGAAAAAAGGAAATTGACGACATTTTCCTGAAAATCCGGAAAATTGAAGAAGAAAAAATTCCCGAAAATCAAAGAAAATTGCTAAAAAATGTAAAAAAATTAATGAAAATTGAAGAAAAGTTTACTGTATATGTATAGCATATTGTATGCTAATATATTCCGTTACTAACATTTTACATACGGAATTTCACCAGGGGGGAACGTTTCCCCCTGACCCCCTACCGAATACACCACTGGGGTTAGGTTCAAGAATTTAAGCCAATTAGACAAGAGAAAATGTGTGCCATTGCTATCCTGTTTTGGAAAAACATTCTCCACAGATTATTTATCTTCAAATTACATCAAAAGCACCTGTAATTTTCTGATGTCTATAATTCTTTCAGGAATGGTATCGTCCCATAAATACACTTAGAAGCAGACGCCGCCGTGCTAGTAACGTCATTTCCGGTTTTCAATTTCCGCTATTGATTTCGAGAAACTTGCGATGTTATCGATCGCACATCCGCACAGGACCGAATATAGGGGCTTTCATATTTTTAGCATCTCAGATTTTTCGTAATCAAACCTGCAACCTGTGTGAACAAATATTTACACTGCACCCAATAAGATAATCTAATAACACAATTACAGGACTACTCTCTACTGGGGTGAGGATGGCGCTGGGGGTGGGGGGGGGAGGGGGTAACCAGTGGCGCAGATAAACTTTTTTTACATGGGGGAAAACCATACAAATTTCCGAATCCAAGCCTCTTCTTTCCCCGTTACCGGAAACTTTTAAGGGAAAGTAGGAAATTTGAAAGGGAATCGTCTATTTTTAAGATAAAATTCCAAAATGTTGAGTAAACAGTCAAACATTCCAAGGAAAAACAAGTGAGGAAATTTGTGGAAAAATCGAATATTTTGAGGAAAAACTTCCGACATTTTGATGAAAAGCCTAAATAAACCAATTCCTCTGTCCCCTGCTCCTTCTTTAACTACTAATCTAAGCTCTCTTTGCTCGAGAAAAACAAAAACAAATTACCCAAATTATTGGAGCTGACCCATTTTTTACCGGTTTTCTAAATGGTTTAAATTTAGGGGATTTTTTCAGATAATTGGCTATAAGAGAAGCTCATACATTCTACGAGGGTGAAGAGAGAAGGGGGGGGGGGGGGCGCAACCGCTGCCTTGTATGCAACTACTCAGAATCCTTTCATTCAAATAATTGTGGTAGTGGCGGCGGAGGATTGAAAAATAATGTATGAAGAAATTCATGGGTTTCTTGTTGTAATCCCACGAAATTTTAATAAGTGTTTGATTTTATATTATAAAGTGTTTTATTAAATATGATTCGTCGAATCAGGAAACACTTGACCACTGAAAGTTGTAGGCTACTGGTTCAAAGCTTAGTCATTTCACACCTCGACTATTGCAATGCTGTGTTTGCTGGGCTGCCCACTTCTAGTGTATTACCAATGCAATCAATTCAGAACCAGGCAGCTAAAGTTGTTTTGCAAAAACGCAAATTCGATAGTACTTCAAGCTGCCTTAAAGAACTGCATTGGCTTCCTATTGTTAAACGTATCCAATTTAAAGTTCTGTGTCTTGTTTTTAAATGTATTCATAATCAGGCACCAGCCTACCTCAAACAGCTAATTCAGTTCCGTAAATCCACATATAATACACGCAGCTCATGTAATCCTCCTCTTTCTCTACCCCGTACTCATACTTCGTTCGGTTCTCGTGCTTTTGTTCCATCGGTCCCAAACTATGGAATGACCTGCCCGATTCAGTAAAGTCTAATTCATCATTTATCTCATTCAAACGTAACCTAAAAACTCACCTTTTCAAGCTGGCCTTTAATTAATTTTTTAATTTGATTCTTCTTTAGTTCTTTTGGCAGTTTCTCAGTGTGTTTTATTATTTTACATCTTGATTGGAAAGCGCGATAGAATATCTTTTTAGTAATGGCGCTGTATAAGTACTTTATTATTATTATTATTATTATTATTATTATTATTTTCTTTTGCACTTGTTTGTTTTACACTTTTTAGTGCCAGGAAAAGCACACGTATGTCACAAGTGACTTGTTTTCCATGTGGATCCAACGAAATTGCCAGGATAGTAAGTTGGTGAACACTGGACTAACACTCTACTCTTTTCGAGAAGTGTTCAGAGAATAAGGCATGGGGTAATCTCATACCATCACGTGAAAGATTTGCGCCCTTACATCAGCGATGTTCGGTTTTCCACATGTTAAAAAATCGAACATCTTAAGGCCACCGAAAATTTACGCATCACTGCCATCACACTCCATTCATAAAGTGTACGATTATACATACACTGTACGTACCGAGTTTATTTCGGGAATGGTTTAAGGGGCCATAGCGTGTACATTATTTAAGCAATAATGAGTGAGGGCGCTGCAAGTAGCATCGACAGCAACGACAAAATAACACTAACGCAAACAACAACAACAACGACATCAATAACTACACAACAACACCAACGCAAAAAACAAGGACATCAACAACAATAACAAAACAACACCAACGCAAACCAAAACAACGACGAAATCAATAACAACGACAAAACAACACCAACACAAACAACAACAACGGCATAAACAACAATGACAAAACACCACCAACACCAACCCCAACAACAACAACGACGACATCAACAACAACGACATAACAACACCAACGCAAACAACGAAGACATAAACAAAAATGACAAAATAGCATTAACGCTAACAACAACAACAACAACAACCACGACATCAACAACAACGAGAAAACAACACCAACGCAAACAACAGCATCAAGAAAAACAACAACGCCAACGCCAATAACGACAACAACAGCAACCATATCAATCAACATAATCATATAAGGGGATCTTGTAAAAATATCCTTATTGATTATTATTAATAGCTTATAATTGAAGTAGAACAAATGATAATATCAACTACAATTTATGCATCCTATAGCTTTGTTTAAAAATATGTATATATATATATATATGTATATACATATATATATATATATATATATATATATATATATATATATATATATATATATATATATATATATATATATATATATATATATATATATATATATATATATATATATATATATATATATATATATATATATATATATATATTTCACAGTGCTCTCGACGGATCGATCACAATGACTCCAAATGGCTAACCACTCATGCACTCAGCCACTTCACCTCTACGTTGTTTGTGAATACCACATGAAAATGGTTTAACAAAACATTAAGTAATACAGTTAAAGTTATCGGCTCATTAAATCATTTTTACCGCTTTAATAAGTAATTAGTGCACATTAGCAAATAGCTTATCAGCCATGGGAAGCTATGGAAGGGCTTACTCGTTAATTACTCTGTATTTTACGATGTCTTTCAATTTAGAAAGCTTATCTCAGGTCTATTACTATTGATAAACAGGAAACAATTGATATATCTATTTAACAAAAACTGTTAGCCACCGGTACTTATCCATCTATATCAACTGTCGCACAAACACAGGCTAATCTAATGCCATTGGATAAGTTATTAAATAACGATTAAAACAAACATACTCACTTTGGTGTGTATGCAGAACTACATTTCATGAGGAAGCCAAAACAGTAGCACATTGTTCCTGGTAATTTGCGCCCTTTTAACAGCTTTCTCGGCTAATAACCTTATTAATACTCTTTTTAATTTAAATGATGAATCTCGTCCTCGTGCCAAAAATGATTTTGCCAATACATATCAACTATCTTTTCAAGTAAAACAGTAGCACATTGTTCCTGCTAATTTTGCGCCTTTTTAACAGCTTTCTAAAGCTTTGATCAAAGTAGGCTGATAATCTTACCATTAGTCTTTTTAATTTAAATTATGGATCTCATCCTCGTACTAAAAATTAGAAGGATCTTACTAATATATATCAACTCTTTTTCCAACTAAAACGTTAATTTCTTATTTCATGACCAAAAGCTGTCATGTGTATTCAGAACTAACTTCCATGTTTAACAAGAATCATGTAGCAGACACTCTTAGCAAAAAAGATTATACTTGGAACCTTCTACGCTTCTATAGCTTGTCACGTTTTTAAAACTCAATATGGTTCTTTAAGGAACCGTAGATATGGGTTCCCCATGGAACCCCAAACTCCCCGAATCTAAGGTTCTCCATGAAACCTTTTAAGGGTTCTGTAGCTTAATTGTCACGTATTTGGAACCCACTTAGGTTCTTCAAGGAACCGTCTTAATAGGTGCCCCATGAAACCTCAAAACCACAGAAAATACGGTTCTCTGAGGGACCTTTGGGGGTTGTTTATATATGTTCTTATTCTTCATATGCGTTTTATATTGAAAATTATGGGAATGAAGCAATTTCCATCCATCATGTGTTAAGGCGAAGTACTTAAAGGAATATTTCTGTGAATTTTCATATCTATGATAGAGAACAAGTGAAGAAACAAATTGGTGAAAAATCCATCTTGATGTCTTATTACGTTTAAAGCCAAGATAATTCGTAAGCCTATGTACAGATGTAGCGCACATGTCATAAGCAGATCTGGGAAAAATCATCTGTTCGAGTAAAGTGCATACTCAAAATTGAACAAAAAATTTCCATAATTTAGAAAGAGATTATTCATGTTGAAAGAAATACGTAAAAATTGCCGTGAATGTAAAATTATTACAATACACTTTACACTGCAAGGTGACTTTTTAATACACTGGTGAAATCTTTAAACAGTTGAAATGCAATAACTCCTCGGCAGAATAAGATATCAACATGGTTTTTTCCAGTGCGTGTTTTTTTTTTTTAATTATAGTCCTCTATCACATAAATTTAGATTTCACGGGATTATTCCTTTCAATTTAAACTAATACTTGCACTTTTAAAGTGACGATATCATTTGAGACTTTGTCTAATCTACTAATGTTGACAGTTGAGTGCGATAGAATTTACACTGATATTTCACTGAAAAATGCCCACCGCCCGCGGACTCAGCTCCTTTTTATATATATTTTGCAGACGCGCAAAGTAGATGCACTTAGCTCATTGATTGGCTGATATCAATGATGGAATTTAACGTTCATTGATTGGCTGATAACCTAATCATCGTAACAATGTTGAATGTACGTGGAATTATGTCAAAAGTTTGTGTTAGAAACTTGAAATCCAACTTAAGTTTTCTCCAAATTTGTAGATCATAATTTGTTCCTTGATATGGGATTTGGCTAAGATGATTTTCTAAATTTCTACACGGTATCCATGTTAAGAATGTGTTTGTTTTATTTTAGCTTTTTACGGGGTCAAACATTCTATAGTCAATACTCGAAAGAAAATTTCTCTGAAAATACTGCATTTTCATTATCACAAACTTAGTATTTATCGAAACAATTATATATTTGAAATAGTATTTCAACTGTTTTCTTCGCTCTTAAGGTCTAAACATTCAAGAAATAATTTGTAAATTACGTCTGATGCTTTTCTGAAACTTATAGAAAATTGTAAAGAAGCTTTTACAATCCGAAGGAATTTAGGTTCCACAATGAATCCTGACCAACCAGAAAGAACCCATCTACCTCTCAAAGAACTTCGAGTTCTGCAAATAAGACCATTGTTCCACTAGGAACATTGGATTTTTTTGTTTTCCTAAGATGTAACAAAACCCACTCGACGCGCTTGCAAACAAACCTCCAAACAGACCCTTGCCCCACACTCTAAAATGAGAATGGTCAAATTTGACCATGATATGATCAAATATTCACCGATCCTAACTATGGTTAAAATTAAACATTAAATGTGAACATATTATGGTCAAATTTCATATTTGACTATACTATGGTGAAATTTGACTATATTATGGTCAAACAGTCAAATTTATTCTTCAATTTTGACTATAGTTAGGATGCATAGTTGATCACGTCATGGTCAAATTTAATCATTCTTTTTTTAGAGTGTTAGTTATAGTCATTGCATTCTGAACTCACACCCCTTTAAAGGTAATGAGCTAATAGTTAAACAGGAAACGCATCATAATTGAAAAGGTACAAATGGACAAACCAACACAATTGAATAATGCATTAAGAAAGCAAGTTATGCAAGGCAACCAAAACCAATGCGACAACATTGCCAAAAAAGTACTCATAAAGGTTGCAATTTGAACGCTAATTTCCGAACAATGTTCCCTCTTGTGCTCAAGTCAATCTCAACTCCTTAAACTGTTAAAGGTTGGTTTGAAAAATATGGGTTGTCTAAAAGAAAGGTTATCAATAATTTACTACAAATTTGTCAAAATAACATTTTATTGCATGATTACTGGACACTTGGCACTAGTCTCAACCGACACTAATAATAATAATAATAATAATAATAATAATGTATACTTGATAAAGCGCCGGTATCCGCCAAAAGGCGCTCATGGCGCTTTGCAAAAACAAGTCAGTAAAACACTTCAAACTGCACTACTGTACCGCACGCGTATTAATCAGTTAATGGCGCAAGCGTACCGATAGCACTAATCTGAACCGACGGCACCCCTATCGCCCCCACCCCAACCCCACCCTATCTGGCTACGCCACTGTATTCATGCATTGCTGAAAAATGTGATACCAGTGATGGATCCAGGATTTAAGAAATGGGGTGGCCAGAGGAGTGTTTCATGGAGGTGCGAAGCACGGAGCGGGTGTGGGTTTGTGAATTGGTCAAAATGTACCATGATTTTAGATCTTTTCGACAGTTCGAACGAAATACTTTTACCCACTTGTGAGATTTCCTTAGAAAAGGCCTTGGAGGGGGAAGGGGTCCCTGGAAAATAGGGGTTAAGAAAAGCAAGCCCTTGGATGCTCTTAGAGCTGTAGGGGGCATCTTGACTTAATAAAGTTACCTTGCAGTAATCAAGAAAGAAACTTGACAGGTCTGCATGATGCGATGGACCATAGGCAAATATGGATACACATTTTGTTTTGCCGGAAGAGTAGAGGTGGCTAGCTTTCCTATTCACCCCGTGGATCCGCTACTAGCTATACCAGAGGATAAAAGTTCGACTTTCAAAATAGTGAGAAAGCATTCAAATATCTTATTCCATTAAGGAGATATTTAAGTTCAAAATTTGTTATCATTTCTGTATCATTTCGACGTCA
>JAIGNY010000622.1:112500-125000 GCA_020152595.1 Chiridota heheva
CAACTATATGACCAGCTTGATACGCAGTTCTTCTGAACTGATTAAGAGCAGCTTTGTTTGGAAAAAGAAGTCCCTCAGACCTGTCTTTCAATGTGACAAAGCTGCAAGCGAGCTTTATCTTCATTACTTGTTTGATTTGTTCGGTTATATAACATAGTAGCAAAGTGTTCTAAAGGAGCCAAAAGCACATCATAATTGATAGTCGTGTATTGTTTGATAGGTAACATTCACGTTTAAGGATCCTTACCAGCTTACTGTCAGCCCGCACCCACTGTAAAGCTCATCATGCCAGCCAGCGCATAGCAACAAACCACCAAATCTAAACTCATTCGTTTTTAAGACGTGGATTTAAATACTTTATAAACGCATTTCCAGCAATTAATGCACGTGATAGCTATCAACAGAGTCATCTCAAGAACGATGAACACGCCTGAATCAAAGATCAGCGACACGACGTATAACCATGCATCTCAGCCTTTCCGTCGGCATATTACCATTGCTATAAATTGCAAAGAGTTTGACTCAAATAAAGCAACTTTAGACTCTAATATACGCCGACATTTTCAACTTCACACCTACAACCATGCCAACCCATCAGGCCTCAAACAAGCCAAGCTGGCTACCATGAATCTACGAAACAATTAACTGATATTGCAGTCAACAACGAACCCACCAGCTCACCTACCGTACCACCACAATAGTCAAGCGACATCGCGATCAACACCACCAGCCCGAAGAATACGGGTCGCATGCCAATACCACCACAATAGTCAACCAACGTCGCGATCAACACCGCCAGCCCAAACAATACGGGTGGCATGCTGGTCTTCAGTGGCGCAACAATAGGATGGGAAGGGTAAGTAAACCCCACCCCGAGCATGTCAAGGCCCCTGAGAAAAGATATAATAATATATTTGTTATGGAGCCCCGAGTGGCAAATTACCCAGTCTTTTCTACACAAATGAGTTTTATACTGACCTCCGTGGTGTAGTGGTTAGTGATTTGTCCTCTCACCCGCACGTCCCGGGTTCGAATACCGGTAGGTCTGCAAGCAGTGAGTTTTCAACTGGTTATCAAAGGCCGTGGCCGTCTTGATATAATGTCCAGCACTGGATGCTTTCGGGACTTTAAACAAATGTCTTAACTTGTAAACAAAATAAGATCTGTCACGCTTACTTCACCATTATGTTATTTTGAAGTTCTCTTTCATATGAAATGCTCAGCGGACCACTGAACTAGTACCTTGAGTAACAAAACCGTGCGTGTAGTAGATGTGGTGCACAACGCCGAGCATTACTGCACAATGTAACATTAATTTGTTTTTGAATTTGATACAAAACAGCCAAAAGCAACGGCAAAGTGCGAGTATTGGTATAAACAAAATTGCATGAGCAACGTGGTAAATAATTTTGGCATATTGAGATTGGAGATATGCATCTGACAGTCTGAGACAATTGAACATTTTGCGAGAATTATCATCTGTCTGTATGTCTGTTGTCGGTAATTTGATGTGAAACTCCTCAGGGTGTTTTATATAAATCAGTTTATGATCCGAACGATTATCCAAATACGAACGAAGTTGCCTGAGCATTTTGTTAGATTTGTTTTGTATTGTATGCATCTGAGATAATTGAACATTTTGCAGGAATTATCGTCAACTATCGGTAATTTGATGAAATTCCACAGCCTTGTTTTACATTAACGATACGAACGATTATCCGATATATCAAATTTCTCGTTCAAAACATATATAGAATGCTTACAACTGCACAAAGTGTATTCTATATTCCATGCATACTTGAAGGGTATGATTAATTATTTAAATGCTTACCTGTGCTTATAAAGAGCGCAGAATATATACAAAATATTCCTTGCCCTCTTACCCCCCCCCCTCCTCCCCCCCCCAAAAAAAAGTAATACCTCACACATACATGATACAAAATAAGATACAAACTTGAAAATATCAATGTTGTGGTACCTCAACATATATGTTGAGGTATGATAGTGTGTCTGAGGGATAAAATGGCGGTCCGGGGCAATTTGAGTCGTAGCTAACACATACTGAAAGAAAATTGATCTAAAATATGAAGAAAAAAATAGTTGCCATGACAACCACACGTTGAATATTTGGTGGCTCCACATCTAAAATTAAATCTTGGGGCGTGATCGACAATTGTGCCAAAATTTACGCTTTTATCAAATAGTGAGCGATTTTTATACCAAATCCGCTGGACTATCAGTATAATTAACCTTACTTTGTCTGATAAATATTTCTCTTCGTTCATCAAAAAATTGTTTTGTCCTCATATTTCAGTCACACCCAAGAGGTGTGTTTTGAAAGTTATCCCAAACGAGTATCATCAGCTTTCGCTTGAACATCTCCCCAATCTGCTTCATTGTTCTTAATGTATTCCTTTCTCTTCAGGTGCAAAGGCTGAAACCAAGGGACGGCTCTTCTGGGGAATATGATGTCGATTTCACCTCCCAGGTAACCGAGAAACCCCTGGATGAAAACAGTATGGGCAGGGACGATATCCTGGGACCATTCAATGCCTATTCTGCAGCTGGAATAGAAACGGTGAGAAAATAACAGTACGGGAGATCTTCAAGAAGTAGGGGACCTTACTTCTTGGAACTCCTATATTTTGAGATAACATTGTCATATATTACCAATTACCAAACGTTTCAAGCAATAGTTAACGTAATTTTGCTTACTTCAAACTTCATGCAAAGATACCTACATCCTAGAGGAATATTGAAGGATTAGTTTAGCCTGGGATCAATCAAATGCATCACATATTAAAGAAGACATCCAAAGAAACAAAACGGTGAAAAAAAACATTCACAAATCTTGCTCCATTAACTGGTTAAGGAAATATTTCAATTTTAACTTTTCATTTATTTGGACACTTGGAAACGGCTGCAAGCAGGTTAGTTGTGATATCAGTGACAGAATAGCAAAGATATATTAATTTACGACCTGAAGAAGCTTTGTTTGAGGAAAAATAATTCAACTGTGTGACAAAAGTTAAATCACTTTCTTTAAACGTGAGGATTAGGGCAACAACCTTATACTTGCTACCTTACTACACCAGTTATTTCTACACATTAGAATTTCAAACTGGCTTGACTACTGAACCAATTTTTTTAGGATGCTGAACATGCAATTTGCAAACTAGACTGCTAGAGCAGGCGAGAAGCAAAATATTATTTCCATAACCCAAGCAACTAATTATCAAACTTCCTATCATCCTTTGGTTTATAGCTTTAAGCATTTAACTACATAATACGATCAAACGATATGCGCACAACAAGCTAACAAGGAAAGTGTACATGGATTGTTCGAAAACAAGTTCAGTTAATCTTATAATGCCAATATTTGAAAATCTCCACACAGGCAAGCGATATACCCTAGCTGACTCATGCACTTATGCCTGCATTTTACCACTTTAATTCGACAGCCACTTTAGGCTACTATACCATATACAGCCTGGCAGCAGGCCGATGCAGCATTCTCCGCATGCAAAATAGTATTATGGCATAGGCGTAGGAAGGCATTTTTTTGTGTGTGTGTGAGAGAGAGGGGTTGGGGTAAGGAGAGGGGAAGGGGATGGGGGTTCAAAGTTTCAAACTTGAATTCTGGTTACCCCTCAGGTTGACAACGATTCCCAGAAAATAAAGGATATTTCTATTTCATGGGGAAATAGGGTAACTGTAGCAGAGCTGAGAGGAGTGAATGCTTTTGTTCGAGAAGTAAAATTGAAATATTCTTAACATCACTGAAATTGGTAAAACTGAAGAAAAATTTGTTTCAATTATCATAACGGGGAAGTTTGGAAGAATTTGGCAACATTTCCTGAAATTTGAACGACGTTTCGGGAAAGTTGACAACAAGTACCAAAAATGAAGAAAATTTCCAAAATATTGAGAGAGAAAATTTCCCTAAAATTAAAAGAAATTTTCCCGAAATTCAAAGAAAATTGTCCGAAAATGAAGGAAAATTCCCAGGGTAAACTGCCTCTTAATAGGAACTTTCTTTCTCCGGTTATATGCTTTCTTCCCTTTGTTGAAGGTAAAATAGAGATATTTTTAACATAAAATTGTATTTTGGAAAATTTTGGAGGAATTTAGCAACATTTCCTGAAAATTCACCGAAACGAAATTTCCCCGGAAAAATTGCCACCGGAGAGGATTTCTCCTTTCCGGTTAAAGTACACTTTCGTCCTAGTTAGGAGTTCAAATTGGGAAGTTTCAAGATTAAAGCTGGTAATATCGAAGGAAAATTGGAAAATTAATTTACCAGACTAGGAAATTCCGCTTGTGACTGGGAATACATGGAAGTTACTTTAAAAAAATAAAAAAAGTCTATAACAAAAGTGGCTGAAGTACACTTCAGTCCCCCACACTTTTGTGACTGGGGAATTAAGCCACCCAATTCCCCGTTTCCTTCGCCCATATAGTAGTATAGGCCTTTATTAAGATTAAACATTATCATCGTTTCCCTGCATCCATTTCTTTCACCAAAAATAATCTGTTTTGATGCACTAGTTACACCGCAAAACAGACAAAGGATGAGATTGTGAATATAATACAATTTTTCTCCTTTAAATTTGCTAAAACTTTTAATTGTGCTTTTAAATTTTCCGACTTATGACGTAACAGAATGATTTTTTATGTACAGACAGTAGCGCGAGAGGAGTCCTGCAGGCCCTGGGGGCCTCATAACATACACATCGCAGTGTCAATCGCTCGGGCCCCCAAATTTTGTTCGGGTCCGTGGTTCTCACAGATATGGTCTGTGGGAAATTTATGTGCAATATTTCGATATGTGTTATAAGCATTTACATGAATTTGAATTTGTAACATAAATTTGTAGAAAACACTTTTTTCTTTGCGACGCGGCAGTGCACTTACTTAACAACAACTAAGTGACTTGCACTGCTACCACCTCTCAAGCCGCTGTAATAGTAGATTCTGTCCCTTCAAAAATTCTGTCTGGCCGTACAAAATCTCCATGAAGGTTCTGTCCGGCTGGATAGTTCATCCAAGCATACTGTCTACAACGGTATCACTGGTTCAGCGCATCGCGTTTACCTATATCTGACCGCCTCGGCTGTTATGGAATTCTTATTATGCTGAGACAAATCATTATACATACTGTACCAGGCTGAATTCGGTTGCATTCAACTTAAAATCAGTCATATTCTTGATTGTAAAATAATATATTATGTTTCCACTCATTTTAGCAATGTTTGCTTTCAAGGATATCCTGCATTTAAGATACAAAATTTATTCACAATATATGTACATAAAAAAGTCAACGAAAATACAAGTTGTTCTATATATTATATGTCTATGAAGCTTAAATAAACAGCAATTAATAAGGCTAGAGTGTATGCTCATGGTGAGATATAATGTTCTTATTTGGCAACACTAACGTTGCCTATAAATAAACAAAATTAAAGGAGCACTAGACCGAAAAGTAGCTCGTTTTTTCGAGTTTCACAGATATGTCATCCACAACAAATTGATAAAGTTAATGCCTCCATAGCTCACAGTCGACGTGATGATATAGGTCACTTGAATATTCATATTAACCAGACAATTGCTATACCGTTGCGTGCTAGTTAAGCATTTGATTTTTGTGGGGACCCTTTTAATATACGCCCTCGAAAGTTTTCGGTCTAGCGCTCTTTTAAACCCTTTGCAGTTTTCCTTTCGGTCATTTTGTTCACAATTGTTAAATCCATATTTCAGGCCCGCTAAGCAGGGGAAGGGGAGGGATATGAGGAGGGGCGCTAGGGGATGCCCCATAATGATAGTGAAGTTTATCCTACTTTTTGTTATATTAAGTTGCATGAGTTGGACTAGTAGGGTATGGCGTTTTCTCCATCATTTAGCCCCCATTTTAAAAATTGTTCCTACTCACTCACACTCACTCACTCACTCACACTCACTCACTCACACTCACTCACTCACACTCACTCACTCACTTACACTCACTCACTCACTCACACTCACTCACTCACTCACACACATTCACTCACACTCACACTCACTCACACTCACTCACACTCACTCACACTCACTCACACTCACTCACACTCACTCACTCACTCACACTTACTCACTCCTGTACGTGGCGTCTAAGACGTCCATTGTGCGAGCACCGCATCTCCATTCTTCCCGATCTTTTGCAATCCTCTGGAGGTCCATTCTCTCTACTTCCACCAACTCTGCATCCCGTGTGACGACATCTAACCAACGGGTCCTACATCTCCCTCGCTTCCATTTCCCTTCTACCATCTCAGGGTTCCAGTATTGTAAGACACTGGGGAGTCTGGTTGGGCTCATTCGAATGACGTAACCGTACCACCTGAGACGTGCATTCTTTAGTAAGAGAGAAACAGGCGGTTGGTATGTCTTCTCCCTAATTTCGCAGTTCCTGGTGTGATTGAACCTACTGCATGCCTTACACTTAAATAAGAATTTGAGATAGGCCTATCTAATAAGAAACATCTTTTTGTTGTTGGTTTTAATCATATCTTGAAAGATATTTCAATGTTCTTATATAGAGATTTTCAAAGAATACATTTTTTGATAATTAGAATCCTACTGTTAGTTAAAATGTGACGGTAGGCAGATTATTGAAATCTGTTATAATTGATACTTTTTAGAGGTATTTGAAATTAGCAGTCGCGTAGCCAGGGTTACATTTTTATGAGGAAAAAACCCTCGTTAGGGGCAAAGCTATCATTGTTCAACCAAAAAATAATATATTAATGTGTGAGTGTTCCAAGGACGTAGGAAGGTCATCTCTCAGGTGCGGCAAGAACCCTCAAGTTGGGTCTGTTACAAATGGGAAAATCGTACTGGTAAATTCAACTTCCATCAAACGTTGCTGCTCATCAGCTAATTTTCGGGACATCTTATTTAATTATTTTCTAATAATAACATCAATTTTTCCTTCAATTATACCAATTATTAAAATTTCGTTTTGGTCATTTTCCCAATGTTAGCTCCCAACTTAGGAGGTGTAATCCTCTCAGTAAAAAGTTTTCCACCAACACATCAGGTAACTTTTGTTTCGAATTCCAACCAAACTTTGAAAAGATAATTTTCGGCGAATCATGCTTTCTCTTCGATACCAAAGTTTGCTAAATTTTGATATTATTATCTGAGACTATCTGAGACTGAGACCATCTGAGTCTGAGACCATCTGGGTCTGAGACCATCTGGGTCTTAGACCACCTGGGTCTGAGACTATCAAGATCCAAGACTATTTCAGTGCAAGAACATCTCGGTCACAAACTACCTCGGTCCCAGACCATATCGCTCCGAGACCATCACGGTCCGAGACTATCTCGGTCCCAGACCATCTCGCTCCGAGACCATCTCGCTCCAAGATCATGTCGTTCCGTGACCATCTCGCTCCCAGACCATCCCTGCCCGAGTCCATCTCGGTCCGATTACTTGGGTCCCACATCATGGTTCCAGATCATCTCGGTCCGAGAGAATCTGTTGACGGGTTTTGCCTTCTAAATAAATCAGCCAAATTTTTCGGTCAGTTTTTTCTACTTGTAATTTTTAAAACCCAACGCAGATAAGAAAGTTCGGAAAGTCTAGAAATTTGCCCATGAATTTGAAAACAAATAATCGGTCCCAGGAATGCCTTGGAAATACGCGAAAAGGACAAGACGGCAAAACTCAAAGAAAAGGGATCTCACTTTTAATGAGGTCACTAAGTTGAGTCACCATGCATGCACCATGCATGCACCATGCATGCACCATGCATGCACCATGCATGCACCATGCACCATGCATGCAACATGCATGCAACATGCATGCACCATGCATGCACCATGCATGCACATAGAAATAAAAAAGAAGTGAAATAAACACAAATTTTATGACAAAAAAAAACATTATTCATATCATAAAAATATTTTATCACAATATCATCAAAACAATGTTTTAAATAAAAGAACAAATCTCATTTGGACAATTCTTTCTCCTTGCCCGCGTATGGAGGGCACTTCTTTCTCCTGTTTCCCCATGAGGTGAAGGGCAGGGGAGATACCCCCCGTTTCTCCGGCCCCGTGGTGCCTGCGTCATTGGGCTACTCGGTCCTGCATTTCATTCAAGTGACGCGGCAACAAGTGATTGGAACTTGTCCTCCCCTACAGTGAGAAATCAAAATTAAAAAGAAACAATTGCAATGATTCAAGGCCATCTATTCTGATTAGATTGGCGGCGTACATTTTATTCCAAAACGACACTAATTGGCCTATCAACGTAAGTGCACACTGCACCATCGTGTTTCGACCAATCAAAGCACAGGATTTGAATTTCATTTACCTTGTACCCTAGAGACGACAACTGACCTTTAAGTATAAGTTAGTATCACCACTCCCCTACGTGTATCTTGATGTCTTTATTCACTTGTGTTGTGTAGGCCTTGGTTATGGATGGACAATTTCGCATTTTTTATCATGCCAACATGCAAAACTGGCAAAGGCACGCTCAAAAAGCCCCAAATGAATCCTTTGCAAATATATTTTACTTGCCCATAAAATTCTTCAAATAGCAGAATAGGTAAACATTCCGAAGTTCCTGCAGCTGTACAAATAAATAACAAGAAAAATAGCAACTAATATAATGGTGATCGCTGTCAAGGTCAAAAATAAACACAACACATGTTTAATTTAGCTTGTAACTTCGAGGATTCTCGGACTTCGACTCCGACTTCGAAATCAGAAGTCAAGTTTAAGATTCAGTTGTTAGGATGTTGGTTGCATTATTTTCAGTTTATAGAACAGTCTTTGAAATTTGAACTGTTAAAGAAAAGCAAATTAAATGTACGTTTATAGCTAATCAATTTTTGAGTTTTTTAATTTGATAATATGTGCAAAATTAATGATGTATGAAAGGAAAAACACAGATGAAAAATGTTTATGTCAATTTTTCAGATTCTTTTCAAAATTTCAACAATCGAAGTTGCCGAAAAAAGAACAGAGAAAACAATGTGTTTTCTTAGTCAACTCCTAAATTAAAATAAGTTGTGGTCATGTGGTGGAGAAGTGGCCGCAAGGAGGTTGGTAGCGCTGGACAGCGGGGCGGTTTTTTCGATTCAGGAGTCACGTGGGAAGTAACTATACCCTGGAGGCGCCGTACATGCTTTGAGGGTGGGGTTGGGTGTTACGGTGGGTGGGTGTTGGGGTGGGGTTTGGTGTTGGGGTGGGGTTGGGTGTTGGGTGGGGTTGGGTGTTGGGGTGGGGTTTGGTGTTGGGGTGGGTGTTGGGGTGGGGTTGAGTGTTGGGGTGGGGTTGGATGTTGGGGTGGGGTTGGGTGTGTTCGGTTAGGGTTGGGTGTTGGGGTGGGATTGGGTGTTGGGGGTGGGTTTGGGTGTTGGGGTGGGTTGGCTGTTGGGGTGGGGTTGGGTGTTGGGGTGGTGTTGGGTTTGAGTTGGGGTTTAGGGTGGGGATGTGGATTGGGGTGGGGAGGGGTGTACATAAACATTTTTTCGACAGCTGTAATCGTTGTTATGTAACAAAACGCTCGCACACGTAAAAATAGGCCACAGACGTTAACAATTCGATTTTCCAGAAATTAGTTACTTATTCTGCATTTGGATTTAATTTGTGTTGCGAATCCCGTTATTGATCACATAACTTTCCTATTTTATAGTCAATATACATTTTCATTTTGATCCTGCCGATCGACTGAAAGTCAAATATGTTTGGGGCCCTTAGTGATGTTAACTGTTTGGCACGTTACTTACATATTTAAGAATAAAGAAGTTCTGGCGACCAAGATTGTCAGACACCCCAGCAGGCTCGCCTATGATTACACTGTTATTCCTCCTATTTAAACTTTTTTATACATTATATATATATATATATATATATATATATATATATATATATATATATATATATATATATATATATATTTATATATTTATATATATATATATATATATATATATATATATATATATATATATATATATATATATATATATATATATATATATATGTATATATATATATATATATATATATATATATATATATATATATATATATATATATATATGTATATATGTATATATATATATATATATATTTTATATATATATATATATATATATATATATATATATATATATATATATATATATATATATATATATATATATATATATATATATATATATATATATATATATATATATATATATATATATATATATATATATATATATATATATATATATATATATACATCAGACCTACATAATATTTACAATACGACTGTACGTACAATTGATTTCTTGAAATGATTTTGCCCTTTGACACACAGGGCGATCTTGTTTATGCAAACTACGCGAGAGTGGAGGATTTCTTTTACTTAGAGAGAGACCTCAACATCAGTGTGGCAGATAAAATAGTCATAGCAAGATACGGGAAGATTTACAGAGGTGACAAGGTAAGGAAAATATGAAGAATTCACATCCCCACCCAGGGGTGTAGTTAACTTAGAGGGGGAGGGAACCCAAAAAGTTTCCCTGTGACATGTGGAAAAATTGCACGGGTAAGCCTATATGAACAAATTTCTATCAAAGATTGCTGTTAATTTATAAATCGCCTTCAATTTTTTTCCATTTCCGGGAGTTTTCATTCATTTTCAGAAAATTTCCTTCCTTTTCTGACAAATTCCTTCATTTTCGGAAACGTTTCTCCCAATTTTAGGAAATTTTGGCAAGTTTTCGGGAACTTTTGGCCAGTTTTTAGAAAAGTTTGGCCAATTTGGGGAAAGTTTTACCAAAATAGCCAATAATTTTACCACATTTTTAAATTTTATGTTGTTAATTTCCCAATTTCACCTCTTAATGGAGCAGAAAGCATTCCACTAGGAAGGTGAAATTCCCTCCTTTCAGCCAAATGTATGCAGGGTAAGAACTAGGAAATTGATTGGGACTGAGGGGGAGACGGGAAGCTATGTTTCAGGGGATAAGGGAAGGGTGGAGGAAGGGACTATCGATCGGACAAATAATGTCGCTGGTTCAAATATGTTCTGGGATAAAGTGGGGGAGAGGAGTAAAATGATCTTGTCAGGGTGACAAAGACTCCCTGTTCCCATCCGGCAAAGGGCTGAGATACAATAGGTGGATAGGAAATGGGAGGGTGGCGGATAATAGATAAAATGGCCCCACTTAGGCAGTAGAGAAAACGCCGTGACGCCTCCACACATACAACACAAATTGATACCACGGTATCCACCCTTTGTATTTCACATTCTCAAAATTATTCTGATACCAATTTGACTCACTCAAGTGGCATTATCAACAATTTTCAAGATGCTCTTGTTCTATCTTTATTAAAGTTCTAATTATAGTGGTTTTCAGGACAGACATGCTTAATGCACCAAAAGAATGGTTGAAATTCCTTGTAATAAGAAAAGTCTAATGGTACCCTACAGTTTGTGATAAAACTTACAAATGAACATTAAGAAAGGGAGATGACAAGTGAATAAGATTGCATTATGTTCTATAATCTTTCGTGCCATTTACTCAAATTCAATTTAAAATATCAGGTGATCAGAGTATTTAAGCATTCACTATAACAAAGTAAACAAAGTTAGTTCAACATATGTTTAACATCATGATGACAATGTATAATACTATTTTCCACTGATGAAAACCCTTCACTTTCCTTTCTACCATGGCAATAAGGCTTAGTGAGGCTTCATTGCTTTGCACTTGCATCTGAAGCACTTCAATACAAATTAGATCTGACAATTTAATCAAACTCCCTTAATCATCCAAACTTTAAGCCGTAAAACAAGAAACTTAACGTTAACAAAAATCATTACAAATCTAATTGTCGTGTGTAATCAATGAAACATTTGAAGTATTTTTTCTGAACTCTACTATGACATTTGATCATATAATTTATAAATACATACATTGTGTATTTTACCCACCCTCTCACTTTAAATTTACTGAAGCTAAAAAAAAATGAAAATTATTTGAATAATAATTTCACTTGAAAACAACATTTTTTCCTAAATATGTCATCTGAAGCTAAAAATACCTGTTTAGAAGAAGTACAAGTAAAACTGCTTTATAAAAGAAATGGAACAACAAGCCCTCAAAAAAGTAGGAATGCTTCATCCATGCCAATATTGTGCTCAGACATCTACGACATTGCTACTCGCAGTGCCTTCACTGAATATATCATAGTGTGCACGCTGTGTTACGCTATAACCATTCCCGAAATAAACTCTGTACGTACGTACGTAATAATAATTATATGTAAAATTGTACATTGTATGTACGGGATGTGCGGGAATTGACGCGTACATTTTCGGTGGCCTTGAGATGTTCGATTTTTAAACATGTGGGAAGTCAGAACATCACTGATGTAGGGGCGCGAATCTTTCATGCTAGTGAGATAAAATGTCTCACTCCGAATGATCCAATGTCCACCTTGATA
>JAIGNY010000623.1:0-10000 GCA_020152595.1 Chiridota heheva
GTTCTTTTTAAAATCTTGTTCCTTTTCTTTTAAATCAAATGAGTATGTGAGAATACAGGGTTTTCAACTATAAAACTTATCAACATCATATTTTCATGTTGTACTGTTTACAAAAAGATGCAACCTCAAGATAAATTGATAATTGTAAACAAAGATATGAAATGTGGGGTTAAAAATCATCATGAATTAAAAGTACACTTGAGACTGTCAATGTTTTTAACGATACATGCTATAGAACATTAAGTGTTGTTGACACTAACAACAAACAATCAGTGAATCTAAATTTAACTATATGGTATGTTTTCTACAGCACTTTTCTTCGTTTGAATCTCAGTTGAATTGTTCTTTAAAATATCTTTTGGATTTTATATGAGTTCTAAAGTTTTTTAAAGAATATTAATGTTAATTTATTTTTTTGCAGGTTTGAACAAATATTCATGACTATTTTCGTTGAAAAAAAAGATTTTAAAAAAAATTCTGGTAAGCATGCACTAATCAGCGCCTTTTTGTTTTTCCCCAATGGGGGAAAGGGATTTGATGGGGTTTTTATGAAATGTCCTCGAAAGCACAGCCCCACCAATCGTTTAAAATTTTGATTAAGACCTGATGAAAATCGTCGTTCATTATGGATCAAAAAAAATTGTACACTTTTTAAGATTGCGCATGAGATTGCATGAAGATTTTTTATGCTCGGATAATTGTTATTAGCACTGTATTATCGAACCTAAATGATGGGGGTTTTATTGTTGCAAAAATCCTCCAAAAATTTTGGGCCCCCTTTTTGCCAGATATATTTGGGAAAAAATTGATACTTAGGGTTTGGGGAAAAAATTTTAAAAGATATTTTTTCCAAAATTTTTATGAGTTCCCACTGGCCCTAAGTATAGGTGATACAAAACTAATTTCTTTGCAGCAAGCTTTTATGTTCAAAAAAAAAAAAACTAAATGGTTTTTTTTAAAAAGGGGACCTTTTCAGACTGACGAAATAAATTTAAAAAAGGGTTATTTTAAAAAAATTTAATTATACTAAATTCCCCCTTTTTGATCTTTTTTTTTTTGAAGATTAAAAAAAATAAAAAAACATCAAGCAAAATACCCCCCAAATTTTCCTAGCCTTTAATTTAGAAAAACATCATGGGACCTTTTTGATTTGGGGCTGACTTTAAAATTTGGGGCCCTCTGGTCTAAAGTATACTAAAAAAAAATTAATATCTTATTCCCCCGAAAAAAAGATTACCCCATAAAGGGTTCTTTGTTTTCATATTATTTTTGACATTAAGTATTCCGATTACTAAACATACAATGGCTAATCATCTACAAGCAGATTAAGTTAAATATGATCATACATTTTTTAGCAATTTGTTATATTTTATCAATTTTGTACACAATATCTTTAATTTTTGAAGCTGTGATTAAAAAAAGAAGGGGAAAAAGGGGCAAAAATGTTCGAACCTACAAAAATTTTTAAATTTTTCCGTGGGGAGGGGGGGGACCATATAAAACTATTTGTTGGACATGCTTTGAAAAAGATAGTTGAAAAATGTCCTCGATTTATTCCCCTCCCCTATTTTTTTAAATATCTTTTTTCCCCCCCAGCCACGCAGGTGTTGTGGCCCCTTTAAACAATGCTTTAATTTTGAAATAATTTATGTATGTTAAAACTTACGTACTATGTATGAGTGAGTAAATGGTTTTTAATTGTTTCAAACTTAAAGAACAAAGATCTAGAAAATTTGATAAAACTTTCAAAAGGGGCCCCTTGCCCCACCCCAAATTTAAAATTCCAAAGGGGACCTCCTGCCCCGTCCTTCCCCAACCCTTTTAAAGGGGACCTTCCCCTTCGCCCGCTTTCACAATGTCCCTTGCTCCCTGGTTTGACATTGGCACACCACGGGCATTCATTCATATGATCAGGGGGTTTTAAAATTATATACCTTTCTTTTTCTTGTTACAAAATTTTAAAACATGTTACCCAATCTAATCTGTCGGGGGATACAGTTGCTGACTCAAATTGCATATTTTGGGGCCCTTTATAACATGAGACATTTAAAGTTGGAGAGAGCTTCACATTTTACAGTATACGCAATTCATATATTTTATCAGGCGATCAAGGGTTTTTCATTGAGGGGATAACTAATGCGGGGTTTTTCACCCCCCCCCCTGAAAATTTTTCCATTCTCCTGCCGCCATCTATTTTTAATCATTTTCCCCTTTTCAGTGCACCTTCAATTTGTGGGTTTTTTCCGGGGGGGTTTTTACTCATGGGTTTTGCTTTTTGTTCCCAATACAAAACCGCAGACCAAAAAACCCCCCGTGATCAGTATTTTGCGAACATGCTATTTAACTCAGCAGAATGAGCACGTTGAAATGTTTCAGATTTTTAAATTTGGTTTTTTTAGTCCACCCATACACAGAGTGAAAGTGGAAATCAAATCGTACGTGACCTCTCATATGTGCCTGTCTAATAGTCTATGGGCCAAATATCGAAACCACCCCACCCGTTGGATTTTAACCACTCCCTTTTTTTAGTCGGGACCTCGCAATCTTTTTCCCTTTTGTTTGCCATTAAACAAATGGGGGGTTTAAAGGCCATTGTCGGCAACAAGTGATAAAAAAAGGGAAATTTAAGGAAATGAATATTTGTAACTAAACAACATTAAAACAATATATGTTTAATTATGTATATATATTTGAAGCTGCCTTTGGTTGTAATCAAGATCTAGGTCATTTGAGGTCACAATCACCTTATCATAACTTGCCAGGGAAATGGTGACAAAAACTTAAATTTTGATAGAAAATTTCAATCTTTCAAACTTATAAAAAAACACATTCCAGTGCTAAATATATATTTGAAACTGCCCATTGATTGCAATCAAGGTTGGGTTTTTGGTAAAATTTATGCCCAATCAGGACAATTGCCATGTCAATGCCTGAAAAAAAAATAGGGAAAATTGAAATATTTTTGAAAACAATGCTAGTGTATGGCATATGGGAATGTAATGTCAAGTCACAATCATGCCCAATCATAAAAGTTCCCATATAACTTTTGAAAAATTATTGGTAAATTTTGGGAAAATGTCTTTCCCTCTTCTTATTTTAAATATTTACAATAAAATTAAATCACAATATAAAAAATTTTGTATAGGCCTGATAGATTTTAGATTAGCCGGTCGTTGAATCAATATCGGGGTCTAAATACGTCATGCTTTCGCAATGCCTAGAGGAATGTTCTTTTACATAAAATTTCTTGTATTCTAAAAACCATTATTATATTTGTAAATACTTTTTTTTATTTAGATACATGCATTTTTTTGGTTACATCTGCAAACTCAGAAGACAAATGCTGATCTGTAAGTTCCTGACAATTTCCCTAAGGGGAAATATTGGTTTTCATGGTGATTTTCATCCCAATTCTGTTTTTCCCAAAAAATGCCCACCAAAAAAATCTTAATTAAAAAGATGTTAAAAAAAACCCACAAAGACAGCAAAAAGCAATCTTTAATGTCTGTATGCCATCTACTTTCCAAAACATATAAAATGGTATCTACATGAGGTCAATTTCTCTAATTCATATAAGCAATATCCTCCTCATCATCAAACATATCTTTTTGCATGTTATAGGTCATTTATATCATCTTTCTGACCCTGCCCCAATACTAAACGATCAGTTCTTTTGGTAGCATTTAATCTTCTGTCCATTTCCCAAAATTTTCCCCGTAAAACCCCACCCATGACATGGGGTTTTTGGAAAAATCCGGATACCCCAAATCAGCTTTTTCCCATGAAATGATAATTGGATAAAACAAATCCAAGGAATCTGAGGTGGAAGAAAACTTAGGTCGATGCCCTTCACGGGACGTGCGGTTTTTGGGGTGTAAGTCGGAACATGGTATACCGCACGTTGATGCCCTTTGATTTGTCTTTGCCCCATAAAAAAGACAGGGAATTTTTTAGATCATCAAACGTTCCTGGATTAGGTAGATTTTTATAAACCTGTAAAACGGGAATATTTGCGTTTTTTTGCAGCACAGCGGGGGCCCCCTTTCCCTTTTACGAACAAATGAACTAATAGATCACAGCCGGTAAAAGTGTGGAGTGAAAGCAATGCATTGAAAAGATTGTTCCCAATCCCCCGGATTTTTTCCCCCATCTTGCCCAAAAACCCATGTCTATATGTAAATTGAACAATTACCACCCAAAATAAATCCTACCTCACTTACTTCTAGATAGCCAGCCTGTCCCGGAAAAACCCCACCTATTTTGCCCCACGAAGCCAAAATTCCCCGGCCCATGCCTACTATGACGGTTATAACCAAGAACCCCTTTCACTTAGATTGAAAGCTTAGCCCCCCTATGCTTTTAGACCCCCCCAAAAGAACCCTGCCCTTACTGGTCCCCCTTTCTCCCACTTTTTTGATAGACAAAACCCCCATCCCCCTTCGCTTAAAAAATCAGACCTTCCATCGCATCAACCCCGCCACTCGGCACCTTCTCCTGGCCCACTTTCCCTTGGGCCACCCCCCCCTTTCTTACCTGGGCCTCTACACTCATCACAAAACCCCCCCCCTAACCTCTTCATCAATCCCCAAAACCAAATCAAAGAAAAACCTCAAATTAACCTCCATCTATACTGATGGCTTCGGGGAAAGGGAAAAAGACACTGCTGCTGCCGTCATCCCAAAACATCACCCCCAGTAAAACTTCCCAACTCATCCATCTTTCAGCCGAGGCTAAGGCCATTCTCCCCGCCCCCAACTTTTTGATACTCCGCTCAACCACTTTGCCATTTTCCCGACTCAAAGGCTCTTCTTCTTCTTTACTCAATTGAAATGGATAACCCCCAATGCCACCTCCTCATCCGGCCCTTTTTCCCCCCCTCTGCAGGAAAAGTTTCTTTTCTTTGGGTACCCCCCCATTTGGGATCCCTTTAATGACAGGGCTGATCACCCGTTTCCCTCAACCCCCTCCCTACTCCTTCAAAACCCTAATCAAAGCTTATCGCTTCCTTGTTCGTGACCGGGCCCAAAACCCCATGGAACCCCAAATTTATAAAAAACTCCAGTCATCCAGCCCCAACGAAAAAATCCACCCAAAACCCCCCGTACGACAACTTCATATTACCGTCTTAAATTGGTCACACCCACCCCCCCCTCTCACCTCCAGGGTCCCCCAACCCCCCGCAACAATTGTCATTGCACCCCACAATCCATCACGTTCTCCTTTTTTGCCCCTGTACAAACTTCCCCGAGCTTATGCTTCCCAACTCAATTGCTGATTTCTTCCAGAAAATCCTCTGGGTAAAATTATCTCCTTTTTTCATCATGCCCCCACAACCATTTTAATTTTCCCCCTTCCACCCCCCTCTCTTTGCTTTTGGGTTTTTTTCCATGCACCTCCCCCCTGTCACACCTTTTTTGACCTTTTTTTTCTTGAATTTTTTTTATTCTCATTCTTCCCTTTTCCTTTCCCTTTCCCACCCCTAGAATAATCTGACCTTTAACAATTTGACCTCGTTGTCTTCCGTTAAGCCCTATCAAAAAACAAACAAACTGTTCCATTTTATGTCCCCAGCATTGCAGAGTTAGGAACTGCAGAGCGATTCACCTCATTCCTTTCTTTCTTAAGTAGCTCCATTCACCAAAATGTGTGTTCAAGTTGAGAAGTGTGTTTAAAATAGTGATGTATATTCAATTGGGTTCTCTTGATTGAAGAAGAGAGGGGCATTTTATCTAGACAGGCCCTGTGCAAGGTGATTCAGATTCTTTTAGCCTCAAAAAAACATCAGAATGTTTTTCCATGAACCCAGAGAATTGTGCGTTTTTCCTTTTATCCCCCGCACCCTTTTGCTTTGTACCCATCATACTTCTGTATCCATTCCTTCCATTTGAGTTTCTTGACAGCGGACAAGGTTTAAATTTTGTTTTTTCCAGAACTGACATCAGCTTATTTCCTGCTCACGATGACTAATCCATCTTCATCTTGAAATAACCAAATCCCTAGAGCTTCCCTCGATTTCTGATAACATACCGGCCCTGTTTTGGGTTTTCCCTTCATGACTTTTTTTATGGAACCACGACACACTGCAGATTCAACTAGCACTTCCCCAAACCCTTTTTTATCTTTCCAATGCACAATTTTCATCCATGTGGGGAAAGCCCCCCGTCGAATGATGAATTGCAAAATCGATCTGCTACGACCACAAACCGTAGGCCTTCTTGCGAGCCAGATCAAACGTATCTGTATCCACCCAGTCTGAAGGGGATTTGACGTGGCGCATGACGTCATCAAGGGGCCCTATGTATTTGAAATTTAAAGTTATGGCATTTTTCAAATTCATTGGGTTTTTCTTGGCGTTGCCATAGCCCGCCAGTGGGGGGGGATTTCAATTAGGTGAGGGGGGAAAACCCCAAATTTTCATAATATTAAATTCATGACAGGGGCAAAAATACAATTTTTTGATGGGAGGGGGGGAACAAATAACAAAATGAATGGGGGGAAATACCCCACCCCCCCCCCTCCCTCCGACACCCGATGGAAGTCTAAAAGGCATAACTTTACCCCTAAATGACCCGATCTTGATTAACCAACCAGCAGTTAAATCTATAAAAAATGGCATTTTTTCTCAAAATTATTTTATCATCATAGTTATAAATCCTAAAAATGAATCCCCCTCAAAAGACTCAAATCTTGATAAATCAACTGGGCAAACAAAATATATACCTGAACACAAAAGGGGCAATTTTTATCCAGACAAAGATATGCCATTTTCAAAATTTGTTTTCATTTAGGCGTTGCCATGGCAACCCCTGGCCTCCCCCCACCATCAGTTTTGGCAAAAAGAAAAAACAATTGTGAGGGGCCCGACTAACAAAAAGTGTAGTGAAAGAAAAACCCCAAAGGGGGGGGGGGGGGGGCTCTTTGACCGACTTTAAATTTGTTTTAAAAAGCATCTCCCTGGTTTTTAATTTTTTTGAGATTTGGTCAACGAATTTTGCATCAGTGATAAAAATTGTATTTTTTTAAGAGGTATTCCATGTATTTTTTAATTAAAGTCTCGAAAGGTTTTAACAAGTATCAGATTTCATGCGTAATTTCGCTAAAAATAACTCTTTAGCTGTAGACAGTAATCCTATTCGCGTTTCGTACCGGTGCCGCTCTGGGCTATGATATTGGTCAGTTGGTATGGCATGTCCCCATACACGCATGTCTATTAGTTACATGTATGGACATATATGTTTAATCATATCGCAGTATTTTCCAATCAGAATTCGGACATTCTGCTATGAATATGCAAATTCTCGTAATCTTATTTAGGTCACGCTGTATCGGATTGATTACAAGTTGTATGATAGGTCATGACATAGCCTAGAAGATAACGTGTAAAGTTGTTGTTTGATCATTTTCGCTTGTCGTACAGTATGTCTCAAGTGTCAGTAAGTTTTGTGCTACATTGCATCGGGGCTAGAGCGTTATATTAAATCCACTAACGTTAAAGATAGAGTTTTGTTGCGGTTGGTGAACGGCAGCATTGCGTAAGCCGTAATTTGCCGATGTGGGCGGCAGATTGCCAGAAATAAGTTTGTTTTAAACCTATAAGTTTTCGTGGGTGGACACGTGAAAGAATCATCGCTAGGTACGGTAGTATTCAATGGGACATTCAGGGCTGCTAATAAGGTTGTGACGTTTAACCCGTTTAGAAATCATGCTACGTGTAAACAAATATTAATTCAATTTTTATGTTTGCTTTTTCAAGTTTATAAATTAGAAACCATTCGCCAACCTTATGTTTCAATCTTTACCCACTATGTCATTGCCTTCACATTTTCACGGGGCCATATTCCACCTCAGCCATTCCACGACCTTGGGATGGGATGCATGGAATGTAGCCAACATGTGCTCATGAGGAAGGCGCTAGGCCAGGCTAGCACTCGTTTATAACCCGTCAAATACACTGAAATTTCCGCCATATCCATTCATTATCAATTCACAATACATATCTTAACCACTGATCGGTGTAAGTAAATTTACCCCCAGTAAATTTTGCCCCGGCTCTTATTTCCTAGGAAACGTGGGCTGAACAATTAAGCCGTAGCCATCCAGTGAATTTGTTCCCCCTCATAGTAAAACAGTCCCTAGGAAATTTGGGCCCGTCCTTCTTTCCTATGAAATATGGAACAATAACATGCATTCTTTTCCAATCTACCTATTCCTAAAGTTATGGCCCAGAAGAATTTGCGTTAAAGTTAGAAACACACAAGTCATGAAATTAAACCCGGTAGCGATACCGAGAAATCAAGAAAATTCCATACGCATCGATGACCTTTAGCCTATAGTTGAAAGTATTCAGCTTTTAAAATTATAATGTGCAGTGAAAACATTGAAGTAATTCTCGTTTCACATCAATTGTGATAAAATTACAGATTAATTCGTGTCTTTTAACATTACTTCAAAGAAGTAACAATTATTTCAAAACTAATAATTGTATTTACGGACTTAAGATTAAATGTTTGCCTGGAGTACTGTTATTGTTTTACGACCGGATTACCAGGAGTTGTTACTTGGATTACGAATCACCAAAATCAGCACGTGTTGACACAAATTAATGCGGTAATGGCCTGTTCATGCTCAAAACTCGGTAATATTCTCACGCCGTGTGATCTGTCATCCCCAGTTGCGGAAGTCACGTGGTCGCTATAGCGTTTCTCAACATGAGTAGTTACGGACAACAAACAATCATTCTTGGTTTTAGGGGAAAAAACTTTTAAACACTTGAATATTTATTGCTATATAACAGCCCCATTAGTGCTGATTTGGGTGAAAATACATTAGTAGAAATGATGACACCTCAGGTAGAACCATTTTGAGGACACTTCAGGGGTGATGTGCAGGACACTTCAGGAGTGACGTCATATTTGACATCAGCAATACGTCAGTGATCCCCAAAGCGACATGAGCGTAATCAGGGGAGGTAGAAACAGATCAATGACGTTATACAGGCCTAGAAAGAAGGTTAAACACTGGGGTTGAAGTGATGGAATAGTCATGCGCTGACGTCACATGGCAACAGAAGGCATTTCGAGAAGAGGATTGTTAATGAAAACAAATGGCTGGGGAGAGTATACTTATATAAATAGTGTATGCAAAGCAAATCAGAACCATTTGCGACTGAACCAGGAACCAAGAAGTTTGATCGTGTACAATAAACATCGCGAGCATTCCATCAGCTATTGAACCGGTATTAAAAGCTTGCTGGAACAAGTCTTCTTAGATCTTGCTCTTCAAGAAGGCAAACACGATTTTGAAACGGGATTGTGCCGGTTGTGAGACTGAAGGTAATAATCAGAAGGATCATATATGCATCACAAGAGAAATTGACAGGGGACAGATAGAACAGGCTTTAAACGGTGTCAGTACCGAATTGGTGAAGTGTATGTTTTACAGAGCTGCACATACCTTACGACTCAGGCATAAGGACTGAAACGTATTCGGAAACAAGTTAACGTCTATCGTAATTATTGGAAGTCTGTTGAACCAGGTGGTCAGATATACAAAAAACTATACTTTGACTGTATCTCAACCATGGGCACTGGGTATTCATATGGCAAAATTACGTGTAGAAATGGACAATCTATTGGACAACATAATCCCAGACCAGCAACCAGACCAGTCTCTTTAGAAGTACAGAAATATCATGAAGAAGTAAGTCTTAATTTATTTCATGACATTTTTTTTGTTGTGGAGGCATGGATTTAACAAGAGCTACGTGTCGGATGGACCTGCCAGTTCCTTGGAAGAATGACAAAAATATGATGGCAATTGTTAATAAGGCCAAGTATAGCTATGAGATGGTAGCTAATGAGAACTATCAAGTGCTTCCAGAAATTCCTAAATGAGATCCAACGTGATAATGTTTGCGTGATGTCACCACAGCGATAATGAAAATTTTTCCAGCTGAAAGAATTCAACTTCATCCTTTCGAATTATTACTGTTTGCTATTTA
>JAIGNY010000623.1:15000-32500 GCA_020152595.1 Chiridota heheva
ACTAGATAAAACAGAACACTTTATTGGTTTCCGATTTGATGAAAGGAAAGTTCTAGTGCTACAGGCTGAAAAAAATTGACTTTAAAAAGGCCATCTGTCGGGTTAAAATGTGGCGGCGTACATTTCGACCTATCAAAACACAGGAATTGAATTATGTTAACTCGTACGTTAGAACGACAACTGGCCTTCTTCGATCCTCAAAATTCGATTGCGTTCCTGCTAAAATAAGTGTACCAAGAATGCAAGAACCTTATAGGAAGACATCAGGAAGACATCTGAACTGTTTGCTTGAATTCCTCCACTGCGGCTTCAGTTGAAAAATGTATATATACTTGGAAAATTTATAAATTTGGGCATTTTCACAAACTTAGATTAAACAATTCAAAAACAAATTTCCTGAAAATGAAAGTAATTCCCGAAAAACGATGAAATTTATTCAAAAATGAAGATAATGTTGCCAAATTTGAATTTCTAATAAATTTTTCGACCCTGGCTCCATTTACAAATATAGTTTTTGACCGTGAAGAGATTAATTTCTGTAGGTTCAATGGGACAAATAATAAAATCTGGCACCCCCTCCCCACAATGTCAAATAATTCCCTACCTGCATACGCCGTTGCATTTGATCATTATCCGATCATATTCTCACTTTTAACTGCATAAAAAAGACAACGAACTGGCAGTTCGGAAAAAAATATGAAATTAGAGATAAGAGTTGTAAAGATTTAGAGATATGTTAGAAAAGCCAATTTTGATACCTTTTTCATTCTTTTACAAATTTGGACTAAAAAATGACAATGTAGTGTCTACAGGTCTGGTGTATAAAAGAATCACAAATATAATCCCAGGTCGAGAAGGGCAAATGGCACTGTTGCAAACGTTACTGCTTATTGTGAAAAATTCCTTCAACGGGAAATTTTCTTCAATTTCCTTATAAAGTCTTCAATTTTCAACATAACTCATAAAAAAAGGTGTTGTTTTCTTTGCTATTGCATTGCAAAAAATGCAGAAATACGCAAATTTACCAATACCATGGATTTAACACAGCAGAAAGTATACTCTTCCCATTTCATTTCACCCACAATTTCGATAACTTGCACAACTCCGGGTCTGTAAGACAGTATTAAGTAGCGTGCATGGACTATACGGAGGTGATGAAAATTCCCCTTACCGAAAGAAGTTGCCCCAGTGCTGATAAATTTCACAGTCAGTGGATATGTTCGTGCCAGAATACAGCGAAAGGTCGTAAGCGTGCGTGCAAAGCAAAGTGGAAAAGTCATCTACATTATGCTCGGAAAGCCTTACCACCGATTTTTTGTAAACAAAATTAACGGACTAAAGTATATGAACATCCAATTTTTGGCAAAATCTGTGAAAATTCCTCCAAACGTGATTAGCATACAGGTCCGTAGTCAGAAATTTGAAAGGGGGGTTCGTTTTTTGCATAAAAGGGCAAACAATCTTGAAATTTTGGGTGCTTGTTTGTTTTGGTTTTCTAAGGGCACTTTCTAAACAAAGGGGTTCGTTCGTTCTTTCGGACAAATCCCTGGCTCAGGTCTGGTATAACGACAAACTTAACCGTTAACTTTAGTTTGCATTTCATTTTATATATGAAAAGGGATGGTACTTTAATAATTAAGTTGTAGGTCCCCACCTTGGTCATATGCAGCCCCCTCCCTTCTGAATTGAGTCCCTTGAAAATGTATACATTTTGAGGCAGCATAGATAATGCATTGCTAGATAATTGAGCTCTACTCCATTTGCATATCAAAAGGCCAAACGTTTCGTCATTTTCCTTATGGGAGAGAAAAGACGGGGTGTGGAAAGCGCAGGGTGGACGGGCGGAATTCAAATTCAGCAGATGATCAGGATGATTAAAGGCAGTCAAACCCTTGCTAACAATATGTTGAAGGACTTAAAATGTATAATCAAAACATGCAATTGTGATTGTCGTGGCAATGGTAAGTTAGGTGATTTCGGAGCCGGATTACCGAATGGGCAAACGTGACAGGTGCTCCAGGATCCAGGCATACATAAAAGGGGCCCAAAAATCCGAGTCAAAATTTCACTTAGGATTGATTAAAGCCTGATTCAAAGCCGTTATCTTTATACAGGGGCCTGTAAATATCATGTTAAAGAAAATCAGAAAAAATCAAAATAAAGAAAATAGGTTTTGACATAGCAAACAACTACCACTCTACGAATTTTCCAAATTTAGCCGTAACTTGATAAAGGGCTTTACGTTTGTTCTGTGACCACCAAATCGACTGCGTATTCATATTATTTGTATACAGGGTATGTTTTAGACATCAAACACGTTGCTCACATACACTCTTTCCTACTTTTTCTTAATTGAAGCAATGATAATTTCAAATTATATTTATAGTCAATGATCAATAATCAAAACCTTATTTTCTTTTTTCGTATTTAAAATTAAGGTTGTCTCCGGAAGTACTTTCGAAGCTTGAGAGATGATCACAAAAGAAAACTGAATGGTACTATTTAATAGCACAGGAAAATTTCTAAACGAAATCAATGCCGAAGACAGGTAAGAGAAACGTTACGTCACATAAAATTGCTATCAGCTTGTAACGCGATATAGGATAAACTGTGAAGAAATTTCTTGAAAATATTTTCACTTGTATACCACTTGTTAGAGGAACAATGACGTTCGTTGATCAGTCTCTCTTTATATCGTAATCTTTTATGATTTTATAAAAAAAAAAAATTCTTTTTAGACCTAAATATCATGGTATGCTTAATTTTGTCAAATTCAAGTGCCTGAGAAAGTAACAAACAGTCCAAAATAATTCAATAGCTTGTCTTTTTATTCTTTAAAACAATAATTCAGTGGTCAAGAACTAGTTTATCTCATATATCATGTATATGAAAGAGGACTTTTACAGACAAAATGGTGAAGAAACTACTTCAATATGTTATTCTGTAAAGAAGACATTCAAGTTAAAGTTTTGTAAATAGTAAATCTATTATTTTTAGCAGTTTAATCTGTTAGTTGGCGCCCTTATCATTAACAATCGTTGGCAACCTCTGTTAT
The DNA here is from genome assembly GCA_020152595.1 of Chiridota heheva. Lineage (NCBI taxonomy): Eukaryota > Metazoa > Echinodermata > Holothuroidea > Apodida > Chiridotidae > Chiridota > Chiridota heheva. The sequence goes on from JAIGNY010000623.1 coordinate 18,056, forward strand.
GTTTTCGCCTGCGTTTGTCTGTTTGTTTGCCATCAAGATATCTCAAGAAATGATGATTGGATTTAGATTATATTTTGTGTGTTGTATTTGCTGCTTAAGGACTGAAGGAACAGGTGATTAAAAATTGAGACATATTCATGGATGTTTTTGGAGGATATCTGTCAAGATATCATCAAATATGTTCTACTTTAAACTCTCCAATAGGAATGTGATGAACAATGACATTGGCTTATTTTAGTCTGCCCTTAAATATCAAGAAACAAACAAAGGAACAATGAATTCATCCCCTGAAAGGATTTCCAAACAATCCATTTTTTCAACTCTAAATAAAATAGAATAAAAGCTAGTGGTTGGGTATTAAAGGAAATCAAAACAATTGCTTAGTGCATGAGTGTAAAGGGATGGAATGTGAATCTTTCTTGAAAAAGAAGTAAAACAATGAATGCTTAGCCTGAATAAAACTGATAACAATGAAGTTAGATAACCCTGAAGTAAAAGGAAAATACTCAGTGATTAAAAGTGAGGAACAGATTTGGGAAAAAACTTAGTGGGTTTAGGATTTCTAAGGTATATTGTATTGGGGATGGTGATGAACTTGACAACATTTTTTGCATGTTGGAATTATGACGCGGGTAGAGGTATGCACTCTTTAGAATGCTAACATTTTAGTTGCTAATGTATTCAAACTAACTTATTATTGGTGAGCATGCGAAGTATAATGCGACGTAATGGCGATTTCGTCCGGCCGTCCTCAGTTTTACCTGATAATTCCTCAGAAAATGTAAAAGTTTCTTCAGAATTCCTCAGAAAAATGTATCTTCTGATATCCTCATGGAAGACTGGAATGTCCTTACTAAACGTTAAAGTTTTTTAGAGATTCTTAGGACAGGTTGAAGAATAGTTTCCCTAAAATGTCTACAAATCATTTGATATTTCCTTCGAAGATAACTGTAAGATGATATAATTTGCCAAAATTAATCAGAGATCCCCAGGTGTTTCTCATAACACTGGAGGTTTAAAATCCTTAAACGTCTTCAAAATGTGTGTGCACCAAAGGCTGTATCAGACATGATTATTAAACTCCGCCTTTATTATTGTGCTCATTTGCCTAAAGTTGCTATAGTATATGAACTGACCACACTTTTTTACTTAGTATGCTCTGTCAGGGAGGGTGACAGGATGTGACTGCATATGGACATAGGGAGGGATAATATACGGGACATACGGAGTAGTAAAGGACCGCTATACAGGCCCGGACCAATCAGAAGCCAGCATTCCAGTCATGTAACTAATTTCTCATGAATATTCATAGATACCAATGCTGGCTTCTGATTGGTCCGGGCCTGTATAGCGGCCCCTGAGATTTTCCCTCTGGGTCATCGGATTGGTTGGGGTCTGTATATTGACCTCTGAGATTTTCCAGCCAATCACTACCTGTATAGCGACCCCTGAGATTTTCCAGCCAATCATTACCTGTATAGTGGCCCCTGAGATTTTCCCTCTGGGTCATCGGATTGGTCGGGGTATGTATAGTGACCTCTGAGATTTTCCCTCTGGGTCATCGGATTGGTTCGGGCCTGTATAGCGGCCCCTGAGATTTTCCTTCTGGGTCATCGGATTGGTCCGGGCCTGTATAGCGGCCCCTGAGAGTTTCCAGCCAATCACTACCTGTATAATGACCTCTGAGATTTTTCCCTCTAGGTCATCGGATTGGTCGGGCCTGTATAGTGACCTCTGAGATTTTCCCTCTGGGTCATCGGATTAGTCAGGCCTGTATGGCCCCTGAGATTTTCCCTGTCCGGGCCTGTATAGCGGCCCTGAGCTTTTCCCTGTCCGGGCCTGTATAGCGGCCCCTGAGATTTCCCGCCAATCACTACCTGTAGAGCGGCCCTTGAGATTTTCCAGCCAATCCCTACCTGTATAGCCGCCCCTGAGATTTCCCAATCACTACCTGTATATTGACCTCTGAACTTTTCCCTCTGGGTCATGGGATTGGTCAGGCCTGTATAATGACCTCTGAGATTTTCCCTCTGGGTCATCGGATTGCGTCACAAGATAGTCTGAAATGTTTTGCAGAAGTCCTTTTAACAGGGTGTATAGCTTTCCCTGATTGGGTGTGTCAGGTGGGGGTATCATGGTACTCATTGTCGCCCATTTCACAACAATACACGCTGATAATCTGTTGATTAGATTTGTCAAGAGTTTAAACTGTACAAATAATATAGATAAATCACGATTATCGATAATATTGGGATAATATCGTCTTTACCAAGTCACCTCATTCGAGAAACAGGAAACTTGTCATGTTTGAGACCATGTCTTTGAAAATAGGTATTTGAGCGGCGATATTTTTAAACGGTGTGATTTGAGCGGCAATATTTTTTAAACGGTGTGATTTGAAACGAAATTTTATTTTCACAACCCATTGACTTTGCACAGGAAGCAAAATTTGAGCGACAATATTTTGAAAACGTGATTGATTTCAGAAGACATTTTTTCTGACACTCCTCATTTGAGAAACAATTTTCTGAAACTCTCATTTGAAACAATTTTTCTGAAACACTGTCATTTGAGGCAGTTTTTGCTCTACTGTTTTTCATTTGAGAGGATAAAGCTGGCGTCTAACGGGAATGACAGGACAGAACTGCACTTAAATGCGAAATACGGGGTCTACGGGCTTCATCGGGACTTCGGACAGAACTTCGCTTTAAAAGGGGGTAATTCCAAAGCAAGCCCCCTTAAACTGTTTTCCTCAAACATTACATTTGAGCATGCACTTTTTGAAAACCATTTTTGAAATTCCAATTAGGGCGTCAAATTTGAAGGCATTTTGATGTGTACTTTAGTTTTGAAATTCCTTGAGCGCTTTTTTCTCTCAACCAATTCACTTTTGAGAGGATAATTTGAAAAACGAAAAAACGAGGAAATGGGCTAAAAAGCGAGGGACATTATTGCGTACACGCGATAATGACGTCATTGCCTTGAGAATGGGACAAAAGTATCTATGACGTTATGATGTGTATTATGTTGTATGTGACCATCGACCAGTCTAGGACTGTCCGGAGAGAACCGCCATGACGACGGAACGTCGATGAACCTTACGCCGTGCCAAAGCACTACTTAAACCCGATTTCGCCCGAGTAATATTGCCTACGCGAGGTTGACGAAAATACAGTCGCTACCCCGTCTAACATCAGGCAACTCTAGCGTATCAAGGGTAAGCAAGGTGTGTTTTTCCTTGTGACTGTTGGTGTGTATCATGCTGGGATAATTTCAAGCAATTCATAAACCAATCTATCAATTCACATGTTATTGCCAGCCATCAACTTAAAAAAACAACATGAAACACACTTACCTTAATCAAATCCTAAAGTAATTACAGTAACAGATTTATTTGAGCGAGACACTAATGAATGACGCAACCCTGAGGACCAGGCTCATAGTCCATCACCCCTGCTGTTCTCTAAGCGACGACGATTCGCCTCTCTCTGAGTCATGGTAATCAAACACGCACTATGCACACAATACACCACAGTAAGTATAACACGCAATGCCAACACGTTATAACTCAATAACACGTTGTAGTCGTTAGTGTAGCGGACGAATGCTATGAATGATAAAACAAAAATCTTCACCCCGCTTTTAAATGTTCAGTCTTGAATGACATTCGATACTATTGCCATATATAGTCATCACACCACTATTAAGTGACCAATCGGATGTATTCAAAATGATGTTACGTATGTAATGGACCAATACCCTTATTTGATATTCGTCTTTCATGTCCTATCCCATGGTAACAGACATCAAGGACATTTAAACAAAGGATCTATATTGATCCAATAGACACACATGGATTATGAATGTTTTCTTATTATTTCGCCATGCATAATCATCGATCGGTCTATTCTTGACCATGCAAACATCTTCACGGATAATTTTACTCCATTGTTAAACATAAAATAATCAAAGCACCACCCAATTATTAAACACGCATTATGTACAGAAATGATGTATCGATCGGTTCTCTTTGTCAAACACAAGGACATTTAAACAAAGGATCTATATTGATCCAATAAACACACATGGATTATGATTTTTTTTTTCTTCTCATACTATTATCTTATCTACCTACTGTGGTGTAGCGGTTATCATACCTGTCTACAGACCACGAGGCCCCGGGTTCAATCCTGGGGTGGGTAGACACGCCAGTGCACCACAACTGGTTATCAAAGGCCGTGGAAATTGACTTGGTTGTCGATGTTATGTCTGTCCGTACGTCGTACCTGTGTTCTCGTCCGGGTCGTATTAAGCGTTTCGTGATAGCATTTGTACTATCATAACCGAATACGCAGGCGACGACCCCGTCATTGTAATTGTGTGTTCAACTCTCTCTCTTTGTTTTATCATTCATAGCATTCGTCCGCTACACTAAAGACTACAACGTGTTATTGAGTTATAACGTGTTGGCATTGCGTGTTATACTTACTGTGGTGTATTGTGTGCATACTGCGTGTTTGATTACCATGACTCAGAGAGAGGCGAATCGTCGTCGCTTAGGAGAACAGCAGGGGTGATGGACTATGAGCCTGGTCCTCAGGGTTGCGTCATTCATTAGTGTCTCGCTCAAATAAATATGTCACTGTAATTACTTTAGGATTTGAATATGGTAAGTGTGTTTCAGGTTTTTTTTTTAAGTTGATGGCTGGCAATAACATGTGAATTGATAGATTGGTTTATGAATTGCTTGAAATTATCCCAGGATGATACACACCAACAGTCACAAGGAAGAAAACACACCTTGCTTACCCTTGATACGCTAGAGTTTCCTGATGTTAGACGGGGGTAGCGACTGTATTTTCGTCAACTTGCATAGGGCAATATAACTCGGGCGAAATCGGGTTTAAGTAGTGCTTTGGCACGGCGCAAGGTTCATCGACGTGCCGTCGTCATGGCGGTTCTCTCCGGACAGTCCTAGACTGGTCGATGGTCACATACAACATACTACACATCATAACGTCATAGATACTTTTGTCCCATTCTCAAGGCAATGACGTCATTATCGCGTGTACGCAATAATGTCCCTCGCTTTTTAGCCCATTTCCCTCGTTTTTTTTTTTTTTTTTAAATTATCCTCTCAAAAGTGAATGGTTGAGAAAAAAAAGCGCTCAAGGAATTTCAAAAACTAAAGTACACATCAAAATGCCTTCTCAAATTTGACGCCCTAATTGGAATTTCAAAAATGGTTTTCAAAAAGTGCATGCTCAAATGTAATGTTTGAGGAAAACAGTTTAAGGGGCGTGCTTTAGAATTACCCCTTTTTAAAGCGAAGTTCTGTCCGAAGTCCCGCGATGAAGCCCCGTAGACCCCCGTATTTCGCATTTAAGTGCAGTTCTGTCCTGTCATTCCCCGTTAGACGCCAGCTTTATCCTCTCAAATGAAAAACAGTAGAGCAAAAAACTGCCTCAAATGACAGTGTTTCAGAAAAATTGTTTCTCAAATAAGTGTTTCAGAAAAATTGTTTCTCAAATGAGGAGTGTCAGAAAAAAATGTCTTCTGAAATCAATCACGTTTTTAAAATATTGTCGCTCAAATTTTGCTCCCTGTGCAAAGTCAATGGGTTGTGAAAATAAATTTCGTTTTCAAATCACACCGTTTAAAAAAATATTGCCGCTCAAATCACACCGTTTAAAAAATATCACCGCTCAAATACCTATTTGCCCGTTAAAAACGTAGTTTTGTCAGATTATTCCCACGATGAAGCCCCCGTAGACCCCCGTATTTCACATTAAAGCGCAGTTCTGTCCTGCATTCTCCCCGTTGACGCCATTTCCCCCGTTAAAAACGTAGTTTTGTCCGATTATTTCCACGATGAATCCCCCGTAGACCCCTGTATTTCGCATTAAAGTGCAGTACTGTCCTGTCATTCCCCCGTTGACGCCAGCTATGTCCTCTCAAATGAAAAACTGTTGAGCAAAAAACTAGCTCAAATGACAGTGTTTCAGAAAAAATTGTTTCTCAAATGATGAGTTTCAGAAAAATTGTTTCTCAAATGAGGAGTGTCAGAAAAAAATGTCTTCTGAAATCAATCACGTTTTCAAAATATTGTCGCTCAAATTTTGCCCTCTGTGCAAAGTCAATGGGTTGTGAAAATAAAATTTCGTTTTTAAATCACACCGTTTAAAAAAATATCGCCGCTCGAATCACACCGTTTAAAAAATATCGCCGCTCAAATACCTATTTTCAAAGACATGGTCTCAAACATGACAAGTTTCCTGTTTCTCGAATGAGGTGACTTGGTAAATTGTGACGATATTATCCCAATGTTATCGATAATCGTGATTTATCTATATTATTTGTACAGTTTAAACTCTTTGACAAATCTAATCAACAGATTATCAGGGTGTATTGTTGTGAAATGGGCGACAATGAGTACCATGATACCCCCCACCTGACACACCCAATCAGGGAAAGCTATACACCTCGTTAAAAGGACTCTGCAAAACATTTCAGACTATCTTGTGACGCAATCCGATGACCCAGAGGGAAAATCTCAGAGGTCATTATACAGGCCCAACCAATCCCATGACCCAGAGGGAAAAGCTCAGAGGTCAATATACAGGTAGTGATTGGGAAAATCTCAGGGGCGGCTATACAGGTAGGGATTGGCTGGAAAATCTCAGGGGCCGCTATACAGGTAGTGATTGGTGGGAAATCTCAGGGGCCGCTATACAGGTAGGGATTGGCGGGAAATCTCAGAGGCCGCTATACAGGCCCGGACAGGGAAAAGCTCAGGGGCCGCTATACAGGCCCGGACAGGGAAAATCTCAGGGGCCGCTATACAGGCCCGACCAATCCGATGACCCAGAGGGAAAAATCTCAGAGGTCACTATACAGGCCCGACCAATCCGATGACCCAGAGGGAAAAATCTCAGAGGTCATTATACAGGTAGTGATTGGCTGGAAAATCTCAGGGGCCGCTATACAGACCCGGACCAATCCGATGACCCAGAGGGAAAATCTCAGGGGCCGCTATACAGGCCCGGACCAATCCGATGACCCAGAGGGAAAATCTCAGAGGTCACTATACAGACCCCGACCAATCCGATGACCCAGAGGGAAAATCTCAGGGGCCACTATACAGGTAGTGATTGGCTGGAAAATCTCAGGGGTCGCTATACAGGTAGTGATTGGCTGGAAAATCTCAGAGGTCAATATACAGACCCCAACCAATCCGATGACCCAGAGGGAAAATCTCAGGGGCCGCTATACAGGCCCGGACCAATCAGAAGCCAGCATTGGTATCTATGAATATTCATGAGAAATTAGTCACATGACTGGAATGCTGGCTTCTGATTGGTCCGGGCCTGTATAGCGGCCCACTACTATACGGGACTACTCTAGTGCTTTGCGCTAGCATTGACGCCTACGGCCTCAAAGATTTTGTCAGGAAATATTCCTTTGCACACCCCTCCTCCCCCCAATAAAATTTCTTAGCTGCACCTCTGCATGATGTGCTTTTAATTAAACATTATTCTGTTCAGAATTGAATATAAATTCTTTACCTGTCCATAGACCTTCACATTATCATTCATTAGTTCATACGTCAGTACGTATGAAAATGACGAAACTGAGCAAAATTGACAGTTCGAATCTAAGTGAAATAAAATATTAAATAAGCAAAAACCAGCCCAAACAGCTTCATAATAGAGGCTCTTACTTCATGTACTTTTTTGTCTAATTTATGGAGGGCCGGTCGACATCCGGGGCCGGGCTTTTGCCCCTGTTATAATCCGCTATACTGCTTATACACGTATACCAAGGAGGTACCACTTTAGAGGTACCTCCTTGCGTATACCATATCACCTGCTTAACCCTTATGCTATACCAGTGCTTTGAAAAATGCGAGCCCAATTTTCGTAACTTTGTTTTTCATATGCATTTTTGACAACATTCCTTTCATTTTTCTTCCATTACAAGTTTGGTTGGAATGGAAGCTACGATGATTATCTTTTGAGTAATGAAAGCCAAATTAGGAAATAAAAGGATCCAAATATGCCTGTATTTATATATCAAATGAAAGGAAATTGCAAGCACTTTCGAACGGCGGTTCAAGGAAGCATGTGCGATGTACGGTTTTGGTACACGAATTTTCGAGAGAAAAAAAACCCCGTCAAATATGGCAGAAATTTATGAATTGTTGAAGAATTTTCTCCAAAACAAAAGATTGCAGGTAGGGATTATAAAAATTAGACCAGAAATCAATAATATCATATAATATCTTAGAATTTGCGTGTTTGATTTTGAAGCAAAAATGTGATCTTGAAGTTATTGTAAGATTTAAAAGAAAGAAAAAACGTTTTTTGCCAATTTTTTAGCATTTTTTGAGTTTTACCCTTTCCCAGGAACATTTTTCTCCAAAAACCTGTAATTTCACCTATATAAAAAAGTTATATTTTGTGAAAGAAATATCAGAGTACTTTTGAATGATACCAAGATTACTCCATATGTCTTTGGTAAAGTCCAGATTTTATTTTTAGAAAAATGGTGGTTTTGAAATCGGCGATAATATCGCCGCGTGGTAGAATAAGTGACATGTTAGACCAGAGAGTTGGCATAATGCCAACTCTCTGGTTAGACATAGACAGTTGCAAAGCTACGTAATAATTTGTATTTACTTCCTCTTACCATTGGCACGATTGAACAAGATGCACGTAAGCATAGTAATCATTTCATAAACAGTTAGTTGTATGGCATACTAGTGTCTTCATGCAAAGCTATCGTTAGTAGTGGAGTTTCTTCAGTTGTCTTTTAACATGGGAGACAATAAAATATTTGGTTGGATTCGTATCATCTTAATCTACATTATAGTATTGTGTTTGGTTGACTGCTCATGTACGTGCTGTAAAGATGCTAGGCGCAAAGACGTTGATATAGAATACGGACAACTTGGACCTGAAACCCCGACATGGGAACCTCCGGCGATTAACCACGCAGGGACTAACGGCACTTTGCCAGTTGAACCAGCCCTGGTCGAACCTAGTAAAGGAACTTGGAAAAATTTCAAACGAAAACACTGTATTGCTAAGGAAGATATTCCACAACCCCACAGTCAAAAGGAAATGAACACTTTATTGAAAAAAAAGATCAATTCAAAATATGGTGAAAAGTGGCAACATACGTTTATAATAAAAAATTCAGAGAATACTTTTGAAAAATGGCTTGTAGATCAATTTAAGCCTAGTACTGAGGTGTATCATGGAGAGAAACGCACAAGCAGGGACGCTCTACAGATCATAAATATGAAGAGACGTAATGATGGACATGGCTATGACATCGCGTTTGACGATAAAGCGTTTGTAGAAGTAACGGTTGATCATAAGGGCCGTCCGAATCATTTCGTAAAATTTTCGACGGTAAGGTTATTACAATAATATTATTAACGGTATTCAATAGAAAGAGCTTTAAAATCTGAACAAAGTAGCCTTGAAATTAAGTAACACATATATTTGAGTTATGACTCAAAGTGTGAAAAATTGTTCATGATTACAAACGATGTGATGTACGAAAGAAAATCCAGCTCAAAATCTTTAATGTAATTCTTTTTGTCCTAAATATAAGTATATTTTTCTTTTGCTAAATTTTGATAGACGTTAGGATGGAAATTCAAACTCTCTTGGTCATATTCAAAGGAAATTCATAGGTTTCATTGTTGCACGTGATGTCACAAAATTACAATAGAATTAACATAATTTGTATAAGGCTCACAAATTCAAAATGGTCAATTTTCAACCGATTTTGATGAACCATCTGACTATTCTGCTATTTTCATGCATTATACACATTATCTTCCAATTCAGATCTTGCAACCTGTCCATAATACACTTGTGTAGAGCGAGTCTGTGTGAGCAGGGGCCTCTTATATTTGGTGAGAGCCAAATTTCAGCAAGTGATTATTTTTATGTCACAATTTTATGATGTTTTTATGTTGTCCTTGCCGGTTTTAATCTGCCAATCTTTTTACTTAATCACGTGACTGTTTCACTCCAAAGGTTTAGAGCTCCCTATATAGTGGTTACATTGCGTTATCAGGTTATTTGGGAAACAGGAAAAGGGTCGTTAAACAAATGACGTAAATAGCGTATTCCGATTCGTGATCGACAGTTTTAATCATGATGTAAAATATTCTGATTTTTGTGGCTGAAATTTTTTAAAGGTATTAGACCTTTTAGAAACAGGATAAGCTATAGAGCGCTTTTTAATATGATTAAGTGGATGCACTAAGTCGTTAAAATTTGTTTAATTTGACAATTTTACAGACTTTGCAAATTTGAGATAAATTACATATGTTTTCATCATATTATGATAATTCCTTGAACTGTTGAAGGGAAATAGCGAATTCTGAGAAAAAGAGTATTTGATTCTATACCATACCTGTAACAAAATTCTAACTGGAACGGACTTTCCTTTTATTTTCAGGATCTTATTTTTGTATTGCTTGTTTACGATACATATTAATTGTACAATGGTAATATGCAAATATATTGCAGTACACGAATAACGATTTTGTTCAACAAACAGAAAAAAAGTGGAAAACGAATAGAGTTGAAAATAAGGGTAAACGAGTCTTATATGCAAAGTTAAAACACAAACGTGCAAGTAATTGTGAGAGCCCCGAGGCTGATTGCTTTTTCAAAGGATCTGAGATTTAGGTTAAGAAATTTTTCGGGAGAACCTTAATTTCATGGATCTCCAGGATTGATATCCGGGTGTTAACATGCATCCTCTGCATGGGAGTGATCGTTTATTGTTATTTTGTTTATTGCATTGGTGACGTCGCTGCATGTGATAATTATTTTGCATTTGTTTTAACATTTCACATCAATAGAAAAACTTATGGTTCTGAAATGGTGAGGCTGAGCAGATCAGATATGTCATAAGCGCCCAGGATTAAAGCGGCGGGATGAAGAGCTAAGCCGATTTTTCGCAATTCTTTCCAGTTCCACTCCAGTTGGCGGTATTGAAGTCCACTCCAGTTAGCGGTATTGAAGTCCACTCCAGTTGGAGGTATTAAAGTCTACCCCAGTTGGCGGTAATGAAGTTCCACTCCAGTTGGCGGTACTCAGGTTCCACTCCACTTGGCGGTAATCAAGTTCCACTCCAGTTCCATACAGTTGGCGATATTCAAGTTCCATACAGTTGGCGATATTCAAGTTCCATACAGTTGGCGATATTCAAGTTCCACACAGTTGGCGGTATCCAAGTTTTCTGGATGTACGGTTGAGATCAACTGGTGAAATATCGGGCGAAACTGAGGAACAATTTCCCCGCTATGCATACTAACTCGGTTACGGTGTCGTATGTTGCTGTATTTTCCTTCACTAAGGGGAAAATGTTTTTCACAACCTTATGTCGTTTTTATTGTCTCCCAGGAAATACGGAACTGTCACTGAAGATGGGTGTGGATTACAACAGGAAAGTGTGCTTGTACCACCATGATCACACCAAGGATAAATAGATATATACATAGTAGATTTTACAACGAGAGACATTTAAAGGGGCACGTGCACCTACCGCTAAATCAAATGACGGGTCCCATCCTTTGAAATAAACAACGCGTAGGCCTACGAACCTTTCGTTTTCGCCGGCAACTTGTGCAACTGTTCCCTCTTCCCATCGACCTATCTGGTCGATAGCATGCACTTTCGTGCCGACGTTTCATTCCATCCTCCGTTAAACTTTGAAATTGTGATGTTTCGATGAAAATGCTATTAATATTTTGGATGTCTTTAGTTTTGAGTGTTGAAGTTTCGTGAAGCTTTCCTTAAATTCACATGACTGTCATCCTTCCGAATTAATCCCCATGCGGTAATGAACAGATGAAAAAAAGTTTACTTATGTTTTACTTGCTTGGACGCATGACCGTGTTTACAGTGGCAAAATGCGCAACAAAAAGAAGTTCATGTTTATTCAAACATTTTGAGATTTAAGCGGTAAAAAATGTCATCAAAACTTCATGTGTTAAAACTTATGTTTTGTAAATAAGTATTTGTGCAAAGATTATTTATTCATAAGAATTTTACATAACATATTCTGTGTTTTAGTCATTACGGATTAATTTCCAGAGCTATAGCTCTGTGGAGATAGAGGCATCATATTACACTCGCGCGTGTTGGCAATGTAAATAGATCGTAGCTGTGCCAGACCAAGCAAATAATGGTATCATATTAGGTTGCCCTTGCTCTGGCGAGGCGTGTGATGTGCCACCGTCGATTTTGGCCAAAATCGGCGGTTGCAGTGCATACTAAAAATCGGCGGTTGCAGTGCATACTAAACGGAAAGCGGAGGTACATCTAATGAGTGTATAATGTTTGAACGCTCTGAAAAAATATTCTCTTGCTGAAATATTTTGAAAATCTTGTCGATTCGTTTTTTTCTTAACATTTTTATGCTTGTAAGTTAAATGGAAATGAATAAAATAAAAAGAAAAAACAACTGGTAGTTAATGTGAGTAGGTTGCTGAAGTGGTAGTAGGTTGCTGAAAAATATGGTAATGAAATGTAAAAAAGTGTGTACCTTGCTGATTTTCCCCTCCGCAAAGCGCGGAAGGGAAAAATCAGCAAGGTACACACCACATTCACTACCATATTTTCAGCAACCTACTACCACTCAGCAACCTACTCACATTATACTACTGTTTAGTCTCCATACCAACTAGGAGAGTGCCCCTATCGTAAATAAGAACATTTTTGGATATGTGTTGCCCAGTAGTTTACATATACATGCTTAGAGGTTGGTTGAGATCAATTTGAAAGGAACACTATGCCGAAAAGTGAGGGCCTTTTTTCCCCGAATTTCACAGAAATATTATCCACAACAGATTTATAAATTTCATGCTTCCATAACCCACAGGCGACGTGAAGGCAAATGTCACTTGAATATTCCTATGAACCAAGTAATTGCTATTCCGTTGCATGCTACATGTATAGCATTTGATTTGGTAGGGGGGAGGGGGCTGGAAATACGCCTTCACTTTTCGGTATAGTGCTCCTTTAAATCTCAAGAGTATACCTTCTTCTCGGTAAAATGCGATATAGTAATTATGTTCTTATACTCTCCAGCTAAAGGAGAGCTAGACTGATAACAGGGAGTTTTTGGTGAATTTTCTGACCTGCTTTGCCTCCAAAGATTATGAAATGTTGTTTTATGAATAGTTGATATGTGATAACTACTTGGTATTGGTGTTAGAGAAACTTCTTAGCTCTCGACGTAGGTCAAAAACCTGCGCCAAATATTTGTGAGTGCCCTCACTTTTCGGTCTATAGAGGAAGCCATGTCTTCCCGTGGATCCCGTAATTTATGATATTATTGAATAAATGTTGTATTTACGTTCAGTTTTACACTTGAGTTTTTATTCAAACGTTTACATTATAACAGCATGGAAATCATTAGGGTCATTCCAGTTTTAGTCTGAGCCCCCTCCTATGGACGACATTGCCCGTTTGGCACCCCTCGGAAATGTCGTCCGTAGCTTGAAGCAAAAATCGTACCCCTCTGAAAAAGTCGTCATAGGTATAGCTAAAATTCTTACCCCTCGGAAAATATGTGTAAAGCAAAATCTTACCCCTGGAAAACATTGGTCCACAGTGAACCAGATCGTTCACATTGTGTGAGATTTGATCGCGATAAAAACATATTTTATATCTTGTGATATCTTTGGATTTTCAATATGTATTACTAAAATCTTTTCAAAACTTATAGAAAAGACCTTATATTTTAAGATTGTATTAATTTTGTTTCCATTTTGTGACTTGTTTATATCAATATTGGAGGGATTTTGTGAGTGCGCGATGTGGTATGTGTTGAAATTTTACAAGCTACGCGTGACCCGTACGTACCCGTATTGGCCATGCGCAATATGTTTTGAATGCGGAGTGTTGTGTCTTATGAATGGAAACGCGTGCGCATCCGGGGATTTTGAGGTCGGGGCAAATGCGTGAAAATTTTGTTGACATGTAAATATTATGCCATATTGTTGTCTTTAATTCATGTAAATTAACCGTATAGATTTGAAGTTATGACATTTCTAAATGTTTATCACCGTGTTTTGCATGCATTTCGAAGTTTTTTTCGAGGTGAACACTGGCATATTTGAAGTTCAGGGCTTCCTTTACCTATATATTGATATTTATTGTTCTAATGATAATGTACGACAAACGCGTTTAGGAATTAAGCCTAGGAGTGTTTCTACTATACTGGTGGGTGCAAAATGCAAATACTACCGCTGTTATGTGTACAGTGTAGTGAAACCAGCTAATTATAGTGGTGAGTTGTGGTCTGGCTTATGCCGGTATGCCTTTCATTTATGGAATTCTTTTGTAATTAATTGTTATAGTTAATATTAAAAAATTAATTAAGATGTAAAATATATATATATTTTTTTAA
>JAIGNY010000623.1:37500-57500 GCA_020152595.1 Chiridota heheva
GGTAAGGTTAACATTAAATAACTGGTAGAAATGTTGATCTTATATGGTATAAAAAGTTTTAGCAAGAATCTATATGTTCAGCAGTTGGCAGCCATCTTGAAATTCAAAATGGCCGCCATTTTCCAGATAATTTAAACAGAACATATTTTCACAGTAACTTTTAAGTTTAAAGATGATGATGGATAATAGTTCATTCATAGCTGTTACGAAATAAAATATAGAGCGTGTATCATTCAGAATTTGTTTGGAAACCTTGTCATCTTTGTTTTCAAAATGGCCCCCAAAGGTTTGTTTCTACTACAAACTTTAGACAAAACATCAAAAAGTTGTTCATTCAGTATATCTTGAACTTCTCAGTATATTGAAAGAAAATTAAGGGGTGTATATAAATTTGATTCAAAGTAAAATAAAGCCTGGTGATTAATTATTTGGATAAATTTGATATTGGTGGCCATTTTTAGTTCCAAAATGGCGGAATGGCGGCCATATTTGATTATGAAATGGATAGTTTTCATAAATTAATTCCCAAACACCATTGCTGGAAGCAGACTTCAACTGTTCAACTTGAGATTATCAAAAGGAAAAACATAGCTTGCTACAATATGAAAACAAAAACTCATACAAGGTATATTTGAGAAATGACTGCATCATAGTATATTAAAGGCAAAGATTGTGGATTTCGGCAGTACTCTGTGCATGAACATCCTCGAGTGCAGGGAACTTTCATGGAAGTACACTTGCATATGCGTGTTGCACACCGCAAACCCTAGAGAGGACAACTGCATGATATAAGTTCTGGCCACGTTTCTAGCATTGGGTCCACTGTGAGAAGGCGCGGTTTCAGGATTCCATCTGTTGTAAGAAACCAGCCGCTCTCCTCTGGAGATGGTAGTGATGGATTTTGTTCAAGAGCCATCTTCCATACATATGTCTGGTAATGGGCTCTTCTAATGTGCAGATGTAGAGCATCTGCAGTAGGTGGTAGTGTCTCAACATTTTGTTTCACCTTGTGAAAAAATGCACTTCTGATTTCTTGTATTTTAATTGATTCATTGGATGGATCATACAATTTGCAAACAAATGCTTCCGCATCAGACATAGCCTTTTTATCAGGAACTTGAGCTTCACCTAACCGCTCAAGCAATTGTGGGTGCTTTACAAATTCCTTCCACGCCGCTTTTTGGCCTATTCCAGCAAATTGGCTTGTTGTGTCACTGCCTGTAAGGGCATAATATGCGAGCAATGATGCTCTTGCCTTGTCATCAATTTGGATTTGATAAACAGGAATGAAAGATTGTTTTTTGCTGTCCCCCCTTGCATCCGCACTTGTTGACATAGGTTGGCCATATGATATACAAGAAGCACCAACACATCAGTATCACGGCATACAATATTAAGTAGTTGAAATCCTGAGTTCTTTGCATCTTGAGCATGAAGTAGGATACGCGTGTCAGCCTCCTCGTGATTTGGTTGCAGATTTGACACATCTCTGCCAGACGAAGACCATGCCTTATCTGAGTTTGAGAAACCACCGCCAAGAACCAGCTCCTTGTTGGGATCTTCACAGGGATGATTTATCATTTGTGTGCAGAGAAAGTTTGCTGGACTTTCTTTGTTTTTGCCTAGTGTAATAAATCTTTCCCAGTTGCCAATTTTCTGATCTCTGCTGGTTACTCTGGTTTCTATCTCCTTGTTTGTTCCACTTGCACGTTTGTTTCGTGTTTTACCTTTAATGGAGTTGTCCAGATATCGATCAAAAACAATGTCCACCCTGTTGCATGTCTCAGAAAAATGTTTGTAAATTGACTTTCGAAAGTTGTCACACCATTCACCAAAGGTTTTTGCTCCTATATGATTGCCAAGAGACTGAATTACTGCCATAGCATCCACAATAGTACATGTAGGCCTGTTGCTGACTGGTGGTAGATTCTGAGCTTTACCTTGATCTAGAATTTTGCCTAGATCTGATTTACTTGATGGATATCTTAGCTTTTTATCAACAGTTGCTATTGATAAAGGCACAGGTGAGAGTTCACGTTCCAGCAACCCATCTATATCAACTTCACCTCCAGCATCTCATGCAACAATCACTTGACGTAAAAGATTGATGCGTGCCTTGGTAGTGGTTGTTTTTACTTTATCTACATTTACAGTATGACTGTACATTGTACAAAACGTGTAAAGTTTCTGTCTTTTGATTTTATCATGGAACTTTGTTGTCTTTTTGATGAGTCTGTCATTCACAAAGTCGTGTATTAACTTCTTTCCTCTTTTCTCTGCTTTCACAAAGTCATTCTTCACATCAGTACTGGCAACATCTCCTGTGGTGATTGATATCAGGTCTGACGAATCATTGAAAAATACATCAAAGCGTTTAAATTATTGAACAAGTTTTGTGATATCTTTTGATCTCTTTCCATTCGCTTAGGTCCCAGATCTTTATGTTGCAAATCTGTCTCACTCGTCACATGATACATTTTCTTTGTGTCTTCAGCGAGCTGAGCCGTTCATTGTATGTAAGACACCAACGTTCTCGTGCTGAATCTGTGCGGGTGATGCCAACTAAAACCAACGGCAACTTTGCCCCGTTTGTGGATATGCTCAAGTGCTTGGTCATCAGGGATTTGATTGAATCTTTGTGAAGTTTCTTTAGTACCAAAGTCACTATATGCAAAGCCTTGGTAAACCTCTGGTGCTGTCTCCTGTAGCATCTTCATATCTGCTAGAAAAATTATACCCCACCTGGTGTAATTAACATGGTCAAAGAGAGCAAACCAGGGTAACATTTCAGCTAGTGATGAAAGGTACAGCGCCCAGTCTCCATCTCGAAGAGCACGGGTAATTCTCGGAAGAATAGTAACAAGATACATATACTTCCTCCAAAATTGGAATGTTGTTGGGTCCTTGTGATCAGCATCAAATTCATCAAGAAGTGTTAATATGGGTACAATATCTTCAATGAATAATGCCAGTGTCAATTCTATCTGCTCATCATCATCTTTGGAAAACCCTTCAATAATCTTCCCTGCTGTTTCTCTCAACTTGCTTCCTAACTCCTTCTCATTCTCTTGTGCTTAAAAATAAACTTTGGCCAAAGAATTGTCCAGTGCTTCAAGTGTAAGTTTATGTGCACGTATAAATTTGTTCCACACCTTTCCTTTGAGAATATTCTCTGCTGTGTTTTCTCCAAATACTCCCTCTCTACCCATATATCATTGAGACCAGCTCCTTGCATGAACTGACCAATCACTTTTGAAAAATTCATCTGTGTGTGGAAGCCTTCTAACATGATAACAAAATCTTCGCAATCTTCCAACTTCTCCCATTGAATCATTTTAGCTTTGTTGTAGAGTGCTTCATCAAAGGTAATTACTGTGTATGTTGCATTTAGTTTCTTTTTCATTGCTTGACATTTTTCATCACTGTCCAAATCGTGTCATAATCATGAGCAGGAGCATTGATTATTGGAAAAGGCCCAAATTCAGTTTGTGGCAAATCATTCTTTGACACTTTCTGGTTGAATCCACTCCAGGCAGGTACTTGTTGGTTTTCCTGATTTTTGTGACGCAAAAGAATCCATGTCATGTCCATGCAGAATGCTTTGGCTATCATTTCCTTGTCTGGGTTGTACCAAGTGAGCTGTACATCTTTCGGCATCACTGGTTCTAGTTTGGCTGCAAGCATGTTTGAGTTTTGAAGCTCACTCATTTCTGATGGAAGACTTGTTTTGGATCTGTTAAATTTTAGCTCAACATTCATTTCTCTTTTTGGCTCATTTGGTGCTTTTTTGCGAAGAGCCACATATTGTGTTGCATGAAAAGTGTCCATACCACTGAGTGTTTCTTCATTGATATCAATATTGTCGTCTGCATAACGGACATATCCACAGTTTTCCCAAGTGGTAAAATTACGTGGTATCATCACTTTTCCATGGTCATTGTAACGCTGAAGAGCATCATCGGCAATAGCTTTGTCAATCTGAATAACATGCTCATAGCTGATAGAATGACCTGCTGCATGGAAAACTTTTATGAGCCCTTTTGACCTCGTGGCCTGGTGAATAGTAACGCCAAGACCAATATGCTTTGGTTTTAGTTTCTGCCCTCCAGAAGCAAGAAAAATGATGTCTTGACAAATACTGAGAATTTTCGTTTTAAGATCATTCTCCTTTTGACTCTCATTTTCAACATCAAATACATCTTCATTGCAGAGAAGATGAATAAGAAAGTAAAGATTATCTGGCACCACCATCTGCGCATGCTCCTCATCAATTTCTCCAACGAAGTCATGACTAGCTGTAGCTTCAATGTCCCGACGTAGTTTTACAGCCACTTTAAAAATCCCGCTTAAAATATCAGTGTCGTCATTTTCTGCTTGGTTACTCATAGAAGCCTCTACAAACATCTATTCCTTGCACCTCTGTCATATCTTCTACAAATTTTCCACAGCCATATCTTGAGCCACAGAAGGACATACTAGCTGGATCTGTAGTACACAAGGGTTGAACAAAAACACATTATCACCAAGATACCTCTGTATTTTCTCCTTGAACCTATTACTTCTGTAAACCCCTGAAACCATTGCAAAATCTGTGAGAAGCATATCAGAATATTGTTCCCAAATACTTGTTAATGTATAAATGTGTCCTTCAGCAACACCTTTTTCAAGATCAGCCATTACATTTTCAAAGCAAATTGTTTCTGGAATGTTATCTTGGTTTTCTTTAAGCTTACTGTGCTTCTTAAAAAGCATGTATAACATTTCAAATGATACTTGACCTCTGCAGCTATAAGATCATGTACTCCAGCTAATCTGTATCTCATTACGTTATCAAACTGAGCGAGGGTCAGGACTTTTTCTGATGTTGGGAAAGTCTGGACTTGACGTAAATGAGAGTAAGGTATATCATCCTGGCAGTACATGCACTTGTTCCAGTCTACAGAAGGCAGCGATGATCTTCTCGATCTTGATACATTTCTTAGATTACTTTCATCTTCCAGGGGAGTTGACTCTCCAGATAAAATGGTAATATTTCGCTGACCTTTGCTCTTGAGACGATTTATGTGAGCTTGGTTTAAATACGCTATAGCAGGGTCTATGCCAAAGAACATTTTGTCAGTTCCCGTAGGTTGACTATTTCAAACGGTCTAGTGCGTCTATAAACTTAGTGTTATTGTATTTCTCTCTTTCCAGGGCACTTTCAATTACTCGGGCAATTCCTTCTGGTGTAGCCGATGACAAAGGATGTTTTTTCTTAGGGAGCCTAACCTCTTGACACAAGATGCAATTTTCCCACTCAATTTCAGACTCTGTCACTCTTTTTCTGATTAAAGCTGCAGGCTCCATCTTGATAATTCTGGAGGGAAAGTTAAAAGATGTTTTACTCCCTTTGTAAGAAACCAAACTGATGTATTTTGTCAAATGTAGGATACATATGCAATCATAAGATTTAACAAGGCACTGGTCCATGGCTTAAACCAATACAAAATTGAGTGGTATTAAAAAGATTTTGAAAGCTCATTAGAACAAAAATAAAAAGGAGGACAGGGATAGAAATTTCAGACAAATACAAGTTATTATTGCCCAGTCGTACCTCTATCTATGACATACACTCAGTCCCTCCCCTCCATGAAGCCTTTGTGAAAGTAAGATACTAACCAAATGTCAGGTATTTTGAAAACATCTTCAAACAAACGGCCATGTACAATTTCTAAGGTGTATATACTCATTGCTGGCAGTTTGCTAGTAAATCTAACATTGTCAGATTGAATTAAGTTGTAGTTAGGTCTCAGATTATTGTCTTAAGGTAAATCAGGCGTGCATTTGATGGTAATCTCTACTTAATGCAAATTTATATAAATACACTTATATTCTGAAGTATTTTACATTTGTCGTGGAACTGATATGTGTAGGTACAACAGTAACACTGAACATGATGCTTTACCTTGTTAGCGGATAATTTCGATCTGAACATACATAACACATATTTTCTATATTCATTTGACATGTTTAATAAACCAAGCCTTGCACCTATCTTTAGAAATGCAGATATCTTACCTCTATTTTGCATTAATCTTGAGAGCACATGTGTGTGACATATGTTACTGCAGCAGTGCTAAAATTTCTGTCACATAGTTGCCAGATGCATCTGATATAAAACTATCAAAATGTTGCAAACTTAGGAGTTAATTAGATTGGTTGGAAAATTGTTCAGTTAGATGTAAAATTTAGAAATATATATATATATTATTTTTGACAATTTATAATGGCGACCATTTTGATTTTCTTAATCGCCATTTTGTTTTTTAAGCTGATTGCCATTTTTAAATAAATGAGAAACATCTAAAATTGTCTTATAAAGTCATCTACCATAGAAAAGCTAACATAATACCCACAATAGTCCTGTATCTAACATAAAAGTTCAGAGAATTTGTATATACAATGTTCAATAAAGCGACCATTTTGAAATTCAAAATGGCGGCCAAAAAAGCAAAAACAAAATTGGAAACAGGTATTTTTGTAATCTCCTATACCTATTTTATCTATATGGACCTGTTTCCAGCTTGTACCCAAAATGTTTAGCAAATCGATATAGAAGCATCTTTTTGCTATTTGCAACCAAACTATTAGCCTTTGTCTGTCGCCGCTAACCGTATGCATCATCGGTGACGAGATAAAAGATAAGATCAACAGAGAGTGTTTTCTTTTCAAAATATTTTAGTGCCAGAGGGACGATTTTTACCCTATACCTTTCCCTAAAGCCACCTCTTTCCATCGTTATTCTCACTATTCCTCGAAAACCAGCCACCAGACATGGGTCAGGTTTTGAAGAAGAATTTCCAGGAATCCAAAGTTTCGCCCTTCCCCCTTTTCATTTTCCAAAACAGATTTGTGCCATGGGCACCAGCTTATATCTACCTGAACCTAGCAATACACCCCTATCAACTAAGCCGTGCGCCTCTCTGGTCCTCTTTCCAAAAAAAATCAGGATATGAAGATCTCATTGGTTAAGGGGACGTCTACAAGGTATATGTACGCACTGAGGGTAGGTCTACCAAATCATACAAGTTACGTACAAGAGGGTCTATGCCACAGAGTACAAATAGAGGATGGGAAGGATCGATGCCAAAGTGTACTAGATTATCAAAATATTGGGGTTGATGTGCTCTCTTAATATGGCGCCTTACCTTGTTTTATCATTCAATGCATGAAAATGATCTGCAAAGAACCAGTGCATTATATAAGCTGGAACAGAAATATAAGCTGGAACAGAAATGTCTTCCTGATTTCTTTTAGCCTTTTGAATGACATCAAAAATCTGACCAACATTTATAATATCAAAACCGTCCAGGCTCTTTGGTCCATGGTCCTTTATTGGTATATAAATTTCTAGCTTTGAAGACCCACCTATTTTGAAACTCGTTATATGAGATCCAGACAAGCATTTAGCAGTATAGCAAGGACTTTTCTCAAAGGGATGAAGAGGGCACCGGAACAGTGTCTCCATATTCATTTATTTTTTTCATTTGGTATCACGAAAGGGGCACAAAGGTGGGACCCCACAATTAACCTGAGCATATTTTTTTTTGGGGGGGTGGGGGGAGGGGGCTTACAAAATCTAAAATGGTATAAACTTGGAAGATACTGTAAATAGCTGATGGACCTTTATTTTTTTCCTCTTCATAATTTTTCTGGTACAGGGGCCTCAAAGTTTGAGTCTGCCTTGGGGTCTCACAAGTCTCGCCCGCCCTAAGCTTCAGCCACGTGCAGTTAGACAGGGATATCAGCCTAACCCTAGCTACCAATATGACAATACAAATCAATTTCGATGTATCAAGAATGACACAACTGATCATCATTAGCATTTGTTTCTTCAGAGCTACTCCTTGACCTGTTCCCCGGAGCAATCAATTGGCCCTTTCAATACTCCTAAATCCAGTGGAATGGTGGCCAGGGTCAAAGTTCTTCCAGTGAAGATTTTAAGAGGTGCCGAATGCTCACAGGGGTTGAAAAAACGTCCTGAGAATATATTCTTTATCATTTTAATTCTCACCTTCTCAGTGCAATTTGTATAATTACAAAACAAACTTTGTAAATGTTTCTCTCAACAGCTCCAATGTTTTAATCCAGGGGCGGATCTAGAGGGGGTTTCTGGGGGTTGGAACCCCTCCGAAAAAATTCCAACAATTTTTGTTTACTCCAATAATAAGCAGAACCCCTCCTTGTAAATTTCCTTCATTTTACCGAAGATTTGATGGAAATCTCTTTCAATCTTTGGAAAATTTCCTAAATTCTTGTGCAATTTTCAGAAAATTATTTTATTTTGAGGTAATTCTTTCTTCGATTAGCTGTAAATTTTCTTCAAATTTGGAAAATTTGTCTTCGATTTTCGACCACCAATTTTCTGAAATTTTTTGGGAGTTTCCTTCATAGAAATTTCATTCAATTTTCGGCAATTTCCTTAATTCCCGTGCAATTTTCGGAAAATTTCCTTTAATTTGGGACTAAATTTTCTCCTATTTTCGGTAAATTACTTCTATTTTCAGGAAATTTCATTCAATGTTTGGAAATCACTTTCAATATTTGAAAAATCTTCTTTCATTCTTGTGTAATTTTCAGTCAATTTTCTTCATTTTTGGGGCAATTTTTCTTCGATTTTCATCAATTATAAAATGATGCCAAATTTTAAGCAATATTTTGCTACCAAAATCACGAGAAACGCAAAGATTAGACCCTGAACTTGACACAATATTAAGCAATATTCTGCAATCAAAATTATGTGAAAATCAAGGCTTCTGGGGGCTTCGTCTCCTGAACCTTATCAGTGCTTCGCCCATTGATTTAAAACACTAATTTTAATGAAACATGACCCACCACGCCACTGTCTAAAGCCTTTCGACACATTATTTTGATACAAACTTTTGCACCGGCATTAAGCCTCATTGCACTGTCACAAGATTATCACATCTCTCTTGACTGCTTGAACACAGACTGACAGACAGAGCACCAAATAAACTGACAAACTACTGTTTTAACTGTAAACAAACTGACATGCATATATCTAAAATATGATCAAATCACATGCATAAACTATATAATATTATTTAGTGGCCCATTCTTAATTCACCTAATCCGTAACACAGATATTCAGCCTGAGGGTCCACCTGAAAAATGAGTGGTGTTTTCATTAATACCAGTACTGTTTGTTAACGTATAAAACTTTAACAGTATTCAGGATTGCGCCAGTTTTTTCAAAAGGGGGAGGCTAAAATATTTTGGTTGCATTTAATAGTTTCTTCAGTCTTTTTCCCGGATTGACTGAAAAACGTCCCGACCGGGGGGAGGGGTAGTAGGTAGAGGGGGCTTCTGAAGATTAATATTGCATTAAATGGCATAATGGTCAGAAAGTCCTGGGTGTACATAGATGTAAAGACGTGGATTAATGAGTAGGTCTAAAACATGTCCATGCAGATGGGTGGGTTCGATGATATGTTGATGTAGTCCAAAAGAAGACAATAAGTCCTTAAATTTATGGATATTAAAATCACCACAAAACAGAATATCAGATGGATGGTGATTGTAGTCAACAACCATACTCTCAAAATCAGTAAGAAATTGGCCAACCTGGCAAGCAGGAGGGCAATAGATATTGATAAGACGAAATGATTGGGAATTTGAAGTAACAGTAGCATGGATTGCTTCAAATGATTCACACCCACAAGCATCAGATTTAACCACAACAGAGAGGCTGGACCTAAAAAGTATTCTTACACCTCCTGCTTTGTTAATCCGTGGAATATGGCGAAAAGTATAACCTGCTGGAGTAATATCTTTAATCAGTACTGATTTATCAGCTTTCGGCCAGGTTTCGCTGATAGCAATTACATCAAGATTTGTATTCAGTACAAAGTAAACAAATTCACTTGTTTTGTTTCTAATTGATCGAACATTTATTGAGCAGAAATTTATGTAAGAGTTTGTGGAACAATTAAAACTTTTAAGATTTTCACAACAGACTCCACCGTCTCGTTTGGGCAACAAGGGTTGAGCAGAAACAAGAGTTTGGATATTTCTAACCCGTTTCCGACTGGCTTTTTTACCTCAATGTGTTTGGCGGTTTCGCAGACAGTTGATACTTTTAGGTTGGACAGTATATATTTTTAGATTCTTGACAAGATTCAAAATATGAGGAGACACTAATTGTGTTGCGCTAATATTGAGGCTGCTGTTGCAAATATCAAAAAAAGGTGATCACGGGTGTATGAAATGCAAACCAATTCATTAAATCCGGGACTATCATTAGCGCCGTGATTTCTGGGCAAATCAGGATCAGGGTTAGGGTTAATGTCACCTGAAGCCAAAATTTCCAGATGAAAAGTATTAGTTGAATTAGCATAGTACAAGATAGGCCGAGTCACGTACCAATGATGGCTGTTGTATTTTCCTCTTAAATCAGATAATGACGGAATTGAATTCAACTCTGTGCACAATAGCATTCCCTAATTTGTGAGACAAGTCATTGAAGTAAAAACCTCTGGAGAAGATAATGAGGATAGATAATACGATTCTCTCCATGGTCAAGTTGATAATCCTATTGTCATATCAAACTGCAGCACCAAGTCACTGAAAGCAAAAAGCTGCAGATTTGTTAAGTCTCCAACAATGGGTAAAGTGAAAGGCCAAGAAACAGTTGACTGAGTAATAAGCAGTTAGGGGTATGTTCACTGTGCTAAGCTTAGGCTCATGACAGAAAAGTTATAAACAATATAAAAGGCAAATGCACAAAAAACTGATATGAAGATTGTCCAAAAATATGACCAGTAGAATCCTGATGATAAAAAATACCTCTGGTATAAAAATGTAGACACCAAGGTAGGAAAAACTATCCAAAAACATAAAAAAAATCAGAGAGCAATTTGGAGTGGCAGCTTTAACAGCGCTCTCCTCGCATTATTGGAAGGCATGGCATTGGTGAAAAGAATGCTAATGGTGAAAGGCTTTTGGACTTCTGTGGCATCAACAATTTATTGGTGACTGGCAAAATTTTCTACATAAACTCATTCATAAACACACCTGGACTTACCTAGGAGGGAGGACAGAGAACCAAAATGATCATGTGCTTATAACAAAGTAACACAGAACCTTCATATTAGACACAAGAGTGATGAGAGGGGCTGACATTTCAAGTGACCGCCACTTGATACGGACCAGGATCCGATTGAAACTGAAAGGAAAACCAATAACAAAGACATGTCCACCCAAGTATGATAGCATCAAGTTACAGCAACCAGCAATCAGAGAAGAGTTTTCGGTTGAACTACGAATAGATATGATCTTTAACAAGACTGCTGTTGTGGGACTGAAGTACCTGATAACATTGAAGAAGTTGAGAGTAAGTGCCAGACATTTGAAGAGACATATAATGGGGCTAAAAAGGTCCTTGGGTACAAAAAGAAGAGCCAAAAGCCATGGATCAGCAGAGAAAGTTGGAAATGTGTTGAGGAGAGAAAACAGCTCTGAAGGGTAAGATTGAGAATGCCAAGTCAATTAGAATTAAAGATATTATCAGAGCTAAGTATGCTGAAAAAGACAAAGATGTGAAGAAACGTGTAAGGAGAGATAAAAGAAAGTGGGTTGACGACCTTGCTACATCTGCAGAGGAAGCACCTAGTAATAGCAGAATGAGAGAGCTTTACAAGATAATTAAAACTATTTACAATGAAAGGACCAAGGTTGGGAGTGCTATAAGAGACAAGGATGGGAATCTATTAAAGGATGAAATAGAAAAAAGAGAGGAGTGGAAAGAGCATTTCGAGGAGATACTGAATAGACCAGATCCTGTTTTTCCAGCATGTGACCCTGAAATAGACGAAATTAGTACCAATACTAGTTATATTACAAGAAGTGAAATAAAAGAGGCATTGATGAAGCTAACGAATAACAAAGATGCAAGCAAAGGTAATATAACTGCCGAGTTGTTAAAAGATGATATATGTACATCAGTATTATGGCTTGAAGAGCTGTTCAGGATTGTATGGGGAAAAGGAAGTTATACCAAAATCATGGAAGCAAGGACTGATAACAAAAATACATAAGAAAGGCAATACTACTGTATACGATAACTGGCGCGGAATAACCTTAACATCAATACCAAGCAAAGTATATGGACGAGTTTTAATTAACAGATTTAGAAACGGTGTTGGCAGTAAGATGAGAAATGAATAGACTGGATTTAGATGAGGAAGGAGTACCACCGTGCACATTTTCATCCTGCGCAACATTCTAGAACAGGTGGCTGAATGGTAGTCAAGCATGTATATCGCCTTTGTTGACTTCGAGAAGGCGTTTGACTCAGTGCACGGATAACGCCTCTATAATGGCAGCCTATGGTATTCCACAAAAGATAATATGTTTGATTAAGGCGTTATATGAAGACAGTAAATGTGCTTTATAGATGGTGGTGTGGAATGTGAATGGTTTTAAGTCAAAAGTGGTGTAAAGCAAGGTTATGTAATGTCATGGTTCCTTTTTCAGATGGTGGTAGACTGGGTGATGAGGAAAACGACTGATAATAACAGGAATGGAATTAGATGGAAATTCATGTCAACCCCTATAAGGACTTATGATTTTGCTGATGATATCGCTCTACTTTCATCTACATATCAACACATGCAAACCAAAGTGACCAGACTCAATCAGTACGTTGCACAAACTGGCCTAAAAATTAATAAGGATAAGACAGAGCTCATGAAAGTTAACAGCAAATGTGCAAACAAAGTTTATATCGATAACCAACAACTAAATGAAGTAAACAAGTACCTTGGTGCAACAGTAAGCTTACAAGGTGGTGGCGAGGAAGTTATCCAAAACAGAATCTCTAAAGCAAGAGTAGCATTTATGAAGTTAAATAAGATATGCAACCCAAGCACTTTCTCAATATTGACAAATATACGACTCTTTAACTCTCTTGTTAGGTCTGTACTCTTGTATGGTTGCGAGACATGGAGAGTTAATGTAGCAGATAATAACAAATCTGAATACATGTATGTTCAAATGCTACAGGAGAATTTTGAAGATCCGATGGCCATATGTAATGTCTAACGATGAAATACAGAAAATCACTAAACATGACAAAATCAGCACTGAAGTAAAAAGGAGAAGGTGTGGGAAGATTGGTCATGTGATGCGCATGAGCACTATTAAATGCACTGTGTGACAGCTATGACGTGGAAACCAGACGGGAGAAGTTAAGTTGGTCGTCCTAGAACGACCTGGAGTAGGATAGTCGAGAAGGAGAGGAAAGTGATGGGATGGAGCTCGTGGACGGAAGCCAGACAAGTTGCAAATAAGAGAGTCCAGTGGAGAGAATGCGCTGCAGCCTTATGGGCCAGGAAGCCTGAAGAAACTAGGTGAGGTGAGGTGGTTGTATGAAACTCGGGATGAGAAGCGAACGTTTAAAATTTACGGGACGTAGCCCCTGTGCATGGCCCCTGAGATTTTTCCGATGATACTTTTTTACCATGAGATAAATTTTAGTCACGGTTTATGTACATTTTCTTCAATTTTTGGAAAATTTATTTCAATGTTTAGGAAATCTCTTTCATTCTTTGGAAACTTTTCTTATTTTTCGTGCAGTTTTCGTAACCTTTCCTTTATTTTCGGGCAGTTTTATCTTCAATTTTCGGTAAATATCCATCAATCAGTCAATGTTAATTTGGGAAATTTCTTTCAGTTTTGGGCAATTTTTCTTCGATTTTCGATACAGTTTATTCATTCAAATTCAAAGTTTGACCTTAGTCGGTTGGTGATACGAATTCACGTTCGTGATTTTTCCTCCAACCAGCCAACGATCTCAAACAAGTTAATAAGTTAGCCATGATATCATTATGCCTTGTAACAGTCCACGAGAAATAGACTGTTAGCAAACCTTCTCTTCCCATTACAGGAGCATTCGGCCGAGATATCAGAGTGTATATTTCTGGAGTCCTAGAATATTCGAATAGACTATTCTTAGGCGTTATAGCACTGGTGACCTTTAGCATGACTTTTGAAATCAATCATTATCATTTCTAATAATATTTCAATTTTACAGCACTACAAATATTAAAAGTTTTTATTAAACAGCATTATGAAAAACGGCACTATCAGCCCTTGAGGCTTGCATGGATTTAACCTTTTTTAACAAGTATTAAAGGGGAGAACTTTGTTATATCAAAATCTCCATAAATTCATAAAGAAGGACCTACTTCTCAGAACCCCTTTAAACCAGTATTTTATTTTCTATATGTCATTGTTTTCATTGAGCAATTGTCAGTTTTCAAAGGGTATGTGTTCTTATATAAAGCTACTGCTGAAGTTGAAAGCGCATTCTAAAAAAATGTTTGGTAAAAAATCCTGGTTAAAATAATTCTACTACGTTCCTGGTTATTTTCATGCCATTTTATTAGTTTTAATCTTTAACATAACTATCCTGGTGATAAATCAATTTCTCATTGGTAAATTTTGTCCAGCTTGTGAGACACCGCTTCTGATTGGCCATTTTTGCCTCGAAGCATCCTGCTGTTGTTATGGTACGATACATATACGCCCTCAAGTTTCAGCAGGTGCGGAGAAGTTTAGCTTAAAGTTCGCGTGTGAAGGCCGCACAATTTATAAAATTGTGTCAGATAAATATAAAAAAAGGCATTTTTCTATTTCCGTAAAGTTTTAGTACATTGCTATTGACATGGTTGGTAATTATTTTTCTCCGAATTCCATGAGTAAGCAGGCCGCATGTCATTAAGTCTAGTACTGTATGCACCTCAGTGTAGCCTAATGCCTAGCCTAACACTAGGCTTACTCACAATGTTACACTACAGATGGACACTATATGGCCTAGGCCTAAGTGAGGAATTAATCACATCCAACTGGGCACATTTTTGATTGGACTTGGTATTTTGTGTTAGTACATTGCTATTGGCATGCTTGGTGGTTATATATCTTCAAAATATATGAGTAAGTGGGTGGAATGTAACCAAATTTGACTGGTGAAATTTCACCAGAATTTTTAACAAATCTTCCTTTGGTCGTTTTCACCAGGAAGTATGTTGATTATTATTCACCAGGATTTGTTAGTGATAACAACTAGGAAAGAGTCGGTTCTATACATACACCGAACCTGGTAAAACTTTTACCCTCTCCTTGTAAAATTAGACCAGACATTTTATCACAAGTTTGTACATTCATATAAAGCCGAAAAGTTGAAGCAATTACATTGCAACAGCGAACTTTTAATACAAATTTCAATGTTATCATTTCTTGGTAAATTCTTAGGGACACACCACTGTGCGACCATCTGACCATCGCGACAATACCTACAACACTGGCATAATCATAACAGGAAACAAATTATAACAATAATTTTAGTTCAAATTAGATAAAATTATCCCCACCGGTGACTGATAATCTAACTTATAGGCCTAAGTCTTCAGGAAATATCATAAGAACGTAAGATATATGGATTTTATTAAATATGGCTGTATGCGAGTCATGGGTTTAATTGACCAATAATTAATTGGAACAACAAGTTCGTGCCAAAATAGTCGCTCTTATAGGAAATAATAGAGGAAACATTTAGTGTGAAGTGCTTTTTTTAAATAAAATTTTATCTCTCTTCAAGTTAAGTTATACATAAACGTTTTACTGTTTTCTTCGCCGACTGAAAAATAAGTAAAGTATTGCAAAACTTAATCAAAACTATATCAAACCTGGGATCAAACAATAATCGAAGTAAGCATTTCTTTAAAAAGTGATGATAATGATAGCTATGTGCTTCTTGTATAGAGGAAGAGGGGGAAGGGGGTGCTGTTTCCTGGACAAAAGCAAAATATCACAGGTCCGCTATCGGACATACAGTAATCACATCGACGGTCCTCTTGCGAGATATGGTCGAAAACCACCGATGAAATGTCCAATGGCTCGCAGGCGACCCGTCGGCGGCATTTCCACTGTACTCCGATGTGCTCACTAGCGGACCACCGTATCTTGCTTACTGGGCACCTGGTTATGGAAACTCAAGACGACGGCGAGTACAATCAAGGTCACCCTTTGCCCCCGCTACGATTTCCCTCTAATGGAGTAAAAGGGACGATCTTTTTCGTGGATCAGGTGTTTTCTTGCAGTTTTTTACAATATGTTTTAGTCTATTCTATATGTATTTTTCCTGCAGATGTAAGTTTTCATTATCTTATGCTTCTTTATTTGTTTGTTTGTGCAGGGGGTATTCTTTGTTCAGCATCAGCTTGTTTAGACCTCCTCCACCAATCAGATTTTCATCTGAATGTAAAACGTTGTTAAATTCACATGATTAGTGTGGAAATAAATTTATTAAGTCAAATCAAACTTCCAAAAACTCATACAAATATACACATGGCGGTACGGCAGTCGGCAAGGTTGGCCGAGGGGGTCCTTTTCCGATCAAAAACCTATTTAAGGGGGGGAAAACTTAAAGAATGTTATTATGTGTCCAAAGCATTATATCTGCCGCCAGCGGGAGCGTGTGCGTAACGTCGTGGGATCTAGGGCCCGCTTACGGGCCCCTGGTGGGTCAATAGGCGAAGCCCTGGTAGGATTAAGAGGACGAAGTTCCGGGAAGTTCTTAAGATTCCTTGTTTTTGCTGCCCCGAATCGCTTAAATATGTTACAGCTTTCAGTGATGATTAGTAATAAATAAGGACAAATATAGTTTCATTTGACGGGAAAATGAAATCGATCTAGATAATAAACTGAAAGTTGGGTTTTCTATAGCTCTAAACGAAGGTCTGAAAGTTGGAGAAAGTTGCCCCAAAGTGGATTTTTTTCTTTTGGGTTCACGTTGAGGGACAACTTAAAATTTTTAAATCCTATTTTGTGAGAAAGAGACGTGACAACACACTGCATATTTAAAATAAATATAATTTATCTATAGAGCTTCACAAAATACAAAAACATCAATTAAATTGTATTCATTGGGTTATCTGTTACGAGGGGCAGGTTGTACTGTTGTACATGAAACCGGAGCTAGGCGGAAAGTGCTTCATTTGTTTTGTTGAAAACTGACAAAAGTGCAGCCCCCTTTTTTTTTTTTGAAGTTCTGACCCCCTTGCCCTTAAATGAATATCCTCATAAAAGGCAAACCACAATCACTCCTGACTCCTGAGAAGTACAAAGTTGCTTGACCACTGAACATTAAGCCCCTAATCAAGAACTAGCAGTAATGCAGTAGCAGACGACACCGTACTCGTATTTGTAAGAGCATAGTGCTACCATTCATGATCCAGGGTCGAGTAAATGCTCGCAGTCAGACAGATCCCTCAAGAAAAGTGATATATTTTCCAACATACACGGAAGTGTTGAATATTCATTACAACACGTCATGCATGGAGATGGCTATTCCAAAGTACAGTCCGTGCGTATCCATGATGGAAAGTGATATATCGATCGAAATAGTTTCCCCAATTATAATCATTTGAATTGACCACATTTGGCCGTAAAATGTAGCATTACATCATATACACCACCGTTGCGCATGCGTATGTGTAACATACAACATGCAATTAGTACATGTACATGCAGGTGACAGGTCACTGCACTGCGAACGTACTAACTTACTTGTTTGTAAAAAATAAAATAAAAATCCTACAATCGTGAGAATAAATGG
Organism: Chiridota heheva; assembly: GCA_020152595.1. Classification (NCBI taxonomy): domain Eukaryota; kingdom Metazoa; phylum Echinodermata; class Holothuroidea; order Apodida; family Chiridotidae; genus Chiridota; species Chiridota heheva. The sequence goes on from JAIGNY010000623.1 coordinate 55,178, forward strand.
GACAAAAATGAGACTTTTGAATGAGGTTGAGGTTTTTAGTGAATATACTTCCACCCCCTCCCAACGAAACTGTCCCTACCCCTTTGGTACACATGCTTCACGACAATTGATTTGTACTTTATCATTCCGCTGAGCCGGCTGCCCAGGATTTTCCATTTTGCACTAGATTGTATTTTTCTAGACTGAAACTTTCTTCCCTTGTTCATTGACGAAGCACTGAAGCGAAGCAGTATATAGACGCACAAATATTGGAACGTCACTGTAATGAATATTTATACCTCCCTGTATGTTGGAAATTTTATCACCTCTACTGCCCAGTTATTTTTTCTAGGTTTCTGATTGGCTGACAAGGCTCATTTGCATATGCAAGCAGCCCGGTTATTACTCAACGAACGGGCTAATTGCATATACAAATTGAAATTTTCCAACACTACTGAATATTCAAACTCTTAATTTGCATAAATTTGCATCCAATTAACCTAGTACATTTATATTACCATGCAGGTATAGGATAAAATGTTCTCAACTTCTATCAAATTGTAGTACACTGAGTGCATTTTTGTTAAACAGTCTTGAGTCAATACATCTGAACTAGAAAAATAAGAATTCGAAATGTTTTCTTCCACGTCCCAATTTACACCATGGTTAAGTCTCCAGTCAGCCATTAGCAACACTAGATTGAGATTGTATGACATACACATTGTGTATTAAACAACAACTAGGCCTAGGCCTAGCGTTAAAAAGTCTGTAACTGTAATCTGTGTAAAGTCTACACTGAACTTTCTAAAGTCTAAAGACAAACACAGCTGTACCAGTGTCAATGGTCGAGAAGGTTCTTACTTAGGTTTTTATTTTTGATGACAAACCTCTTCTTATCTGCAAGTGCTATAACTTACGGTATTTTGTTGGGTATATCGGGTTAAATAAAATAAATCCAGATACAGCCACGGACAGACGGAGTTCGAAGCTAAGCTCTTCAGTAACAGTTAGTACATTGCGTTACTGAGTTACGATATCCTTTGTCCCTCAGTTCTGTTTCAAGAACTGTAAAAAACAGTTGGCGCTATTCTTTGTATTTCGCATATAAACTATCGCTATTGCCATCTAAAACGTAGCCCTGGAATTTGTAAGTCGAAATGTTGTTGTAAATTTGCTCAAGCATATTGTTAAGTGAGTGAATAAACGCTGACAGACGCAAGGTGATATCCTTCTTTCTTGGATTTTTTTTTTTGTTATTCTTGGTCGTCGGTACGGTCAGAAAAATTGTCATCTTGCATGCGCGCACATACAGAAACCACAAGTGTTTGTGATTGGTTGATACGATTGCTTATGAATAAACAAATTAGATAGCTTGCCCATATGCTGTATGTGAATGTCTAATTTCATCAAAAATAATATTTCATTTTTGTCTAAGTTTTTGTCATTTTTTGCCGAATAATTGCAAAATATTTTCATGTTATGGTGATGGCTTTGCCTCGCCCATTATTCCTCAAATTATTTGTGCTTACCGGTTATTTTCCAACAATGGCCTCGCAATTGCAGTTTATTTTTTAAATATATCACTTTCCGTCCAGTTGATATTCAATTTTGGACTGTTCGACCAAGATGAAGAAAGTTACAGTTTAAAAAGGCAACATCTGAAGTAGATTCATGGTAAGAAAGAAATGAAGTCCGCAATTAAAATTCAAGGTGGCTGATTTCCTGAACCCGAAGTAGTTTTAGTGAATTTTGCGGTTGGTGAAGTCAGGCCTGGGTGAAGTACGAATCTTCATACTCCAACTCAGTCGCTCTGAATCTCTGATTTAGAGTATAAATGATTACATACGTAATTAAAGATTTTACACGCTTAGGCAAAGTCAATAGGCTTCAAAGTGTGTTTTCAAAAAAAGTTGCTCAGGAATTTTGGGCAACTCTGACGTTCGGTATGAAGACTTCCACATTTTAACCTGAAAATCAGCACACGGAAACTTGAAATGATTTTACACCTTGTAAATATCGTAATAACGCAATTGGTTTCCTAAAAGGATACACATTTTTCGTTCAAAAATAAAGTTTTGACAGATTTTCTGCGAGCGTCTTGACAAAAATGTGATATGCACGTAAGCATTTTTCCCAACCAATAAGAAGATATGACGCCTGCGTAAGGAAATAATTGACATAATTTGAGTGCATGTCTGCATAACCTTGAGCGTATGGATGTACCGATGTGCATCCTACGTGCGTGTTACTTATGTTGGCACGTACAATTTGTATGTATCGATATTAACAAAAGAACAAAGGGCGTTGAGTGCGCAACAAGGCAATTGTCGCGTCTTGTAACGAA
>JAIGNY010000623.1:70000-87221 GCA_020152595.1 Chiridota heheva
AGCACCACCCCAGGCGACATTACAATATAATATATACGGCAAAATCAAAGTATTATGTAGCATCTTAAGTATATGTTCAGGAAAATGTGTTCTTAATCTGTTTAATACACCAGTACCTTTTGCTAATTTATTACAGATACAATCTATGTGAAGTTGCCAATTTCGATTGCAATCCACTAATACACCTAGAAATGTTGAGGAGGGGGAATGAATAAAATTTACATCACCAATGGAGAGTTTGGGGTAAAGGGACCAGTCACGACGAGTAGGAGTAAAGAGAACTGAAGTAGTCTTCTTTACATTAAGGGATAACTTATTTACATTAAACCAAGATGCATACTTATTCAAACCTGAAACCGCTTTGTCAATTACTGTATGAGGAGAACGATGGGAGTAAAAAAGAGTTGTGTCATCCGCATAAAGTGAAGGTGAAAGAACAGAGCTAATTCGATGCATATCATTTATATATATTACAAATAACAAAGGACCAAGAATTGAGCCTTGTGGCACTCCACAAGAAATAAACTTAAAATTAGATTGAGTACAAGAATAGGATACAAATTGCTGACGAAGTTTTAGATAGTTACGAAGCCAATCAAGTGGCATGCCACGAATACCGTAAGTTGATAATTTATGCAAATATTTTGGAGAAGCATGGTAAAATCGAAATAGGTCTATAATTTGTGATTTGCTCCTTATCACCACTTTTAAAAATAGGAATAACCTTAGCTACGTTGAGATTATCAGGCATAGAAGCTGTTGACAATGAAAGATTAACAATATACGACAATGGTTTACAAATAATAAATGAACATTTTTTTACAACACTTGGGGAAATATCGTCAAAACCAAGGAGCAGCAAATTTAAGACCATTAATTAATTTAAGCACTTCAGCATCATTGTAGGATGAAGAAAAAAAGTGGAAGGATTGGATGGGGGCAAGAACTCCTCAAACTTATGTTCATTAGACGGTGGGATTTTACCTGTTAATAGTGAACCAATTGAAATAAAATAATCATTAAAAGCATCACATATCTCCTTAGGGGCATTATATGTTTTTTCATTGAGAGTTAGTTTATTTAGGCATTTGCTTGTTTCATTCCCTCCCCTACAGTACTTATTAATTACAGACCAGGTACTTTTTATATTACCAGCACAATTAGCAAAACTATGAGCAAAATACATTTTCTTGGCAACACGTATAACTGAGGTGAGTTTATTGAGAAACACTCTATGTTCATTACGGTTCATTATGTTCATGGACAAGTTGTCAGAGGAAGTGGGCTAAATCTGAACAGTTCGTTATGGGAGGGGGGTCTAGGATCGGCTTAGACACCAATTTCGGGAAATGGCCACTGGATTTCACGAAATTTTGGGGCGACATTCGGGAAATCTGTTTTCAAAGTGTAGAAACAGTGGATCGATATGGCTCAAGCAGGTCCGAGTGCATCTAAGAGAAATCTGCCACGTAAGTTGAAAAAATTCTATATTTCCTAATTGCATATGCAGGAACGTTTATAATACAAATGTTTTAAAGATAATAATAGTGAAGCAAAAATTACAAATACTATAAAGTATGATGAGTAATATTAGAAATAATTTGTGTGTCCCCTGTAAGGGACAGTGGGACTTCTGTTGATTATGTAATTTATTAAGTACTAGTTCTGCGAAATTTTTGCATGCCCAATTTTTGTGAAATTATTCAGTCTCTTATTTACGCTGTGTTAGAGAGGTGGCCCGCCTTGCCACCCATGGGGCACCACCCGCCCACTGGGGTCCAGCCCTGTACCCTGGGATCCCCCCTCCCCTCCCAGTTTTTTTTAGATCTCTTTAAAGTAGAAACTTTTTATTGTAGTTTTACACCAGAGAATTTATTTAGAGATGTTTATCAGGACTTTCCCCTTCTGGTCAACTGCTACAAGTTAAAAGGACATCACACGTCCTACGTTAATGTTCCCTGCGTCGGGTTTAAGTGTCGCACGTCACGTGTTTACAAGGCCCTCACTAAATCTAGCACCTTGCCCCTTTTGATATCAAGCCTGGGGTCTGTATTATTATACCATTAACTTAGAGGAAGGCATTTAAAATGAACAGAACTTGATATTAATGATAGTTGTCAATGTCAAAAGTTGGTTTCTTGTATCTATAATAAAAAATTGACCTTGAATCATAATTTGGCGATGACAGATTGTAAAACTTACAATGTTGGAACAAATTAGTAAAAACAGGATAAAGAAGAAATTAAGATAGATTTAGTGGCTTCCATTTGACTTTGATTTATATTTGTTTTATAAATAAAACCTACGTATTAGGAAAAGAAACTCTTTTAATTAACTTTTTGTGATTTTGTTATTCAAGAGCAAGGATTTAGAGACATGTCCTTACAGAAAATGAAATTCAAGATTTGCTCAATGACTCAGATCTCGAACTGTCAGATGATGAAAATGACAGAACAGTCGATGAAATAGAGTTTAGTTCTAGTGAAGGAGAAGATGGGGAGACAGAGGACTGTGAAAATGAGGAGCAGGAAAAAGAAGAAGAGGGAGAGGAAGCTGAAGGAAGTGGTCAACCTTCAAAGAAAATTCGAAGAGCGATTTGGAAGAAAACCAAAATGTAAGTAAATATAATTTGTTTACTTCCATAGTCTTGAAAAGACTATGGAAGTGAAAATAATTGAACACTTGGTGTAATTGACAATGTAGGGTTGAGTATAATCATTTAATACAATTTCAAATTAAAGTTTCTCCATTATTATGTTGTATGCATTACCAAGAAAATAACTTTAACAATTTAATGATTACTTTTTATCTTAAGAAATGTTTTAATACGTTTTGGGAAAGTTTTGGAAAGGAGTGAAGGTGAGCTGCTGTAATTACATACAATACATCATGTTGCTTAGTTCAACATTGAATGTTTTCTTTTGCATACATCTAACCTTAAATTGTGTAAGATTCTATTCATGCGTTTTTAGTTCATTTTCATTATGGAATGAAAAAAAGATGTTGGTTTTATATGCAGATTGCAATTTTTAAATTGTATTTTCCTCTTCTTTTATCTTACTTTATTTCAAAAGCTTTTCACCTATGCTAGACGCAGCTCCAGAAATAGAAGATCTCTCTGTTAGGAAAATAGATGTGAAATGTATGGTTTACGTGGCTCCCCCCCCCCCTCCCCCACCAAAACTGGACACCCTATGACTATTTTACAAAGTACTGTGATGAGGAAATTTTCCAGCTTATGTCTGACATGACCAATCGAAAGTTCCTTCAGGACACAGGGAATTTACTTAAGTCGACACTCAATGAAATAAAGAAGTTCATCGGCATGAGCATCATGATGGGTTGCATAAATGTAAGTAAAAAGATAAATTCTATATCGGAATAGCCTTGGATCAACATATGTACATGGATTATTTTGTATTGACATATTTGATAACACTAACAGATTTGCTTGGCACATATAACTGTGAGTGTTGATTGCTCAGTGCTTTGTACATTATTGCTTAGTCACAAAACATGTTTATAAAGGAATATTTTTTAAACAGTCACGTGTCATTTAAAAGATTGAGTATTGTTTGATATGAGCTAATATGTTATAATACAATTTAATAAGTTACAATAAAATGTATATTACACAGTATAGTATACTTCATTTAAGCTGCATTTGAGTTTTCATCATCTCATTTCAGATGAAGAAGATTCGGCTTTATTGGCAAAGGAGCACAGTAGTGCCTGTTATTGCAGACACTATCGGTAGAGACCGTTTTTTAAGCTGAGAAATTTTCTGAAGGTTCTTGACAACAATGCTATTTCTGAAGAGGGAAAAACAGCAGACCGCCTTTGGAAAGTGCGCCCATTTGTCGAACGAATAAAGAAAGCCTGCCTTGCCCTCCCAAGAGAAGAAAACCTCTCCATTGATGAACAGATGATCTCTTTTACAGGAAGATGTCCTGTTCGTCAGTATGTACCTAGAAAACCAACCCCAACTGGTTTGAAGAACTTTGTGCTAGCTGGTGCCTCCGGACTTGTACTTGACATTGAAATTTATCAAGGTGGAGGCTCCTTTGATAAATATCAACTGGGAGGCAAAAGTGTGGGTCAGGGTGTAGGATCTGTTCTTCGACTCACAGAAGCACTTCCAAAAGGTCACAAAGTATTTTGCGATAGATATTTCACCAAATTACCTCTCATTGCACATCTGAAAGAAAAAGGTTGTTTGTTACTGGTATTGTCATGAAGAAAGGCCTTCCTGTGCAGTTCACAGAGGACAAAACAATGACAAAGCTTAGACGAGGTTCCTCAGAACAGTATGTGTCATCAGATGGCATTTGCCTCCTGGAGTGGTTTGACAATAAGTTAGTTTTGATGGCATCCTCGGCCGTTGGTCTGGAACCTCAGGACATATGCAAACGTTGGTCGAAAAAAGACAAGAAGCACATTGATGTGATGAGACCTGCGGCAATAAAGAAGTATAATTCTTCAATGGGGGGTGTCGACCTCTGTGACAGAATGATATCATACAACAAATGCGAATCCGGGACCAAAAAATGGCCAGTTAGAACAATACTGCATTTTCTGGACTTGGCCTTAAGTAACTGCTGGATTCAGCAGAGAATGGACCATCCCCTAAATAAGACGCAGCTATATGATTTTAGGATTGCCGTTGCTTTGGCCCTTATCCACAGCATTTCAAATGATGAAGACAATGAAGGCGATGATGATGGTGATACACCCCAGAAAGCACACATCCTTGCACTTCCTCCTAAGGAAAAGAGAAAGCAGGGTGCAGAACATATGCCAATTGCTATTGACTTGAAGAACTCTGCTCGTTGCAGGAGGGAAGCGTGCACCTTCAAAACACGCATCAAGTGCTCAGCCTGCAATCTTTTTTTCTGTGTCAATTCGGCAAGGAAGTGTTTCAAACTCTTTCACGAATGAGATACTTAGTGCTTCATGTTTACATATTGTTACTATTAATTACTCATGAGATAGGTGTTATTATTCTTACTATTATTGTGTTATAGTTGATATGGTATACGGCTCAACATTTGTTGTTGTTGTAATACAAGGAGGATTTCTTTACTAACACATTTTGTATATCCCTTACTATTCTATGTAGTCCCAACGTCCCCAGGTGGGGACGTCCCCAAAAAGAATGACTTTAAATGAAGTCCCGATGTCCTTAAATAGGGACATATTTGTAATAACTTATTTGTCAACCTACCCTCTTCCTACTTGCAACCTCTTCAAAGAGTACAAAACCTCACAGCTAAAGTAATTCTAAAGAAATCCAAATTCCATAGTTCAACAGAATGTTTACGCAGTCTACATATACTTCCTGCTCAGGCCCGTGCTAAGTACAAAATTCTCTTTCTTGTCTACAAGTGTCTCAACAACTTATCCCCTTCATATCTGTCTGATTTACTCCATGTTAAAACATCCTCCTATGCCACTAGGTCTTCTGCCGCCCTTATTTTTAATGTTCCCTTTACCCAAAAGAAATTGTTTGCTGACCGCTCGTTTAGTATTGCTGGACCCACACTCTGGAATGGCCTCCCTATTAATGTTAGAAATACCGCCACCCTCCCATTGTTTAAGAAGGCTTTGAAAACCCATTTATATACTCAGTATTTTTCGTAATTATATTTTTACTCGTAGTTCACATATCTTTTTATGTTTATTTATGATTCTTTGTAGCACTTAAGTTGTTTATTTATATTATAGTTATTTTTGTAAAGCGCCATTGGAGTGCATCGTTTTGCAGTAATGTGCGCTATATAAGTTTTCTTACCATAACCATATCATATTTCACCAATCAAGTGTCAGAAAAAAACTCAGTGTCAAAAGTTTGCTATTTTGACCCTTGACCAACTACAAAATAAGAGTCTTTCATCTTATACTCTGTTAAGAGTCGCTCAGGACTCAGGAAGATATATATAAACATATATATATATATATATATATATATATATATATATATATATATATATATATATATATATATATATATATATATATATATATATATATATATATATATATATATATATATATATATATATATATATATATATATATATATATATATATATATATATATATATATATATATATATATATATATATATATATATATATATATATATATATATATATATATATATATATATATATATATATATATATATATATATATATATATATATATATATATATATATATATATATATATATATATATATATATATATATATATATATATATACATATATATATATATATATATATATATATATATATATATATATATAAATATATATATAGATATACATATATAAATATGCATATATAAATATAGATATATAAATACATATATAAATATAGATATATATATATATATATAAATATATTTATAATGATATATAAATATATATATATATATATATATGTGTATATTATATATATATAATACATTTATATAATATTTATATATATATATATATATATATATATATATATATATATATATATATATATATATATATATATATATATATATATAATACATATATATACATTATAATATATATATAATATATATATATATATATAATATAATATATATATAATATATATATAGTATATATATATATATATATAATATATATATAATATACATAATATATATATATATATATATATATATATATATATATATATATATATATATATATATATATATATATATATTTATATATATATATATATATATATATTTTATATATATATATATATATATATATATATATATATATATATATATGTTTTGAAACAAGCTTGGTTTGGCGGAGAAGTTACACGTTGCCTCTTTGGGCTGCAGTAAACTTTGGATTTATACGATAATTCCGTGACCTATTTGCCTTCTTTTGGACATTTGCAGAGAAAGGAAATATCCTTACTTTACTAATTAAGATGCCACGAGGACGACCGAGAGGCAGTAAAGCCGTTAGAAACAGAGGTAGTACTGGTTCTCCATTTCCCCCTATCGTTAAGCCAGCCTAATGTTACATCTGTGTACGATGATGGGCAAGACGTTAGAGCCAGTGAAGGCTTTTCAGAAAACTATGTGGAGAATCTCAACTCCTCAATTGAGCTAATTTATTCAAAACTAAAAAAGATACATAATGATTTCGAGAGAAGGCTAGCCGAACAGAGCAAACATGTCAAATTACTTCAAGCAGAAAACAAAACTCTGATAGGAAAATGCACTGATATGGAAATCAGAATTAAATCGTTGAAAGAAAAGCAAGAAAATCACAGTGCCCAGTTAAACAATCAGGAACGTCAATCCAGACGTTATAACGTTCGTTTGATCGGCTACGAAACTGCCGAAGGTGAAGTTTGTTTGAAAATAGTTAAAGACCTCCTAGTAAAAGGGGAATTCCCCGACGCACGAATTGAGAGGGCCTATCGAGACGGGTGCTTAGTGCAAAGACGGGACCGTCACATTCTCTTTAAGGTGGCCAATTTTCAAGACAAAATATCCCTTATGAAGAAGGCAAAAGAAGTTTCTGGAAAAGAACAATTTTTTTTTGGTTGATGACCTTACTAAAGTGGATTTGACCGAGAAACGTTGTTATGCCCAGAAGAAGAAAGAGTTGTTCCAGGCTGGGACAAAACTTAAATTCGCAGCGGGCCGTTAACGGTCTTCCAATGGAAAACCATACACTTTCCCTGCAAGTTTAACCTAGCATTATTCGTTTGGCGTGTTTTATATTCAAATGCAATTCAAGTTGTGGACTTGTGTGTTAAAGTTATTAAAATATTTTCGCCGATCTATTAATGTTTTATTTATGTGACGGAATTCTGTATGCTTTTTCGTATTCCACCATGTAAGTTATGCTCATTTTAATTTAGCTTAGCCCTCAAATAACTGGGAACAGGTCAGGTTTTGTTTAAATCTTAACTTTGTAGTGCTCTGCAGCCCATTCACCAGCCTACATACCATTGCTTTACCGTTCATTTGGTGTTTTTTCACCGTTTAGGTTACCTTGAATAACCATGTTTTTTATTCAGTTTTGTTTATCTTATTCTTTGCAACCAACTCATTTTTATTGTATATATCATGCATCAAGAAGCATGTTTTGTTTATTTTCACAAGTACAATGATGGTCTATTTTTATAAAAGTACTAGAAACTACTTATCATACAAGCTTCACAGTATGCATCCTTATTGTATCTTTATCAATGCAGTAAATTCCATTGTTTTATCAACACCACCCTTGATTACTTTCATCCAGTTTGATAATGGCTGATTTGTCCTTTTCTTGTTTCAATGTAAGAGGACTCCGGCAAGCTAAGAAACATAGACAGGTTTTCTCTTTTTTACACGCACGCAATAAAGATAGTTATCTAATACAAGAGTCCCACAGTACAAAGGCCGATGAGAATATTTGGAAAGACGAGTGGGGTGGGGAAATTTTTATTCAATCATGGCACTAATAACAGCCGGGGTGTGTGTATTTTATTTAATCCAAAATTGTCATTTAACGTAAACAATTTATACTCTTGTAATAATGAGCGTTTGATTATTGTTAATATATGTATTTCAAATCAGTACTTTACTGTAGTCTGAATTGATGGTCCCAATATCGATGATCCATCTTTTTTTAATCTTGTTAATTCTCAACTTCCACTCTTTGATAATGTTAACCTTATTTTAGGAGGCGATTTTAATTTCGTGTTTAATTTAGATATTGATAAAATAAGGGGAAACCGTTGTACCAATTTTCACTCCAGGGACTCATGTATTAACTTAATGGCGTTTTTCGATCTTGTAGATGTTTGGCGGGACAGAAATCCTCATAGAAAAGATTTCACATGGCATTCTAGTATAGATCGTAATATAAACTGTAGACTAGATTTCCTCTTAATTTCCCGTTATCTTATTTGTCTTGCTAGTAATAGTAATATTCCCCCCGGTATCTATTCAGATCACTCTTTGGTTAACCTTGACTTAAACATTTATGATAATAAGAGGGGTCCTGGTTTTTGGAAGTTTAATAATGCTTTATTGTCTGATTTAAATTACACCTCTATAATTTATAATATTATTTCTACTTTATCCAAATCTATTAATAATAAAATTGTTCATTTCGCTAGGAATTTATTAAATATCGTATACGTAATATCAGTATAGCTTACAGTAAACGAAAGGCTAAAGAGAGGAGATGTCGGGAGAATAAACTTTTCAGTGACATTTCCTCCTTTGAGCAATCTTATTATTTAACAAATTCGCATGAGGTTTTTAACGATTTATTATTGGCACGTAATGAATTAGAACAACTTTACGAGTTTAAACTTCAAGGCATTATAACTAGATCCAAGGCAAGGTGGGTGGAGCAAGGGGAGCGCAATACGATTTTTTTTTTAAACCTAGAAACTAGAAACAATGCAAACAGTGTTATTCGTAAATTAAAAAATGATAATAATGTGTTAATATCTGATAGTACTGATATTTTATCTGAACTCCATTCCTTTTATAAATTATTGTATACTAGTAATAACTGTGATCCCGATTCCTTGCTTGACAACATTCCTTGTAACCGTTTTTTTATCTCAGGACGATTCGCTCAGCTGCAACGGTTACTTAACCCCCGAGGAGTGCCATGTATCTATAAGCTCTTTTGCTCAGCTGCGACGGCTACTTAACCCCCTAGGAGTGCCATGTATCTATAAGTTCTTTTGCTCAGCTGCGACGGTTACTTAACCCCCGAGGAGTGCCATGTATCTATAAGTTCTTTTGCTCAGCTGCGACGGTTACTTAACCTCCGAGGAGTGCCATGTATCTATAAGTTCTTTTGCTCAGCTGCAACGCTTACTTAACCCCCGAGGAGTGCCATGTATCTATAAGTTCTTTTGCCAATAATAAATGCCCTGGGACTGACGGTCTTACTGCCGAATTTTATATAAAAAAATTGGCCACAGATAAACACACTTGTTGTTAATTCACTTAATAATGCTTATAATATTTCTCGTTAATCAAATGAAGGGGGTCGTGCCTTTTTCTCCTTAATACCAAAACCTAATAAAGATCATCTTTTTGTAAAAAATTACCGTCCTTTATCTATTTTGAATGTTGATTATAAAATTGGTTCCAAAGTCCTTGCTTTTAGAGTTAAAAATGTTATTGATAAGATTATTAATTCAAATCAAACCGGTTTCCTTAAGAACAGGTTTATAGGAAAAAACATTATCCTTGATACTATCGATTATTGCAATAACAATGATATTCCTGGATTTTATATTATTGATTGATTTTGAGAAAGCGTTTGACCATCTTTGATGGAAGTTTGTTTTTAAATGTCTTAAGTTTTTTAATTTCAATAATAGTTTCATTAACTGGATACACACCATATATAATAATGATTCTGCTTGTGTATGCAATAATGGTTATTCCTCCTCTTTTTTTATAAGAATACCAGGGGAGTTCGTCAAGGTCGCCCACTTAGCCCATACATTTGTATTATATGTTCTGAGATTCTATCTATTTATATAAACTCATCTTTAGCTATCCATGGTTTATCTTTATTTGATAATGAATTTAAAATGTCCCAATACGCTGATGATACCTGTATTTGTCTTGATGGGTCTCAAGATAACCTTCGTGCTACTGTTAGTGCCCTTTTTAAGTTTGAGAAAGCATCTGGTATAAAAGTTAATTATGATAAATCCAATATTTTTCCCCTTGGTCCACTTACTTCTAATAAGCCACGTTTTAAAGATAATTTTGATTTGTTATGGACCACTGGTGCAGTAACTGTATTTGGGGTAACATTTGATTATTGTCTCGATAATTCATTTTGCTTAAACTTTCTCCTAAACTATCCCGTCTGAAGAGACTTTTAAATATATGATCTTCTAGAGATTTAACGCCTTTAGGAAAAATTACTATTGTCAAGACATTTGGTATTTCTCAGTTTGTTTACTGGTTTCAAATCCTTCCAAATCCCCCTGCCTCTTTTATTAAAGATCTAGAGAGCCTAATTTTCAAATTCATTTGGAATGATAAGCCCGATAAAATTCGCCGTAATACTTTAATTTCTCCTTATCGCAGGGGTGGCTTAAGGGCCCCACATATTCTTTCCTTTATTCGTTCTTTAAAATGCTCATGGGTTTATAGATATATTAATGATACAAATGCTAACTGAAAACTATTTTTTTACTCCTATTTAAAAAATTATGGCAAGAAATTCATTTTCAAATGTAACTTTAAATCTGATGATATTACTATTTCAAACGTATTTATTAAAGATGTCTGTTCGGTATGGTCACATGCATTTGATAGTATTCCCAATAATAATTTTATGAATCAGATTATTTAGATTAATCATTTCATTAAAATTGATAATTTATCTTTTTATTATAAAGATTGGCATATTAAGGGTATCATTAGGATAAAGGATTTAATGTCAGATTCTACTTTTCTCAGCTATGACCAACTTATTGATAATTTTGCTCTTAATTCCTTCCCATTCACTATTTATAATGGTGTCATTTCTGCTATCACAAGACTTTGGGAGCAAAATCTAATCATTATCGTTTGTAAAGCTATCGATATACCTGTAAACAACCAACCATCATCATCTCGTTTTATTTATAGTAACTTAATATCAACATTATGTACTCAACCTAGGGCCCTTGTCAAGAGGGAAAATCTGTTTAACACAGACTTAAATTAGCAGTCAATTTTTCTAGCCCCTTTTGCCCTCTAAGGGAGACTAAATTACAATATTTTCAGTTACCGTATTTTGGGGATGAATAGTAACCTTTTCCGTTTACATTTAAGTAATGATTATCTATGTTCCTTTTGTGGTATTGAAGATGAAAGCATTGATCATTTATTTTGGAATTGTGAATTAGTGTCTAATTTTATTCTTGATGTTGAACTAAGCTTTTTGGGAAGAATTTTTGTCTTTTCTAAGCAGGATATATTTTTTGGTTATAAGTCATTAAGTAAACATCCATATAACTTTCTTATTTTTCACCTAAAATATTATTTATATGGTAAAAAGCTTGTTTCTGAAGCCCCTTTATTGATCAAATTAACACATAAATTTAGGCTTGCTCTCCAAGTCCAAAAATACATTATATCTAAGTATTCTACTCATTGTATTCCATTCAAGGACTTTGAAAATGCCTTTTGTAATTGTAAACTCCTGTTCTTTTAAGATTCCTTGTTATATACTGTCAATTTGTTTTTACCTGTATTGTTATTCGCTTGCCTAGTCAGTCAAGAGTATCCTCTTGATCCTCTGTTTATTCTATATTTTGTTTACTCTATTGCACTACGGCCATCGTTTGGAATTTACTGCATTGAATAGTGTCTATTATCCATGACTTCAGCCTCTTTTTTCATTTATTGTTTCAAATATTTGCATTGCAAAAACAATACGGTGTAAAACAAAGACTGCGGTATGGCCCTAGCAGATCCCCAGGAGACTATAGCAGTCCGCTAGGCTCATTCCTTATGACAAAGACTGGGGCATGGCCCTAGCAGATTATGACAGACTGAAGAATGGCCCTAGCAGATTCCCAGCAGAGGCTATTCCGTAGTCCCTTCCATATGACACGGCATGTGGAATGATCATAGCAGAATGGCAAATTCCCAGGATGACCTTCAGGAGTCCACTTCGGCCATTCCGTAGTCTGTTCATACTATACAGACTGCGGAATGGCCCTAACAGATCCCCAGGAGACCCCAATGGTCCACTTGGGCCATTCCGTAGTCTGTTCATACTATACAGACTGCGGAATGGCCCTTACAGATTCCCAGGAGACCCCCAATGGTCCACTTTGGCCATTCCGTAGCCTGTTCATACTATACAGACTGCGGAATGGCCGTGGCAGATCCCCAGGAGATCCTAAGAGTCCGCTAGGGTCATTGCTAGGTCTTGTTCCATATGGCACAGACTGTGGAATGGCCCATAACTTCAAAGGGTATTGCTGAATTACTTTCCTTGAAATGTACATTTCTTAGTATGACTGTCATTACCATACCTGAGTGATGAAATGGCTCGTGTTTTATCTGCTGAATGAGATGTAGACCTAATGTTTGTTTGGTTCAATATTACAAAATATAGAAGATTACTTCCATATCATTTCAGTGTTAGTCAATATTAGATGATAATGAGAGATCATTTTTTGTTTACATAAATGTATAATCCTCACTAAACCGATGAACGACATATTATTTTAACTTGAAGGATTTCAAACAAGCAATTCATAATGGTTCATATACCATTATAATAACAGTTTTGTGGACGTGTATAACTGCATAGTCAAATTTTCACAGACTGAGGTTTAGGATGAAATTTACACAAATTAAATACAAATTTTGATCCGTCTGCCCAGTCATATATCGAGAATAAAAATGTGCATTGAAAATTGCTTTGAGCTACAAGTTCTAAAATTCAAAGATTGTTCCATCCCAAACTTAATATTCTTTCAACTCGAGTCGTCAATGGATCTGTAATGTTACATAATAAGGAAAACTAGTTCATGGCATGCGTAAACAAACTTGAAAACAGCAGCAGTTTTGTAGTTCGCTGTCTGTTTCATGAAGATCTCTGCCTGCCTGCCTGTCTATCTGTTGTTGAGAGCGCGTCTTTGATTTTCAGCCAAGTCTTCATCACTGAACGTTTGATTTTAAAGAAAAATAAATAAATTTATTAGTTAATTTTTTTATGTTTGAGATTTTTACTATTAAAATGTCATAATCTGTTAAGGTCTTTGGAAAATGTGTGTGCACTGGAAGGGTGATTAATTATAGTATAATATTATATTAGGGACAGTAAAATTTGTAGAAAGAAAATTAAACCTGTGTTAAAAATGCTTTGAAATCTAGTAAATTTCTTGAACTATCCTTCACGAAAATAAATACTGAAGCTGAAGTAATCCTAATTTGGAAGATATATACCATATAGCTATGTAGTAGGCCAAGGAGTTAGGTCTAATGACCGGCATATCAAGTGAAGAGAAATTGTAAAAACAAGGTGTAACTAAAAGTATTTTGATTACATTCTACGTTTTACCTTGTTTTGCATATTAAAATGAAATTTGTTAATTTTGAAACCTTTAATTTTGTTTGGGTAGGGGATTGTTAACACAATTTTCATGATTCAACAATCAACATAATACAAGGATTGGATTGAACTTTTTCTGAATATTTTTTATGATAGTAATAGTCCAATTTTGTATTGTTTTTGGTATTTTAGGCACAATTTTCATTCACTTTATCGAGGCGAGCCTGACACAAGTGTGTGTGTGTTAACAATACTTGCAAGCTGCTACAGTGCTAGTGCGCAGTGTCATGTACATTAGTTTTTACACGGGTACCCGAAATATCCGGGTACCTGACCGATTGTGTTGCTACCCAGTACCGAAAATACAACCCGGGTATGGATTTTCGTAATATTACTAATTGCAGACTGTTTCTGTTTCAGAATTGTATGTTAAAAGAATAAATTTTAACTTTCAAGATTTTTTTTTTTTTTTAACTACGGCGCACAACACCGATACGCGTACTAATAAATATAACGCCAGCGAACTGGACACACGCGTTCAACATTTACGCTACGTTGGCATTGCTGATGTTCGATAGAATTTGAAATAATTAGGTACATTCACTTCAGCGCACACGATTGTGAGAGGTAACAACCGAGGTAGGTAAAAAAACAAATCTTTTTACGGGTTTTAGTTCGTAGGTTTTAAATGTATTTTTATGTGCCCAAGCTTTTAAGATTAAGAGTTACATACTAGAAGCTTTTTTAGTTATATAGCTTAACTTTTTCAGGTTAAAATGAATAAGGCAAAAAAGTCCAATTTTCTTGGAAAATGTTCGCAAAACAGTAGTGCGCCGCAAGTATTCTGCGGCGCGACTATGCTGAGTCAATGTAGCGATTTCCACCGTTATATGCATAGGCTAATGTCTGACCCAGTATTCGCGGTCATGTAATGGCTATAGCGTATATACTACGGTCAGATGTTTATCTGACTAACGAACAGCCAGCTCCGTAGACCTCGAGGCGTTGTCTCTCCTCTGCCTACAGTGGGTGTACGAATTCAGCGTAGGCCCCTATGTACCAATTCCGCGTATTTTCGCATTTGTTTATTGGTTTACTTCTAGTATTTTATTGCTAAAATCTCACCAATTGTTCATACTCTTAAACATACAAAATCGCGATTGCTGCTGAATTATATCTTCAGAATAAGTTTCCGTCCACGAGAAATAGAAACATTTTTGTCTTGTGATTTCGAGCCTACATCGCTCGGGTCACTTGATACAGTAGAAAAATCATGCTACTTTTTCTTCGTTTTGACCAGAAACGTACGAATCAAAAAGTCCTCAAACATATGGTCAAGCTTCGCCGGTAAAATAACATATGAAAATTACTGTCATGTAACGAAACAAACCAAGTTTGCATGGTAAATATTGTTTTTCCATGTTTTCGCGACCTTTATCGCTTGCGCAACTCAGGTACCAGTAACTGGCAGTAGAGCGTATTATCTTTTCGTAACTAGGTCCTACTTATTTACCCACTTAAAGTTAGCCTGAATTTCAGATTCAGATTCGGTTTTAGATTTTTGGGGTGGCCTTTCGTTTCTGTTCTTTTCATTTTGGTATGCTGCCGTAATACTATCGTTACAATCAAGTGCCTGCCCTATTTACATTTAAATAAGCCAAAATAACAAAAATAAAGAAAAAACATCCAAGGTAAAGTATAGACGTGTATCAAACAGAAACGCTGCGAGCGGAAGGGGCAGATCTCTGGTTATTGTCACAACCCACGTACACGGTCAGGTCGTAAATCAGAAACGATGGCAATCGATTAACGTCAGCCAAATAGCAAAAAATAAAAACAGATCAGTGGGGTAAAGGCCTGCAACGGGCGGCCCGGATCTCACGTCGTTAGGCGCACGGGGTGTATGGGTGAGCCGAATCGCGGGAAAATAAGCAAATGTTTTGGAAATTTTCAGATAGAATTCAAGTAAAATTAGACGAAACAGTTAATTTCAGATAAATAATAATAAAGGAGTGGAAAAGGGATATGGACAAAACTTAACTAAGATTTTTCCTGGAAACACGAGCAGTTTACTATACTTATGAAATTGGAACTTTGGTTTACTGGCTATGGTTATATTAGGGTAGAATCTAAGGTCATGTTACGATTAAATTTATGGTCAAAATAAAAAAATTAGGTCAGAATCAAGGATAAACTTTTTCTTTGCTGTTCAAAACTTGTACAGCCAGAAAGATTTTTCCATGAGAATTGCCAGAAATGTTTAGATAATGACAAGTTAATCTTAGGTAAGATGGGAGAAATTCTGGCTAAAAAATTTTGGCAAAAATATGGTAACCCTGCCATCCCAACAAAGGAAATGATCCCATATGCTTAACTGTACATTAATATGGTGATATTTTACAGCAGGAAACAAATTTCCGTAGTCATAACGTATGTAACAAATTGATACATCATTTTTCTTCCAGTGTCACAAAGGGCACATAATTGTAGCTGGTCACTACATTGCAATGTTTAAGGATTGTGAAAAATGGAATGAAAATTCATTTTCAATTATTTTGGAGTTTATTATTAGTCTATTGTGTTTCCGCTCTATTCAAGCGAAGACTTAATGTGATTTCCCTATTCATACCCAAGGCACTTCATTATAAATTCCATTCAGTGGTCAGCTCTATACTGTTTTTACATCCCAGTTACTTGCTATTCAAGTCTTCAATGCATTTGCTCCAATATTTTCCTTTATATAAATTTATGTTCATACAAATAGTTGTAATTCATTTTCGAGGGCTAAAATGTATTGTCCCCAGTAGCCGAACAATGCATGTGGTCGGATGTGAACGGACGGACGGACGAACAGACAGACGAACGTTAAAAATGCTATATCCCTTTTTCATCAACTTCGTTGGCGAGGGGATAATAAGGCATGGAAGTTATGAAATAAATCCCATTTGGGCTCATCCCAAGGATGGTACCCTCATCACAGTAGGACTATGAGAGTGAGTTGCTGATAAACGTGCACACATGGTATTTTATAAACACGGTCAAGTTTTGCAATTGATTTTTTTGTTTGTTCAGGCTTTGAAATAATTTCATTAGTGAATGGTGTGTACAGTAGATGCACACTCCACCTTGTGTTCTTA
>JAIGNY010000624.1:0-65000 GCA_020152595.1 Chiridota heheva
AAAAATTCTTTAAATTCTGATTAGCTTGAACTCTCAACTTGCCAATGCTTTTATAGAAAGTCTTTTCTGTTTACATACTGTATACCTTTAGGGGCAATAATTGCTATATTACACAAGAGAATACTTGTATTAGTATTTGTATTTAAGGCTGAATTTACTATTCTTTTATTTTTATTTCATTGTGAAAATTACATCATGTATTAGTTTGGGCATTTTTGTACACCTCGCTTTGTCGTATATTTTCCTTTCATTTGGTTTTGAGGTTTTTAATATTTGTTATAGATGTTTTTTTCTGTTCAAAATTCTGCCAAGTACATCCAAAATGTATGGATTTTCTAAGATAAGATATTTGGTGTCCGATTTGGTGCTTTACCTTGCAAGCCAACTTCTCTGGTAGTTGACTTACATACTGGACATAAACAGACTTCTGATTGCAACATTGTTTTTTAAACACAACAGCAGTCAATATGAATACAGTATATTTGTGTGAATGTGCCAAAATTGATAAGATAAGGAAATAGGTCCCTAAAAAGATAACATCAGCACAATTTGTAGGTAGTTTTTACATTAAAAAAAAATGCATTCAAAAATCGTATTTCGTTAAGGGCATATTCAATTTTAAAGTTTGGTATCATTTGTGTAAAAAAATCAAAAACAGACTAGTTGTGACATCACAACTAGTCTGTTTTTAGTCTTTTTACACAAATGATACCAAACTTTAAAATTGAAAAAAACATCTAATTTTGCAATCATCCACCAATCATTCATATATCTCTCATATAATATCTTTCACATAGTATGTTTTTCATCACACCAATTTTTGTGTACATTAAAAATTCTTTAAATTCTGATTAGCTTGAACTCTCAACTTGCCAATGCTTTTATAGAAAGTCTTTTCTGTTTACATACTGTATACCTTTAGGGCAATAATTGCTATATTACACAAGAGAATACTTGTATTAGTATTTGTATTTAAGGCTGAATTTACTATTCTTTTATTTTTATTTCATTGTGAAAATTACATCATGTATTAGTTTGGGCATTTTGTACACCTCGCTTTTTCCTTTCATTTGGTTTTGAGGTTTTTAATATTTGTTATAGATGTTTTTTCTGTTCAAAAATTCTGCCAAGTACATCCAAAATGTATGGATTTTCTAAGATAAGATATTTGGTGTCCGATTTGGTGCTTTACCTTGCAAGCCAACTTCTCTGGTAGTTGACTTACATACTGGACATAAACAGACTTCTGATTGCAACATTGTTTTTAAACACAACAGCAGTCAATATGAATACAGTATATTTGTGTGAATGTGCCAAAATTGATAAGATAAGGAAATAGGTCCTAAAAAAAGATAACATCAGCACAATTTGTAGGTAGTTTTTACATTAAAAAAATGCATTCAAAAATCGTATTTCGTTAAGGGCATATTCAATTTTAAAGTTTGGTATCATTTTGTAAAAGACTAAAAACAGACTAGTTGTGACATCACAACTAGTCTGTTTTTAGTCTTTTACACAAATGATACCAAACTTTAAAATTGAAAAAAACATCTAATTTTGCAATCATCCACCAATCATTCATATATCTCTCATATAATATCTTTCACATAGTATGTTTTTCATCACACCAATTTTTGTGTACATTAAAAATTCTTTAAATTCTGATTAGCTTGAACTCTCAACTTGCCAATGCTTTTATAGAAAGTCTTTTCTGTTTACATACTGTATACCTTTAGGGGCAATAATTGCTATATTACACAAGAGAATACTTGTATTAGTATTTGTATTTAAGGCTGAATTTACTATTCTTTTATTTTTATTTCATTGTGAAAATTACATCATGTATTAGTTTGGGCATTTTTGTACACCTCGCTTTTTCCTTTCATTTGGTTTTGAGGTTTTTAATATTTGTTATAGATGTTTTTTTCTGTTCAAAATTCTGCCAAGTACATCCAAAATGTATGGATTTTCTAAGATAAGATATTTGGTGTCCGATTTGGTGCTTTACCTTGCAAGCCAACTTCTCTGGTAGTTGACTTACATACTGGACATAAACAGACTTCTGATTGCAACATTGTTTTTTAAACACAACAGCAGTCAATATGAATACAGTATATTTGTGTGAATGTGCCAAAATTGATAAGATAAGGAAATAGGTCCCTAAAAAGATAACATCAGCACAATTTGTAGGTAGTTTTTACATTAAAAAAAAATGCATTCAAAAATCGTATTTCGTTAAGGGCATATTCAATTTTAAAGTTTGGTATCATTTGTGTAAAAAGACTAAAAACAGACTAGTTGTGACATCACAACTAGTCTGTTTTTAGTCTTTTTACACAAATGATACCAAACTTTAAAATTGAAAAAAACATCTAATTTTGCAATCATCCACCAATCATTCATATATCTCTCATATAATATCTTTCACATAGTATGTTTTTCATCACACCAATTTTTGTGTACATTAAAAATTCTTTAAATTCTGATTAGCTTGAACTCTCAACTTGCCAATGCTTTTATAGAAAGTCTTTTCTGTTTACATACTGTATACCTTTAGGGGCAATAATTGCTATATTACACAAGAGAATACTTGTATTAGTATTTGTATTTAAGGCTGAATTTACTATTCTTTTATTTTTATTTCATTGTGAAAATTACATCATGTATTAGTTTGGGCATTTTTGTACACCTCGCTTTGTCGTATATTTTCCTTTCATTTGGTTTTGAGGTTTTAATATTTGTTATAGATGTTTTTTCTGTTCAAAATTCTGCCAAGTACATCCAAAATGTATGGATTTTCTAAGATAAGATATTTGGTGTCCGATTTGGTGCTTTTTACCTTGCAAGCCAACTTCTCTGGTAGTTGACTTACATACTGACATAAACAGACTTTAGATTGCAACATTGTTTTTTAAACACAACAGCAGTCAATATGAATACAGTATATTTGTGTGAATGTGCCAAAATTGATAAGATAAGGAAATAGGTCCCTAAAAAGATAACATCAGCACAATTTGTAGGTAGTTTTTACATTAAAAAAAAAGCATTCAAAAACTGTATTTCGTTAAGGGCATATTCAATTTTAAAGTTTGGTATCATTTGTGTAAAAAGACCAAAAACAGACTAGTTGTGATGTCATAGGTTCAGATTCTTTAAAGTCTTTAATCTTTCTATAATATTTTGTGCTGCGATTGCGATTGTGTCCTGCGATTGCGATTGTGTGGCTTAGCAACCATTGGATATGTCAGGAATGCAGTAAAACAGAATCTAGTATAGTTAATTATAATTAACACCTGAATAGAGTTTGAGGAAAAATAATTCAAATAGTAAAAAGTAGAATTAATTTTCTTCAAAATACATTAAGAATTGTTAAGAATGAGAGGAGGAAGGTGCCAACCTTTCATAGGTACACCAGTTGTTTATACACACATAAGACAGCTTTAAACTTTAATAACTCCTTAACGGAATTAGATTTTTGAATGCTTCCCTCACTTTTTTGTGTCTTTTACAGTATACTCTTTCACATAAGATAAGTTTGCTTGACAACTGAACTAATCCTTTAAAGTAATTCTTTAAATTCATATCCTAAACATTAGTCACTGAAAATAATCAGTCAATATACTTCCTAATAGAAGCCGATTGGAAGTATGGTAGACTCAAAAACTCATGGTCATTCTGTTGTTCACCTTCAAAGAATTATGAATGACAAACAAAACAGATTTCCATTCAGAAAATATCAAGGATGCCCTGTAATATATCACAAATATCAAGGATGCCCTGTAATACATCACAAATATCAAGGATGCCCTGTTAAACATTAATACCAAGGATGCCCTGTATGTAATACATCACAAATTAGCATACAAATTTGCATATCGATGCCTCAAAAAATCAGAAGGCTGTAAATTTGTAATTAATCTTGATGCAATTTATTACTGCCACTTTCATAGCTTTTAAAGGAATATTCCCATGGTTTTTGTGACATTTTATTTGAAAGGGCATACTTTTGGAGCCACTTTGGTCAAAAATGAGGTTGCTATCATATTCCGTTCAGGAGAAATGGACTTTTAAAGGATTATTCCATGGACTTACATTTTTGGTTCGCATGCGTAGCATTATGCGAACCTATGTAATGACGATAACATCCGTCCGGCCGTCCACAGATTTGTCCTGAGATTTCATCAGAAATGTTAGAATTCCTCAGAAAATGTGAAAGTTTCTTCAGAGTTCCTTAGAAAAAGTTGAGTTTCTTCAGATATCCTTATGGAAGGTTAGAATTTCCTTATAAAATGTTAAAGTTTTTCAGAGATACTTATGACAGGATTGAAGACTATTTTCCTTAAAAAGTCTACAATACATTTGATATTTTCTTAGAAGATAACTGTAAAATGATATTAATTTCCAATATTCTTCAGAAATCTTCAGGTCTCTTGTAGCACTTGAGATTTGAAATCCTTAAAATTCTTCAAAATATTTGGGCACCAACAGTTGTATCAGGCATGATTTTTTAAACTCCACCTTTACTATTTTGCTCATTTGCATAAAGTTGCTACAGTATTATGACCTGACCAGAATTTTGTATTTAGTATGCTTAGTCAGGGAGTGTGACAGGATGTGATTGCATATAAATATATGGAGGGATGCCATGGGATGGAATGTCATGTGGGACATGGAATGTCATGTGAGGAAGGCGTCCCACCCCATTTCAACAAGTCATTTGCATGTAAGTTATTATATGAACTGACACTTGTATACACAGTATGCTCAATCAGGGACTGTGATCGCTAGGATGAGACTTCCTTTGGAGCCTATAGGATGTCATGTGGGACATGGGGTGGGATGCCACGTGGGACATGGGGTGGGATGCCATGTGGAACAGGGTAGAATGCCATGTGGGATATGGTGGGATGCCACGAGTAACACAGAGTGTGACATAGGTTGGGATGCTATCTGTGATATAAGGTGGGATGTCATGTGTGACATAAGGTAGGATGCCATGTGTGACATAGGGTAGGAGGCTATGTGGGACATAGGGTAGGAGGCCATGGGCACATGGGATGTGATGCTATGTGGGATATAAAGTAGGATGTCCTTGGGACATTAGGAGGGATACCATGTGGAACATATGGTGGGATACTATGTGGAACATCAGGTGGGAAGCCACTGATGCGGGACACAGGGAGGGATGCCATGTGGGACATATCGAGGGATGTCATGTAGTACATATGATTGGATTAATGTGGGACATACATGTAGGATGGGATCCATGTGGGTCATAGCGTGGGATGCCATGTGGGACAAATCGAGGGATGTCATGTAGTACATATGATTGGATTAATGTGGGACATACATGTAGGATGGGATCCATGTGGGTCATAGCGTGGGATGCCATGTGGGACATATGGTGGAATGTCATGTGCGACATATGGTGGAATGCCATGTAAGACACTGTATGGTGGTTTGCCATGTGGGAGATATGGTGGAATGCCATGTGGGACAAGGCATGGGATGTCATTTGGGACATGAGGTGGGATGTCATTTGGTACATGGGATGTGGGACATAGGGTGGAATGCCATGTGGGTCATAGGATGGGATGCCCTGTGGGACATGATGGAATGCAACATGGGACATGGGATGTCATGTGGGACATTGGGTGGGATGCCATGTGCAAGATATGGTGGGATGTCATGTGGAAGATATTATGGTGGAATGCCATGTGGGATATGGGATGGCATGTGGGACATGGGGTGAGATGCCATGTGGTACATGGGATGCCATGTGGGTCTTGGAACTCTCATATTGATTTAATTACTAATAAAGTAGCAAAAAGTGTTGGTATCATCAGTACATTAAAAGATATTTTACCTTTTCATATTCTATATAGATTATATTATGTGCTTATTATACCTTATCTCATGTATTGCTGTATAATATGGGGTAATAATTATAAAACTAAGTTTCATAAATTATGTATTTTACAAAAAAGAGCTATCAGGTTTCTAACAAACTCTTCAAGGTACGCTCACACCAGCCCCTTATTTAAAGATAGCAACATTCTTCCCTTCTTTGACATTATTCATTTTCAAAATGCAGTTTTCATGTATCACTTTTACAATAACTTATTGCCGCCTACTTTTGCTAACTTCTTCATAAGTAACTCTTTAATTCACAACTATGATACAAGACATGCATCCCAACTTAGACCTCCATTGTTACGCTTCACTAAAAGTCAGTACCACTTAAAATACCAAGGCGTACAAATTTGGAATTCATTACCAACGTCTGTTAAAAGCTGCCCCCACATTACTTGCTTCAAATCCAAACTTAAGAACTATTTCCTCAGATCAATTTCGAATTCTTCCCATCATCCTACTTAGACTATTTCTATATTGTTGATAATCTGTATTGTTAGCCAAGTGTATTTTGAAGGCGGGTATTGTCACTAGTATTTGTTATGTAACTTTCTCTTTTTCTTTCCTTTTGTTTAAATTCTATCCTATTATATATGTTCAAAGTTAATCTTTATGTATGTATGCGCCGTTTATGGCAGCAGTGCTTTATCTCGCTCCTGGTCTTTCTGATATTTTACCTCGTTTGTGGATCCTGCCAATGTTTAGATTTTTAACTGTTGGTTTTGCATGTATTTTACGTCGTTTTAAGCTGTTTGATCAATATATGTGCTTTTGATAACATCATTTTCCAAGTTTTATTCTGGTGTTTTACTATTCTGATCTTACCATTGCTGTTATCTTATATACCGTTTCTGCGAATACACACACTGATCTTTTTAAGTTTGTATATCCAGGGAGTTGTTAATACTCTCTACAGAGCACTGCTAGTTTTACGCTCTACTGGGTTTTATGTACAGACCTCCATGGACTTAACTTTTGGACTATTGGATGTTACAATTGTGTGTTGTTAATCCTTTTATTACCATGCTTTTTAAGTACACCAAGAATTTTCTTCTGTATGTCAGGAACAGTGTCACTACAAATAAAATTAAACTTGATGATTCGTGCTGGCATCGCGTTCTTAACCTGGGTATTCGCAAACCTCCCAGGGGTCATAGAGCAGGCAAACTAATTTGTCGATTTAATGGTGTCATTCCTGTTCGGATTAGTGATAGACATTTAAAAACATTTGGAAAGTCGCATCTATGCAGTTACAATAACTTATTACCAATTAAAACAAGTAATCCGACATTCTCACACAAAACAATTCAAAATCTTGGCATCAAGTGTGGTGTATTTAATTCTCGCTCTATTTGTAATAAACTGACGGCTCTTCATGAACTTATTATTGATAAGCAGCTAGACATTTTGTTTATCACTGAAACCTGGCTAAAAGCAAACGGCCCTAATGGAACAATATTCAACGACCTTCTCCCAAGTGGATTCAATATATTTCATAAACCCAGACCTAGCAGACGTGGAGGAGGGGTTGCTATCTTATTTAGAGATAATTTTCAAATTTCTGAATGTGAGGACAATTTTTGTCATACTTCATATGAATCCATTGAATGTAAAATGCAAACCAACCACGGTTCTATGCACATGATTTGTATTTATCGCCCTCCATGCCTTTCCACTGTACAGTTCTTGAATGACATAGAAGATCGACTGTCTGAGCAACTCTTTTGTGCAAACAATATAATCGTCACTGGTGATGTTAACATTCACTTGGATCAAATTAATGAATCTTATTCTGCAAGGTTTATCGAGCTTTTGAACATGCTTTAATATGAAACAACACGTATGCGCACCAACACATATTAATGGACACACCCTTGACATTGTTGCCAGTACTTGCCGCATTAAGTCAGACCTTTGCACTGACGTTCAGATATTAGACACTGGTGTTTCTGATCATCATCTTGTGACTTTCCATTTATCTAATTATTTTGCTACCCACAAGGGATGTCCAACAAAATTAATGAGGAAGTTACGCCAAATTGATATGCCAGCGTTCAATGCCGATTTATCAACAGCGTTAAGTGGGATTGATTACTCTTCCTCAAACTCTGCAGCTGTTTCAATTGACTGTGCTCTCCGATCAGTTTTGGAAACACATGCTCCACTCAAATCTTTCAAAGCCCGAGCTCGCATGACTCCTTGGATCACGGAGGAAATACTTGCAGCTAGACGGACAAGGAGATCACTCGAAGCCCGATATAAGCGCACCAAGCTTACAATTCACAAGCAGCTGTTCTCATGCCAAGTCAAAAAGGTTGCCGGTTTAATTAAAGAAGCCAAGCGAGCCTTTTACACTGACAAATTGTGCTTGTCTGATTCTTCCCAAAAGGATCTATTTTCACTTTTCACAAAGCTGACAAAATCCGTTCACTCCAAGGTATTTCCTACCACGATACCTGAAGCTGACTTACCTGAGCATTTTGCTGATTACTTTCTAGACAAAATCTCTAAAATACGAAATGAACTAGATAAACTAGGAACCATGTGCCAAAATACTCAACATCAAATTTCCAAAACTAGTTCGTCCTTGTCTCAGCTATCACCAACTTCAATCGAAGAAATTAAGGAAGTGATCAAGTCGCGACCCATCAAGACCTGCAATCTTGATCCTCTGCCTGGAAAATTGTTCAGTGATTCCATTAACAGCATCATACCTGCACTAGTTGAAATGATCAATCTATCGTTCTTGAATGGATCATTTCCCACAAGTATGAAGCAGGCTATTATTACTCCACTTTTAAAGAAGTCCATCTTGGACAAAGAGTTACTAAAAAACTACAGACCAGTATCCAACCTATCGTTTGTTTCAAAAGTGTTGGAGAGGATCGCGTCTCTTCGACTACATAAGTATTTTGCCGACAATGGAATTTATCCTCGCAATCAATCGGCATACAGATCTCATTACAGTGTAGAGAGTGCGTTGTTACACATCAGCGATAGTATACTACACTCCCTTGATTCCAAAAGAGGTGTTGTTATGGTTTTACTAGATATGTCCGCAGCATTCGACACTATAGATTATACTATTCTTCTTGATACGCTCAAATCATATTTTGGCATTTCTGGTAATGCTTTGAAGTGGATTTATTCTTATCTCACGCACAGAAGTTTCAAGGTTGTAATTGATAAGCACCATTCTACTGTCAAGGATCTCCACTACGGTGTACCTCAAGGAAGCGTGTTTGGTCCCTTTTTATATACGGCTTATACTGCACCCTTAGCTGATCTTATTGAAAAATGTGGGCTTTGCTATCATTTTTACGCTGATGATATACAGCTATGGTTGCCAGTAAATCTAGATGATAACGATGAAATTTTGTCTGTCACTAAAAGATTTGAAACCTGTATTCTAATCATATGTAATTGGATGACTAGCCACAAGCTCAAGCTCAATGCCGACAAATCTGAGTTACTTCTATTCCATCCAAAATCACGCCGGAAGCCAGTCCCTGATCTAAATCTATATATCGATGGCGTCGCCATCTCAAAAAGCACTTCTGCCAGGAACTTAGGGGTTCTATTCGATAGTTGTCTCTCATATAATGCCCACTTGGCAACTGTTTGTAAAAATGCCTACTGGCATTTACGTAACATTTTCTCAGTCAAGAAGTACATACTGCTCTCAATGCTTGCCACTCTTGTTCATGCTTTTATTAGTTCAAGACTTGATTTTTGTAATAGCTTATTTGTTGGTTTACCAAATTATCAGATTCAACGTCTCCAGAAAATTCAAAACCATGCTGCTCGTCTGCTTTCATCCTGCACGAAATTCGACCATATCACTCCAATTCTGTTTAACCTTCATTGGCTACCTATTCAGTTTAGAATAAAATTCAAAATTCTCATGTTCGCCCATAAATCTGTCTATAAATCCGGACCTTCTTACTTACATTTAAAAGTTTTTAACCCAATTCGTTTTACCAGACAGTCAAGTGCTCCAACTCTTGTTTTACCAAAATTCAATTCTAAATCTGCTGGTCAAAGATCTTATTCTGTTGCTGCCTGTACCTTGTGGAATAATTTACCCGTTCAATTACGTGCAATTCACTGTTACAATGTTTTTAAATCTCAACTGAAAACCCACCTTTTTAAATGTGCTTATAATCTTTAGTCTTTGTTTTATGTATTGATTCATTGTGTATACTTTTTAGGTATTTCAGTAATTTGTACTTTTACTTTATTTGTTTTACTTCATTTGTTTATATTTCTTATTCAGCATGTTTAGCTTTTAATCTTTAGTTTAGCCTATGAATTATGTATTGATTAATTGCGTATTCATATTTTGGTTTTTCAATTTTTAGCTTTTAATTTTCTAGTTTTAAACTTCATTTTTTTTTATATATCTTATCATTTACTTTACTTACTGTTCCGCGCTCCTGACGATTTAGTTCAAAGGGGCGCGTTATAAATATATGTGAATTATTATTATTAATTATTAATGTCCCTTGTTATACATGGGGAACCTTTAATCACAAGCTTTTAGTAGTTTTCTGAAGGTTCTCTTTCTTTTCAACATAACTGACAATCTGTGCCATTTAATTGAATGTATTGTACATATTACGAAAAGATTGAAATAAAGTTTGAACAACAACAAGAACAACAACTTAGTGTGAGATGCCATTTTCATAATTGGCCAGGTCATATAATATGGGTGTCAATTAAGATGGGCATGCGAACCATGACGGTATTTACCGTTCTAGTTTATATATGATAGAGGAAATTAATAGAAACAAAGTGGTGAAAAAATAGGTTAATATCTTATTCCATTTAGAAGTTATAACAATTTTTAAAGAGTAGGAAAATGTTCTTAAAATCACCTCGTACAGTATATGTCCTTCAGCTTGGTGATGTCAGCAAGGCAATTCCAGCACAGTTCTTAAGTAATTCCTTTAGATTTAATCACACTGTTTTTACATTATCGAACAGCATTTCTGGTTTATTATAGAGATAAGGTGTACTTCGTAATTTACAAAAAAACATTTTTTTTTTCTTGGTGTACATCACATTTACAATGGTAAATAAATCCAAATCAATTTTAAAGAAATACAAAAGACGTTTTGTTGAAATTTGTCTCTATGACATCACAGATGTTGCCAATCAGTCACTTTTGTCCAAATTCAAAAATACTTATAGAATTTTGTAACTTCTAAACGGAATAAGATATTAACATAGTTTTTTCACCACTTTGTTTCTACAAATTGTCTCTATCAGATATGAAAAAATGAAAATCCATGGGAATATATAAAGATTCCCAATTGCATTTTAAAATGTTTGTACAGTATGATGAATTCGTGTTTGATGATGTCAGAGAGGCAATTCCATTGCAAATGTTTATGTATTTTTTTGAACGTTAATTGGTTGTTTCTGTATGATTAGAAACAATTTTCCAAAGTTATTGAAGGAGGGTATATTTGGCAATGTATTTAAATAGCTAAATTTCATCATTTTTTTTTTACTAATAAAAAAGGATGATAGATTTTATTGAAATACATCAACTTTGTGGGAGAATGTGTTGCTGTGATGTCATACTCAGCCTTTTCCTATTTGTTTATTAGCTTTTTTGTGAACCTTAAAATTTCAATGTCTTCTGGTAGGAATAACATATCAATATAATTTTTGTAAAAAAATGTTTCTAAAATTGTTCTCTTTCTTATAAAAGGTTACGAAAAAACATGGGGATATTCCTTTAAAATTACATTTTATATTAAAAAAATAATTAATTTGGCCAGATCATTTTAACCAGCGCGCGTTTATATGCCCAGCAAGTGTTTACAAGCCCGGCTCGTGTTTTCATCATCAGCGCTTGTTTGAGATCGAGTCTGTTTGTTTTACGTGTGATGTGACTGAGCTGTGTGAAGATCTGACGCGTGAAATACTCAACGCGCAAAGCTCTGCCATGCAAAATTGCTCTCAGTTAAGTAAGAGTCATGTGATGAATCCGATCTACAGAGGCTTCAGCCTAAACAAACCCAGTAGAAGACTCCTAAGAATATATTGTTCTTTTTATTATCCACTCAAACCATACAAAGAACACATACAGCAAACTGTCATTATAGATATACTCAAAACAACCAATCAAACAAGTATTTTCATTTACTCCATACACATGCCGAAAAGTTTCTCTTTAAGCCTACCTGCACCTGCCATCTGAGTTCATCCTGAAAACGCAGGTATTACAATTACTAAGCCGAATTCCTGTTCAGTGTATTTTGTTACCACTCCAAAAAAAAATTGTTTATCTGTCATTTCCATGCACACCACAGCCAAGTAGCTTACGGTTATTTGTGTATAAAATTACAGAAAGCCAGTGCTTAGTAATCAGAGCACTTTTGTGATTGAAATCACTCATCCGTGTTAGGTGTCTTAGTGGGAGAATCTTTTTTGCAAACTCATGATTAGAATAGCTGTGTATCATATGCCTGAGGTGATGTGTGCATTAACTGTGAATAACTGACGGACCATTTTTCCTAAGGAAAGATATTGCTTCATGATAATGTTTTAAATAAGAGTCTAAGGTTGAGACAGTGTGACATTTACTGCAAGACTTCAATAGTTCATTTTGTGAATAAATTTTTTTCATAAAAGGAGGGTCAATCTGAGTGTTTTGTCATCCACTAAACCAAAAAGGAGGTCTTAAATGCATTAGCTAAGCTTAATTGAATTTATCAAGAAAAAATATGTTCAAATTCATTCCAGAAGATTTTATTAACATGACACTGATGAAGTGATATTTTTGCATTTCTTGTTTTAAGCTTTTAATGACAGATTTACAAGATGAACATTCAAATGAACACTGGTTGAGATTTGGCAAATTGTTTGCCTTGGTACTTGGAACAATTTTAAGTTTTTACCGGGAAATGAACTCCCAATGAATGAATGGCCCTCCCTTGGACAACATTGTCACTTTACACTGTTGTGAATTTGCAGACAATATCCTCTTACCTGCTCTCTCTTACACCCTGCTGACTGCGGAATGGAGTTGATGAGTTCACTAGTTTGTGGTGCCTTCTGGCAGCTTTCTTCTATCTTCATACCTGTTACAGAGAAAATAAAGAAAATAGATTCTTCTGGCCGTGAAAGCAAAGACAGCAATGGAGTGAATAAATTATTTGACCTACTTCATTCCTAAACTTCAAATGAACACCTTTTCATTTTCCAAAGTTACATTCAAGTAGTATTATGATATCTTTTGTAAGACTCCAATATCATGAAACCTATCAAATCGCATTTTCTAAACTAACAATTAGTATTGCGAGTGCTGCAACGTTTGTGCAGCCCTACAATATTTTGCACTACATAAGTACAATCGTAAAGTAAGCAAAATTTGTACATAAAATATTGAGTCAATATTTCTCTAAGACTTATCAAACCAGCTTTGTAATTTTGTCAAAATTCTCTCATTAACGCATTTTCTGCAAATGATTTATAGTATTTACATAAATGCACGTTTGGAATGTTAACTAATTCTAAACAACTTTTCCATTTCAGCCTTTACAGGCTGTTTTGGCCTTTCATTTGAGGTTTGCAGTATTTTTCACGATGAAAGTAATCATAAATGCACCATATGTAAATTTTTGCCAATTTGAAATGAAAAAGAACAGAAGCGAACACTGCAAAATTGAGGTGCATGGAAGTCTTTACTACACAGGTGCAGAGAGAAAGCAAAATTTACAAAGTGGATTGCTTCCCGGCCAATGTATAGAAACCTTTGCTTTAATGTGCAATAGTTTAAGGTCAATCTTAATCCAAACAAACACCTGAAAAAGTGATTCAAACCGCAAAAATGATGCAATATTTTTCCTTAGGAGAAATGGTCCGTCAATCATTCACAGTTAATGCACAAATCACCTGAGGTATATGATACACAGCTATTTTAATCTAAAGTTTGAAAAAAATCTTCTCCCCCTAGGACATCGAACACGAATGAGTAATTTCAATCACAAAAGTGCCTTGATTATTCAGCTCTGGAATTGTGTAATCTTATACACACACATAACCTAGGCCTACTTGGCTGTGGTGTGCATGGGAATGGCAGATGCACAATCATTGTTTTGAGTGGAAATACAATACACTGAACAGGAAGTCGGGTTGGTAATTGTAATACCTGAGTTTTCAGGATTAACTCGGGTGTCGGGTTTAAGTAGGCGAAGAGCTCCACACAACTTCTGTGTGGAAGCTCTTTGCCCTAAGTAACCTTTCCCACCTTATTGTTGGGCCAGTATTTGTGATGCAGACCAAGACCTGTTTGTTTTAGCATTCAGCCACTCATGTCTTGAAGAAAGTCTTTCACGAATAAATGTTTATTGGAGGTACAGTTACTATATTGCGGGATAGTCTTCTGTTTTCCTTTAAGAGTATAAAAACAAAGGATTTGCACAAGAAAATAACAAATTTACTCCACCAGAACAAAAAGGTTTTGTGGTTCCGATGCTTTTTCATAAGCTGATTGATTTGCAAAATTGATATTAACTGTCATGTCATTGCATATCATGAAACTTTTGTTTCATGATATTTATTCATAAGCCACACCCACTATGCAGATCAATACAAATGTTGACATTAGCATTTGCACAATAATAAACAACATCAAAGCAAGTTTGATGCAAAAACAATTATCGTATTTCAAGAATGGCAGTAAGCCTTTCAACTCATTAGCATTCATGACATCACTACCAGTGGCGTATCCAGAGGGGTGAGGGGGCGAGGATCTCCCCCCTTAATAT
This sequence comes from Chiridota heheva, assembly GCA_020152595.1. Classification (NCBI taxonomy): domain Eukaryota; kingdom Metazoa; phylum Echinodermata; class Holothuroidea; order Apodida; family Chiridotidae; genus Chiridota; species Chiridota heheva. The sequence continues at coordinate 14,697 of JAIGNY010000624.1, forward strand.
TATAATCCGTCAGTTTAGATTTTAATGCGTCGGTTTAGATTGGTGCCGTCGACTCAACAACATTGACATTCCAGGTGCTTATTATGTTTTTACATTTTAAAAGATAAAGAACAGGCTCATTTTAAAGTTTGACAACATTTACACAAGTTTGTAGTAAATTATTGAAAACCTTATTTTTCAAAAAGTGACGATAAACCTAACCATGTACAAACGTAAACGATAAAACAGTATATTTCCACATTATATGTTTTCATGATTTTGTGTTTTGTATACGGTGTATATTAAAGCTCTCTTTGACATTAATTTTGACTTGTATAATACACCTTACTATGCGTTGTGACATACGTTTTTGCCCTTGAAATTTCAATTTTGCGAGAGCATCCGGGAGCTTCACACCCTGGACCACTACCGAGGCTTCGCGCCTGGACCTTACCAGGGTCCTTAAGCGGGCCCCTGGACCCCATGCCGACTAGTCGAGCGCTTTGCGCTTCAGTGGCACCGTTGGTACACTAAATATCGTGTCGGTTCAATTCAATTCCGCCCCCTCTTCCCACTATGAAAATCCTGGCTACGCCACGGATCACTGCCACAACATTCGAACATAAGTACAGACCATGACCCGTCTGTGTACTGCATATAGCATAAATCTTATATATTGTCTATGGTGTTAACATCATTTAGCACTTTCACATTAAGTCATGGCCACGGGCGGAGGAGGGGGTGGGGCACTTCATGCTAAAATAAAAGTGGTAGGGGTGCAGCCCATCAACCGAAAAACATAAGCGCACTATGACAGATAACATGCAGTATGAAATTATACAATTTTGATGCCCGCAGTATAAAGGAGGTCAATTTTTAATAACAAATGGACCAACAGTACAAAATTAACAAAGTAAAACCACATTTTGTGGAACCTGCACTACGAAAATGAAAAAAGGACACTTTTTTACTTTACAAAAACAGGGAACAGCCTCTGTCAGGGAGGTGGAATGTTTTGAGAACCGCCTCAGACGGGTACGATGGAATGATCAAAGGACAGCCTCATACGTGGAGGGTGTACAATTGAGAGAACAGCCTCAGTCGGGAAGGGTGCACAATTGAAGCAACAGCTTCTGCCGGATAGAGTACACAATTGAGGGAGCAGCTTTTATTGGGAGGGTGGAAATTTGACAGGACAGCCTCTGCCGGGGGAGGGTGGATAGTTAAAGGAACAGCCTCAGTATAGAAGGTGAAGTTTATTGAATTTAAAGCAATTAAAAATCTTAGAGTTTGGCGCAGCAGGCAACATAATTGTCTTGCTCTCAGGTATTTATAAGTGGCCTGAGGCATGTAATCCGTAGGCTTGTAGTTTTCAACATATTTGAAATCTCTCAGCGTTTTGCTATCAACTCGTTAAGAGACGTAGCTAGACATAACTTTCCCGGGGTCAAAAAGCATTAAATACTTGGGATCTTACTTGACTCGTGATCTAAAGGATTTTCCGAATCAATGGTTCTACATTTTCTATCATGAATTACGGATTAATTCAAGTTCGGAATGGAACACAGATTGGCTATCTCATTTCATCTATTTACACAAGCAATGCCCCACACACACACACAAAGCCCTGACATCCCTCCATCAGTCCGTCCGCGTCTGTTCAGTTTATATAAATCTCGCTGTCTATTGTTTCTTACGTTTTACGCAATTGTAGTCAGAATGAGTGTAGCTGGCTCTCGATTATGGTTACACAAATATTCCAGTAAATTTGAAGTTCTTATTATGATGATTTTACTAAAAGTTTAAAGTTTTCATTGGTTTCTTGTTATTGCAACCGGATGGATGATAACTAGAAAGTGTTTTTTTTAATGTATTTTTAAGCAGACATGGTGGTCCTTTTTATTCAAGTGAATTACTGATAAATCTGGTGATTACAATTTTGGTAGTAAAACTGAGAACATTTTAAATCAGATGTTTTTTAAATAACTCGTTTTTTTACGATTGATATTTTCAATGGGCATATGTTGGCGTTTTTCGCACCAAACATTCATGGTAACGGTGAGCCTAAAGATTTCACTGAGCCTTTATACTTAAGTCTGGTATTCACATGTTTCCTTTCACAGGTGTTTTTTATGGCAGGGGCAGATCTGGACGTACGAATCGGGGGCAGGGGAAAACTGCCCCCTGAGCGGATGTCACCTTCCCGAAGGCATGCCTTTCTGAAGGTTGGGAAGTGTGAAATCATTAACATGAAATTAAAAAAGTAAAAGTATTGTATATTTTGGTAAATTTTTTCCCAAAAAGGCACAAATTTCCTAAAAATTGGCCAAAAATTGGCGAAAACTGGCCAAAAATTCCTAAAATTGAAAAGTATTTCCTCGAAAATAAAGGAAATTTTCCGAAAATTAAAGAAATATTCCGAAAATTTAAGGGGATTTCCCAATAGGCAGCAACTTTTGATGGAAACTTAAATTACCAGTGTAGGTTTTCCACTTGGCCCCCTCCCCTCCTGAAAGGTGACCCTTCCTACGCCCCTACTTGCTACTTTCATTGTTCTGTTGTTTTTAATCAATTTTAAAGGAATTTAGCTCAAGTTGTCTCTGTTACATGTCTACAGAACTGTATTAAAGACAACGGGGGATAATAAAGAACTGAAAATTAAGAAAACGATCCTCAAGTAATACAAACACAACGAGATGGCAATCCACGGAGTTCAACTGACCTTATCGCCTCTGCCACATATAATTTGTAAAATGATCAAATCTTTTTTTCCAGAAAACATGGCATAAAATGGATCATTATCATATCAATTACTGACCCTTGACCCTGATCACTGAAGCATCTGAAATTGTTCACATTTATCGTACTCTACTGTATGACACCATTCATGCTCGTGTCACACTTACTATTACATAGCTATATGGGAAAATGATAAAAAGTGGGCAATAGCTCTGTGACCTTTTTTGACCCCAGAATCTACGGGACACAAATTTATGTGCCGAGGTATCATGGTACAACATAGGGTTAAAAAGGTCTTGTGCTTTTGAGTTTAAAATGGCACAAAACTTTGGATAAAACTTGTTAGAATGTTAAACTCTACCCACCTATGCAATTTGTAAAAATAGCAAGTAATTTGTTCAAAAGATACAGACATCACCAAAAACTTGTCCCACATGACCTCTGACCTTTGACCCCAGAGTTTACGGGACAAAACTTCATGTACCACAGTATCATGATACAAACATGGGATTGGTATAGGTCTTGCACTTTCGGAATTTAAAGTGGCATAAAAATGTAAAAATTAGTACATAATTACCCCCTAAAATCACATACTGGACCTCTGACCTCTGCCCTTTGACCATAATTATTAAAACAACATCTGATTTTTTTCACATTCATCGTACTCTGCTGTATGACACTATTCATGCTCACGTCACACTTACCATTCCATAACTATGGGATAATGGTGAAAAAAGTCAATAGCTCTGTGACCTTTAACCTTTTGACCCAGAGTCTACCTGACACAAATTCATGTACCACGGTATCATGATACAAGATAGGGTTGGTATAGGTCTTGTACTTTTTTTAGTTTAAAATGGCGCAAAATCTTAAGTCTTACCCACTTATGCAATTTGAAAAGATACCAAGTAATTCCTTTAAAAGAAAGAGCCATCACCCAAGCTTGCCCCATTTGACCTGTAAGGTACACAACCCAACTTGTGCGGCATACAAGTTCACCTCACCCTACACCCTCCCACAAAGTTTCGACATAATAGCGTGTTTTTTTGTACATCCCCCCCTCTCCCCCTCCCCCTTCTCTCTATACACACACACGCACACACACACACAAGTGAGTACAACACCTTATCGATTATGTTGCGATAAGGTAATAAATAGCTCAATCGGATGATAATGAAAAATAAAACTGTATAAAATGGTTTAATATTTCTATTAATCAGTTTTTGAATATTACATCTGGAGCGTGAATTTATAACACGAGAAGCCTTATAAATCACACATAATTCCCATTGCCCCCTGCACTACAAAAGTTATCGACTCACGAGGTTACGGGAATTACAAGATAACGCAGTAACAAATGTTTCATCATTCAATGTCTGATTTTAAATGTCATTTGCAGCTTGCATTTTATCAAAATATACGCCTTCCGAAATACTGTGAATTACAGATCGCCATGACTTTTTTGTTCTTTCTGCAAAATTGTATTTGTCTAAAATGTTGCTGTTGGGTCTATTGGCATGATGGGGCATTACACGTAGATGTTTCAATAGGGTGGCGTAGAACATCTGTCGACTTCAGGGGCTAATATTCAACAGTTTAAAAACTTGGATTGTGGCCAATTTGAAATGGTATACAAATTATTAAATTTTAGAATATTAGAAGTACTTAACTCATGATATTTTAAAATATTAGGAGTACTTAACTCATGATATGTTAGAATATTAGGAGTATGTAATAGGCCATAGTGCAAGCCATAGGCTTTGCACTGTACCAAGCCGAGTGTTAGGCTACGGTCACATTGACTTTACCATTGAAGCTTAGGCTTCATCCAAAGCTGCTTGCACTTACCAGTTCTCCCGATGTTGATCGCAACTCGACCTGATGTCATGTATATAAGTGTTAGTTTAATTGATTTGATATGTTTTTAGTGCCGTTTTGCATCATATTTGTACGATGGTTCCAGTTAAAGTTTTGTAAGGTAGCTACAGGGATCGTCCGTCAGTCAGTGTAGTTAAAATGTACATAGTGTATGTTGTTGTCAGGGCATCATATTCAAAATGATGTCATGTAATGATTATTCATGAGCTCTCATTCTCAACTTTGGTTTGTTTACATGTGACGTCATAGTAAGTTAAAGCGCCGTTAGCGTAAGTTTTAAATTGAAAATATAATGTTTTGGGCGTAATAACAAAAACGTTAAAGGCAATAATAAAATAATAAACTGTTTAAGGAGTTGTGTATGTTTGAAAGAGAGAAGCTTCTGGACTGTGGTGGGATGAGGATGTATGTTGCACGTTGTGAATAATTGTGTAAGTTAAACATTTCTTATTGGCCAATAAGTTTAGTTAGTTTATAGCAAGGAATAGGTATTGAAATTGTTGATTGATATTATTAAGTCAAGGATTATTTTCATGCTTGTGATCTATTGAATTTAATATCTTGTTGGTGATATTTTCCAGCTTGATTGAATTGAGTTACGAATTGATTACATCGATATGTGGAACTATGTTAGCTTCTCTGTGTCTTATATTCTTACCTATGGAATTGGCAATTTATCAACCTATTTGGGATCATCATATTTACAATTAAGTGGGTCTCATTTTTAGTCCTGTTACCCAACATTTTATAGTATCCCCGATATAACCCACAGGTTTACAATTTAGAATATTAGGAGTACTTAACTCATGATATTTTAGAATATTAGGAGTACTTAACTCATGATATTTTAGAATATTAGAGTACTTAACTTATGCTATTTTAGAATATTAGGAGTATTTAACTCATGATGTTTTAGAATATAAGAGTACTTAACTCATGATATTTAAAAAATTAGAAGTACTTAATTCATGATATTTTAGAAATCGGAGTACTTAACTCATGATGTTTTAGAATATTAGGAGTACTTAACTCATGATATTTTAGAATATTAGAAGTACTTAACTCATGATATTTTAGAATATTAGAGTACTTAACTCATGATATTTTAGAAATCAGTATTTAACTCATGATATTTTAGAAATAGGAGTACTTAACTCATGATATTTTAGAATATTAGGAGTACTTAACTCATGATATTTTAGAATATTAGAGTACTTAACTCATGATATTTTAGAATATTAAAAGTACTTAACTCATGATATTTTAGAAATTGGGGTACTTCACTCATGATATTTTAGAATATTAGGAGTACCTAACTCATGATATTTTAAAATATTAGAAGTACTTAACTCATGATATTTTAGAATATTAGAGTACTTAACTCATGATATTTTAGAATATTAGAAGTACTTAACTCATGATATTTTAGAATATTAGGAGTACTTAACTCATGATATTTTAGAATATTAGAAGTACTTAACTCATGATATCACAACTTCGCCTATACATTTTAAAGGTCTGCATACATGTAGAACATCTGAAGAAAAAAAAAACTTTTAAGTTTTTGAGTTATGATAACGGTGGTCAAACTTTGATAAGTTTTTAATTCATGCAAAGTTTGTGATGTATGACCGAGCAGACAGCTCAATACCATTTCTTTCATTCTTAAAATTTCTTTTCGAAATCTTAGTCACTGAAAATGATAGGGAAGTCTATTCCTGCTAGAAGTGTATTGGGGGCATGGCAAAGGCTATTGGTCACAATTTACTGCACCACTTCAAACAATTATGTTAGAAAATATAAAAAACAAAGGATTTGCAAAAGAAAACACCAAGGTCAACCTTGGAAAACAAATTGTATATATGAATATGATACCTGAGATTCAAAAATACTGGAAAATGGTCAATGCCTAATGCTATGCTACATATGATGATTTTTGATAGATTTTAAAGCAATTTAGCTAATGTTGCCTCTATACACGTTCGTTTATTTCTTTAAGCGCGACATGTTTTTCTTATCAGTATTACCATTTATATCTGTATGTACAGTACATATGCATTGTTTTAAATATTAACTGGGGTAGTGGGGACTTCCCACCCATCCTTTATGTTCCCTACACTCAATCGTGTCTTCCCCTGGAAAATATATCTTTTCCGTTTCATCACATATGGGCAATTCCGCAGACGGTAACGGAATTACAGACTGCGAAATTTCCCCCAGATTACCATGGGACCCTTCCAAGGTAACCTGGCGGTATTTTTCTGCCAGTGATTTGATGGTGTTCTTTACATTTGGACATTTCCGTGTAATAATCTACTATTTTTCCGATTTCTGACCTCAAATTTTTGAAAAGTAAACTCTTTAGCATTATTTTGGTTTATTTCCTAAAAATGAACAATAGCAAATTCCTCTAAATTTTCGGAGATGCTTTAGTAGGCCTATATATATATATATATATATATATATATATATATATATATATATATATATATATATATATATATATATATATATATATATATATATATATATATATATATATATATATATATATATATATATATATATATATATATATATATATATATATATATATATATATATATATCTATATATATATATATATATATATATATATATATATATATATGTATATATATATATATATGTATATATATATATATATATATATATATATATATATATATACATATATATATATATATATATATATATATATATATATATATATATATATATATATATATATATATATATATATATATATATATATATATATATATATATATATATATATGTGTGTGTGTGGGAGTGCGTTTGTGGGGGTGGAGGCACTACTCTACAGAAATAAATTGTTAAGGTTTGACTTTATGATCTATAGTATGCAATTACATTCGATGTCATCTTGGCCCCCTTCCCCTCCCCAATATCTAGCGGTCTCTTACGGCCCTGAAACTTTGAACCAGAAACTTGCACTGAACAACGCTTAACGGTGTGTTTAGGGTTGAACGTATATACGTAGTGATGCCGAACGTGATCAGAAGTGGCGGGATCGGGGCACGACAATATAATACACTTTGGACAACATCTTCAAAATATGGTTAGAAAACGATAACTTATCATCAATGCAGACTCCCAGATAGGTTGTATAGGACGTACGTTCGACACAATCACCACAAATAATCGTTCTCTCATTCTTTGTTTCAATCAACCCTTAATGTTTTATGTTTATATTTTTAAAAACCATTTCCTTTGATTTTCTTGGGTCGGGTAGTTAAGTGCCCCTGAAAAGTTGTGCCTTCCCCATGACCGTATGGGACCATATTGCCTGACTCGAAAACTTATTACGAAGGAAAATTCGCATTGAATCTGTAAATAAACATTGAGCAGTTGCTTCACCTGAGTTTTTGGCTGGAGAAAAAGGAAGCTCTGGAGATTTTGTACTTTTGATGCCGCAAAATGGCTTCAAATCAAACAATGTGCAAAATTCAACTGATAAAAATTCTAACAATAAAATTTACTAACAGACTACTACTTCTCTGAAAATTGAGAAAATTTGGGCAAAAAAAGTGGAGTGTACTGGAGAAACCCTGGTAGGGTACAAGGGGAAGTCCCCGGAGGCGCTGAAAATGTGTTATTTTGATGTCTCAGTATGCAAAATTGCTGAAAATCAAGACACAAGTGGCAACAATTGAATTTCTAAACAGATTGAGAAAAAATTTCACCTTAAAACTGAAAACATTAGAGCAAAATATTATTGGACATATTCCTGCCAGCATTCAGAACAACAAAATTTGTTTTCGGAATACTTTGCTAGTAGTTTTCGGCTAATTTTGCGTATACAAATTTGATGTAAATCTGTCAAAAATATGCCCAAAAAGGAATCTTATTAGATTAAAAGAGTCATTCCCAGGCCTCTTGAAAATGTTGGACTCGGCTCGGCGTACAATAGATGCATCAGCAGAACCATGGATGGGATTTTCCCACCTGCCCACTGAAACTTGGGGGAAAAATCACAAAATAATGATAAAGCGGGAGAAAAATCATAAAATCACAATAATCTGCTGATATACAGAGAATCATAATACAAGTAAAGAGGTGGGAAAATGCACTCTCTGCACCGAGCACCCCCTAACACCGCCTATCGACAAAACTAATTTAACTCTTTAATTCATGAGGATCCTTGTGAACAACTTCAAAACTAGTCCCAGTCCGCCCTGTCATCTGTTTTCAGGATTTAAAATGTGTGACAGGGCTTTCTTTTATAACGTTGGCCAGCCTGTGAGAATCACCATGTCGGGTTAGGCGGACATGAGTCTGATATTTAGCCGATTCGGGCATCCTTCCCATAAATCTTTTTGATTGATTGATCGCACTTTATTTCGAACCCAATACAAAATATAACAAAAGTGACATATTTACAAAGTCAATTGGTTTGGGGGAGCACTCAGAAGACACAAATGTATCTGTAGGTGAGGTACCCCCTTAAACAGTTACAAGAATTAAGAAAGAAAAAAAAAACGAAAGAAAAGATTCAATAGTTACGCTATATACATAAAATACCAAAAACGAAAAGTGAAGGACGAGTTAGTTCCTAGAATTACTACTGGATTTGTTAAGATGGGCTTTAGGTTTACTTTTAAAAGTCATGAGAGTGGATAAATCTGTGGTATGTCCGACCATAGTGACAAAGACACATGATATAGGAGCTGAATAGAGAATTTTTTTCATCTATTCACTTTTTCAGAGAGAAAAAAAACGTCATCAAGATATCTCGTTCACCCACTTTGATATCAAAACTTGCTGGCTATCGCCACTGCATCTAATTAATTTCACATCCCTGCCCGATCTATCGCCACTGCATCTAACTAATTCCACATCCCTGCCCGATATATTGCCACTGCATCTAACTAATTTCACATCCTGCACGATCTATCGCCACATGTTTTTATCAACATGCTGATTTGGAAGGACGTGATTATTATGTCTATGATCGAACATGATTCATATATTATACAGTTATATCTCTGATTTAAACAGACTCCGACATTTTACTTGTCCGACTTAGATTTGTTCCCAAGAATCATGTTGTCAGCATGCCGAGTCGGGAGGACATGACCCAGATATCTAGCCGAGTCAAGCATAATTCCAATGAAACTACTGAATTAAACAGTATATTTGACATTTTACATCTCTGCCTGACAAAGTCCTGAGATCGGTGCCAAAGTATATCATATTGTCATCATCATGCCGAGTCACAGATAGATATGACCACGATATCTAGCCAAGTCGGGCATGAGTTCTTTTCCGATTTAGATTGGTATCTGACCGAGAGGGGCCCTCTGCACCCGCTTCGTACAGCCATGACCTTCCCCAGATTCAAACATCTTACGCCACTCCTAATAAACGTGGTGACGGTTGCTTTTATGCTGGTGGTTTTTCTACGGTATATTTGAATACGGTGTGTTCTTGGTCGATTACTTTATTATTGCTTGACGTATAATATATACACCGAAATATACAGATGTATCTCCAATAGATACTACTTATTTTTCTGCTAAACTCCCGTTTTCAGACTTCAGTTATGGGTAAAAACCCCATCCTCGGCTAATTAAGCTTGCAAGGCCATAAGGTAATATATACTGATCGCGAGCGACAAAACAGCGCAGTGCATATGGGAAGGCCGAGGAGCAAGAGCGCCTACGCGTTTGATGAGGTTAATACAATTTGTTTGCAAGTTGGAAGTATGTATGCGTGCAGGAGTTTTAAAAAGCAAACTAATCTAGACTTTTTCTTTTGTCAAAATATAATGAGAAGTGGCGATAGATGTGCTGTGTATGGATATGGTAATGATCAGCGATGTCAAGAAGATAGATGTGCTGTGTATGGATGTGATAATGATCAGCGATGTCAAGAAGATAGATGTGCTGTGTATGGATATGGTAATGATCAGCGATGTCAAGAAGATAGATGTGCTGTGTATGGATGTGATAATGATCAGCGATATCAAGAAAATAGATGTGCTGTGTATGGATGTGATAATGATCAACGATGTCAAGAAGATAGATACGCTGTGTATGAATATGATAATGATCAGCAATGTCAAGAAGATAGATGTGCTGTGTATGGATGTTGTAATGATCAGCGATGTCAAGAAGATAGATGTGCTGTGTATGGTTGGATAATGATCAGCGATATCAAGCAGGTAGATGTACTGTGTATGGATGTGATAATGATCAGCGATATCAAGAAGATAACTGTGCTGTGTATGGATGTGATAATGATCAGCGATATCAAGAAGATAGATGTGCTGTTTATGGATGTGATAATGATCAGCGATGTCAAGAAAATAGATGTGCTGTGTATGGATGTGATGATGATCAGCGATATCAAGAAGTTAGATGTGCTGTGTATGGATGTGATAATGATCAGCGATGTCAAGAAGATAGATGTGCTGAGTATGGATGTGATAATGATCACCGATGTCAAGAAGATAGATGTGCTGTGTATGGATGTGATAATGATCAGCGATATCAAGAAGATAGATGTGCTGTGTATGGATGTGATAATGATCAGCGATATCAAGAAGATAGATGTGCTGTGTATGGAGGTGATAATGATCAGCGATGTCAAGAAGATAGATGTGCTGTGTATGGATGTGATAATGATCAGCGATGTCAAGAAGATAGATGTGCTGTGTATGGATGTGATAATGATCAGCGATATCAAGAAGATAGATGTGCTGTGTATGGATGTGATAATGATCAACGATGTCAAGAAGATAGATACGCTGTGTATGAATATGATAATGATCAGCGATATCAAGAAGATAGATGTGCTGTTTATATATGTGTTTCCGTCCACAAAAAATAGAAACATTTTTGTCTTGTGATTTCGAGCCTACATCGCTCGGGTCACTTGGTAGGCCTACAGTACCAAAATCATGCTACTTTTTCTCCGTGTTGATCAGGAACGTACAAATAGAAAAATCCTCAAATATGTGGTCAAGCTTCGCAAGTAAAATAACAAAGTTTGCATGGTAAATATTGTTTTTACCTCGGTACCAGTAGAGCGTATTATCTTTTCGTAACTAGGCCCATTGGCGTAGGCAGGTTTTTTGTTTGGGATGGAGGGGGGGGGGTGCTACTCATTGGTATGATAGATTGCCGGAGATGGCACTTCCCAGGCCAAAAACTTGCAAAATTGAGGCTGTATTTTTTTGATTGTTCACAATTTTGCCGTACATTTTGCTCGAATTCTTGGTTGCCAAAACAATTGGGGGAACAGTGCCACCTGCCCCCGCCACATACTTGCCGAAGTACAATTTATTCAAACTCTATTGCGTAGCGATATATGGGCAGTTTGGGTTGATGCCTCCAAAGTTTAAATGGGGGAAGGGGAGGGGTGGGGTGGTACATGTCAAGAGAAGATATTTGTAAAGCAAACAAAAAATCATTGATCACACTTGCACACCTGGCCAATATTTTTGACACCAGAATATTGAAAAATGAGGGCTTGAGTGAGGTGGCATTGTACTTGTTGGAAATTGTAAATGTTGGAAGTAAGATTTGACAATCAGACTTACCAAATCATAATTTTAAATTCAACCGCCGCGCTGATGTTATGGCAAATCTGTCAATGACTGATTCCACGTCTGGGCAAAGGGCCCTATGAATTTGTAATAGAATAAGTGCCTCCAGTCGGGCTTCCATCATTGTTAACCGAATAGCTGTAAGGGTTCTTTCCATTTTTGAAAAGACTCTCTCGGCCTGTGCAGAAGTCACTGGCAAAGTTGCCAGCAACTGGAGCAACAGTGATATGTTAGGAAACATTTCAAAGCAATGATCTAGGGCACAGACAGATAAAGATGGTCGGGACTTGACGGGAATATTTTTCCATTTCTTCCTCCATAACATGTATTCACCCTTAACAATCATGAAAGGATCTCTGATCAAACTTGCATACACCTCAATAGCAGGAGTCAAACCATTCCACTGCCTCTCACCGTCAGCTTGTTTGGCGAATTCCATACAATTTGGTACAAGGTAGTTAAGTTTCATATTCTGTTGTTGCTGTGGTCCAAATCTGTGCTTGAGGTCTCCAATAATGGAGTCTATGGCTGGATAAAAAAAAAGTTGACTCTGTAATAGCCTTCCGTGGTGTTGTCCGATGTTTGAGCATTTGGTCGGTATGAGCTTCTAGCTGCAATGCGTGGTTTTCGCAGTTCCACCTCCATCACATCTTGTGCGACTGATTCTGCCTTTTGATACAGGTCATGGAACTCCCCTTCAGTTCGCAATTCTTTGAGAACAGACTGGAGACGCTTTACTGAGGCTAACACTTGGGATAAATCTCCCCCCACTGTTTGTAAGACTCGGGAAACTGGTAGCACCAATCCTGACAGTTTCTCCAAAATGACTGAAGCAACTGCAAATTCTGAGTTGCACACCGATTTTTCAAGGCTTTCTGCTTTGTTTCTGTCGCAAGGTGATGCCCAGCATTTGATTTCCGATAAGGCATCTAGTGTATATTTCAAAAGTCGCATAAATGTTACAACTGCTGTGTGTTGTTCCACAAAACGTGTTTCGCACAACGTAATCAGGTGCTTCTTAACCACTTTCTACGAGGCTCTTCAACAGATTCGTTTTTTTTTGCACTTGCTCGAAAAGTCGATGAAATTGCTCGCACAACATTTTCTGCATTTCGAATAGGAGGTACCTTGATTGCAGCGGAAGCACTCAAATTTAGGCAGTGCATTTTTAAAAGAGAAAATATGATACTGACTGTGGACATATTGGTTTATTAGTAGAAAATTTCAATGCACGTATTGCAACATATGCTTTTCTGAAACAAAACAAAAATCCAGTTCTTTATTTGCCATTTATGAATGAAATTTGTTTTGGCAAATCTTGGACCTTTGATAAGGCGTTCAGGTTCAAGTTAAGGTTAATCACTTATACTTATTAATGTCAGGGTTGAAGTCTTTGTAGTCAGTTTTCATCTATTATGAAAGACATTAAAACAGTTGTTTTAAATTTGTGTCCTATATCTTATAAGATAGACCAAGCAAACCATGGTAGCAGAATCTACCAATATTCATAGATACATAGAGGATCTTTTTATAACCTCTATTAAAAATATCCCTTACAGAATTCCTATATATGCCTAAATATACAGTATGGCATACATCAAGGAATATAGGTCTTCATATACCATTCAAATTCAAATATAATTCCAGATATATATATAAAGTTTACATTTTATATACAAATCAAATTTTATCAAGACAAAGCCAGATCAATACATGGGGCATATTGTTTGGGAATGAAAGAATATATTTATGTATAAACCAAATAGTAAATAAAAAAAAGGGCATGTTTTATATGTATATACATATTTATATGGATGTATAAAGCATGATATACCTTAGCAGGTATATAGATTTGTATACGTACATGGTTATATACAATCATATAAAGTAAGAAATAATATATATAGAAGCATATTTTAGAGTATGTCTCTATAAAGTCATATTTGTATATAGTATGGCATGGTTTAAATGTACTCACAGAGATATATGACTGTATAAAGCATCAGATATACAAATTTGATATATTATATAATATAGATGTAAAACAACCATATAATCTGATATAGTTCATACAGGAGGCATATTTTATTTATTAAGGAATGAGACTATATATGTATAGATATATAATACATATAAATACATATGTAGAGGTGCTGTGGCTCAGTGGTTATGGAGTCATGCTCGTATTTAAGAGGTACCGAGTTCGATTCCCGTCGCGAGCGCTATAGACAGCAAGACACTTCACTCTACTTGCTTCAGTCCACTTAGCTGTGAATTGAGTACAAGCACTGCTGGAGAATTAATCTGGTATAAACTGGCGTCCCGGCCAAAGGGAGTATTGTACTCTCATTCGCTTGCGCCATGGAAACCGGGGATAAGCATTGGCTTAATGAACCTAATGGTTCGGATGGATTTAGCTTCTTTTTTTACAGATACAGTATGTAAGATGGCACATTTTATATGTATGTACAAATCAATATGACTATCAAGTATTTTATACCTTCTCAGATATACAATTTTTTGTATTATATGAATGCATACAACCATTTTAAGTCAAATGTAGTTTATACAGGAGGCATATTTTATTTTGCAATAAAAAACTTTATATACCTGTATAAAGCCAGGTATACAGAGGGCATATCTCATATACATACACAATTTTATTTAGCTTTATGAAGCATTGTATGATTTAATTTAGAAAATGAATACAGTTTTAATGATTTCAGAACTTCCAGATGTTACTATTGTCACTCATATTTGAGTAAAGAACAAATATAAACATTTATAGCCTCTTTAACAGAGAATACACTTCCAATAATAATAATAATAATAATAATAAATGTTATTTAAATACGCCATTCACCAAAGTACCATGGCGCTTACAAAGTAAAATAAAAACAAAATGAAAAATATCAAAATAAGTGGGTCTTTAAGAGTTTTTTTAATACTGTGGTGGATGGAGAAGTTCTCATGTGGGTGGGTAAAGTGTTCCAGGATCTAAATGCAAGTATTTCAAATCTTTTGTCACCTATGGCAGAATTGGATATGGGTATGTGAAGTCGGGTGGAGTCATTACTAGATCTGAGTTCACGTGCCGATTTTCTTATCTTGATTATATCCTTTAAATACCAAGGCGCCTCACCATTCAGGATTTTGTAGATGAAGAGAAGTGTTTTGTAGGTGACCCGTTTTGATATTGGTAGCCAATGTAGCTTGCTGATCAATGGACCTGGATCAGTTTGTCTACCAGCACCGAATATCAGACGCGCTGCTCTATTCTGGAGACGCTGCAATCTTGTCAAGTCTCTACGAGACATAACAGTAAAGAGTAAGTTGTAGTAGTCCAACCTGGATGTGATTAAAGCACGAACTAGGTGGTGACATGTGTAACAAAACTTTGTTACATTATCAGATTGCATGGAATTTAGCCCACAAGTTCCAGACGGTCCAAGTAAATTATTATTCTCCCTATACAAAAACCTCCATACAGTAAAGGTCAAGTAAAACAGAGAGCAAGCATTATCTGTTTATGACTTGTCTGCACACACAGACTGAGTAACAACAAAATAGTGAACAAATTTTGGGCTTACGGGCCCACTACCGGCTTTGTAAATCTGATTCCTGTTACCCACAACAGTTAGCAAATGGAGGTTTGTTTGCCCCACCTAGTTACCGCGTTGCTATGGTGGGTGTGGCCTACTTCCGTACTTTTCATTTGGTCATTTGCATGAAATTTAACGCACATGTTCCAAAATTTATATTAAAGAAATAAGAACTTTCAAATGTTACACATGCTACGCATATGTATGTCTCTTATCTAATAATGAATAACATAAATATATGATAAATGAAATTTATGTATTAGTTGTTACATTACACATTTAGCAATAGAAAGTCCTAGCTTTAAGAACTCTTAAAGGATTAGTTCAGTGGTCAAGCATGTCCATCTTATATGGAAGAGGACTTCAAAGAAAAAAAATTGTGGAAAAAGCATTCAAAAATCTTATTCCGTTAAGGAGATATTTAAGTTTAAAGTTTGGTATCGTTTCTGTAGAAACTACTGAAATCAGACTAGTTCTGATGTCACAGCCTCAGATTCCTCAAAGTCTTGATCTGCATACATAACACTTTTGAAGTCCTCTTTCATATAAGATAAACATGCCAGACCACTACTAATTCTTTAAAAGCTGCCAGTATAATGCTGAATGCAACAAGCTACATTTTTACAAACCTCATCAAAATATAGT
Organism: Chiridota heheva; assembly: GCA_020152595.1. Lineage (NCBI taxonomy): Eukaryota > Metazoa > Echinodermata > Holothuroidea > Apodida > Chiridotidae > Chiridota > Chiridota heheva. The sequence goes on from JAIGNY010000624.1 coordinate 31,152, forward strand.
AAAGCTTCTTGGAAAGTAACTCACATTTTATCATTTGTATGGCTTTTGATTATACTTGGAGCCATAAAGGTGTTAAAGAAATGTTCAACGTTTGGGAGAAATTCTGCTACCCAGTCTGTATCTAAAACGAATCGTTGTGAGAAGAAACAGTCTGATTGAGGATGCAGAAGAGCTAAATCACAGTAGTTAGCAAATGTTCTGCATACGTATAACTGTAGCTGGATTTGGTGATACCATGAGTGATTGGGTTTAAGCATGTAAGATGTAACACCCTCTTTGCTTCCAGTTGCACAGTGTGTCAATGGGTATGAGGAATCTTGTATGCTCTCATTGATTGATGTAGCACTTCACTTTACAGCTGTTTTGCAATCTATCATACCTGTTTGTACTCCATCTTCCTCTACAAGACAGTCAGGAGAAGCAGCTAAAAATCCTTTCTCTCTATCAACCACAAGGCCAATTCTTGTTAAGGTAATATGTGAATCTTCATCAGCTTTTTCATCTGCATAACGATCTAAAATTGTTGATTCAAATTTTAAACCGTATTTCATGGCAGGAGATTGATAGGATGATGGCTGTAAAATTGTGTGAACAATATTTTGAGGATATGATTTCTTATATTTAAAGTAATCACAAATCCTACCAACAATAGAACATGTGATTCTGTATTTCCGAAGTACAAACCAATTTGAAATACTACTTTGTAATAGTGTGTTGTGTTGAATCAGTTGTTGTTGTATTTCATTAACATATAAAGTATCTTTGAGCTTTTGCAATTTGATACTCTCAGGATAAGAATTAATGTTGTCCAGAAGATTAGAAAAGGTGGTCATATAATCATCAAGTGGATTTACCATATGTGTTGATTCAATGGAATCACTGATACTTACAACAGTATTTAGAAGAAGAGGTTTTTCTTTCTTAGCACTATAACCAGCTAACTCTTGCAGGAACTGACAAACATCATCTTTGCCTGAATCGCACACTTGTGGTAATTGATAATAAACATTTGGGTTATTTCCATGAAGGCATCGCTTCTGTTTCTTTTCTTTGTTGAATTTTTTTCTTTCGAAATCAATATCGTAGATAGGAACAGATGGTAGTTTGGTATCTCTTGGTTTGTTCCATGCTTCTAAACGATCTGTGGAAGAGGAAGAAACAAACACTATTAAAAGTGTATGAACAGGTAGTGATTTATATCTACAAGAAAACTTGTTAGATTCTGATCAAAATAGTCTGTAAATTACAAGAACACCTGATTCTGTGTTATGGCTAATCAAAGTTACAGAGGAATTGTTAATGTTTACATCAAACAATGAGAAGATGTATAATCATTATAAGGTTGACATCTCAGTATGATACCTTCCCTATCCACCACTTAAGTATTTTAACCCCAAAGTTAAAAAAACAATTTTGCACCATTTTGAAATTATCACAATGCCATGTCCCATCTGTCACAGAAAAACATGAAAGAATTATGTACTTTTCACATTCACAGATTTTACTGCTTCAAAGATAAATTCCTATCTTCTATCAAGGTGACATCACCTAGGAAGTAAACTGATGTATAATTGATCTGATATTCCATGTCAAAATTTGTCCTGTCTGTCAGAATTCAATTTAAGCATGCAATCGTATTTTTCATACATGATAAGTCACACAGCATATTCCAGCTGTCAATGTTACATTTTGAGATAGTTGTTGCATTAGAAGTAGAAATACACCTTCTTGATGATATGGATGTGTATAATAATTTGTCTTTCATTGATCAAAATTAAGTAGAGACATGTCTGAGGTGATGTTTGCATAATTCCATTGTCACTTACAGTGTACCTAAAATTTTGCTTGTTTGTGGCACATTGTCATGGTTTTACAAAAGCACAATAAGAAGACACATTATATCAATATTATTAAAATAATGCCATTTTGGTTATGACTTTTCTATTTTTGGTTCGCATGCGAAGCATAATGCGAACCTATGTTATGGCAATTCCGGCCGTCTGGTCGTCGGCAGTTCTTCCTGAGATTTCATCAGAAAACAGTTTTATGAGAATTCATCAGAAAAAAGTTAGTTTCTTTAGATATCCTTAAGGAAGGTTAGAATTTCCTTACAAAATGTTAAAGATTTTCAGAGACACTTGAAACAAGATTACAAACTGGTTTCCTTAAAAAGTCTACAAATTATTTGGTATTTCCTTAAAAGATAACTGTCAAATGATATAATTTCCCAATATTCTTCAGAGATCCTCAACCGTTTTTATCGTAGCACTGGAGATTTAAAATTCTTTAAAATATTTGGGCCCAACAGTTGTATCAAGCATGATTATTTTACTCCACCTTTATTATTGTGTTCATTTGCATAAACTTGCTACAGTATATTACCTGACCAGATTTTTTTTATTTAGTATGCTTAGTCGAGAACGTGACAGGATGTGGTTACATATGGACATAGGGAGGAATGCCATGTGGGAAATGGATGGGGCCATGAGGGACATATGATATAATATTTACCATGTTGTATACACCAAGGGCTATATCAGGCATCATTATTTGACTCTACTTTTTTCTTATTCAACTCATTTGCATACAAAATATTATATGAACTGACACTTTCATACATAGTATGCTAAATCAGTGACTGTGATAGTTAGGACAGTTCGGGAGCAACCCAAAAAACTGGGTCCTTTGAAATACCCAAAAAATTGGGTACTTTTTTGTATTACGTCATCGCATGAGCCTACACATTGGACTATCCCCACACTAAACATATGGGGTTTCTCATTTTCCGCTCCGGATTGTCCAGCATTTCAATGGATAAGCTGAAATTTTGGAGACGGATAGTAAACAGATATTCAAAACTTTCTGCCGCTGCTTTTTGATATTCACGGTCGTCTTTTTGAAAAAATAAATAAAGCAGATTATAGGCAGTCTGTTTTGTTCATTTTCTCAAAAAGGCGACGATGAATTTCAAAAAGCGACGGCAAAATGTTTTTAATATCTATTTACTATCCGTCTCCAAAATTACAGGATATCCAGCGGAATTTTGGACAATCCGGAGCGGAAAATGAGAAGCCCCATATGTTTAGTGTGGGCTAGTCAAATGTGTAGGCTCATGTAATGACGTAATACATAAAAGTACCCAATTTTTTGGGTATTTCAAAGTACCCAGTTTTTTGGGTTGCTCCCGAATTGTAGGATGAGACTTCTTATGGAGCCTATGGGACATCATGTAAGACAGAGTGGGATGCCATGTGGGACATGGGATGGGATGCCTTGTGGGACATGGGGTGGGGTCCCATGTGGGATATGGGGTGGGATGCCATGTGGGACATGGGGTAAAATGCCATGTGGAACAGGGTAGAATGCCATGTGGGACATAGTGGGATGCCACGAGCAACACAGAGTGTGTCATGGGTTGGAATGCCATGTGGGACATAAGGTAGAATGCCATAAGGTAGGATGCCATGTGTGACAAAGGGTAGGAGGCTATGTGGGACATAGGGTAGGAGGCCATGGGATGTGGGACATGGGATGTGATGCCACATGAAAAAGGACATTCACATGAAATAAACAGATTTAGTGGCATAGCCATTAGGGGAAGCAAGGAGGCGATCGTCCCCAATATCTTTATATATCGGTTGAGATTTATGCATTATGTCGTTACGTTTTGTCTGTTCACTTTAATTTGTTGCCTCCTCCCCCTTCTTTTCCCCCGCCAATAAAAAGAGAAGAAAATCCTAGCTACGCCAGTGCAGAGATTTGCCCCTCCCCCCCCCCTTTTTCCCGCCAATAAAAAGAGAAGAAAATCCTAGCTACGCCAGTGCAGAGATTTGGCAAAAACAGTATCCACTTTTGTGCAATATTGAAATGGTATTTGACCATTTAAATATAGCTTAAGGGTTGTTCTAAGTTCAAATGTATTTCAATATACACAATCTTTGGCATGCACTTGAAGTATGTCAAGAGGATTTTTTCTATTTTAAACACGAATTATTGAAGGATTACATTTTTGGAATTGCCAGTAACAAAATCATTGTCAAAAGCCAGTTGCTTTTCTACAGTTTAAAAGGTATATGGACAGATGAAGATTTGTATGCACCATAAAGAGCTTTCTGTCATTCTGAACAAAGTTTGACAACTTTTGTATTGTATACAATAAGTTTGAAGTCTGATTTCTAAAGCGATTCTTTACATTCCAATTCTGAATTTAGGTCAATATTTAGGGCAATATACAGTACACCAGACTGTTTTTTCCTGCTTATGACTCAACTTTTTCCACATCATATTCAACTGTCACCATACAAGAACATTTGGAGGATTGATAAACAATTAATAAGTTTTCTGTAGTGATATCACAAAATTTCAAAAAAAATTGCATAATTTTTTTAAATAAGGTCTTGAAAATTCTAAATGCTGTAAATGGTCAATTTTTACCTGATTGTGATGAAATACTTTGCTTTTTGAATGGCTTTATTTTTTTTTCTCCAGAAGCTCAAGTTGATAAATTACTTAAAACATTTTCCTTACCTGTACATGATGGCAAGTCCTCTGGTAAAACAAATGTTTTAATGAAATCTTCCATTGCAAAGCAAACTGCTGCAATGTGCTTACAGGTACACGTCGGACCAGCACCAGCAGGGCATTCACAATTGGTATGAAGGATTGTCCCGTCATGACTGAGAATCATCATCATTTTGTATGTTGTTTTCTTGGTTTGTGCTTTGCATCGACCTTTTATTATTATTTTCTTCGCTAATTTATCATTTCGGAGATAAACATTCTGTACAAAGAAAAGATTAATGCAATAGGGTTTGTTAGTAAGTTTGAAATGTAAAGTAAAAATGCATTTAATTAATAGCTTTGAATGTTTTATGAAATTTATCACTTCAGATTCATGGGGAGGTACTTCATTTTAACGTCAAATCAGTGTCGAACTAAAAAATAATAAGTGGTTAAGTTATACTATTTCCAACAGATTTCTTTTTATCCGTACAAAAAAAAAGATTATACGGAATAACAAAATGGTACATTATGATACTATAATGACTAATTAAACAGTAAAAAATAATCAGAAATCATTTTTTTCTTCTGGTAAATCTTAACCAAGGTGATTCTTGACCCAAATGTTTTTTTCCATGGTGAATCTTGACACAAAATGCTTTTGACCAATGTAAATCTTTGCCTAAATGATATTGCGGATAAGTGAATCTTGACCTAAAACAAGATTTTGTAAATTTTAGTATAAAATTGTTACATTTTACCAAATTTTGGACCAAAAAATCTTGAAGACACTGAATTAAACAAGAACTTGAAAATGGGCCATCAGTAATTTTTGAACTGAAAAAAGTATGGGGGAAAGAGGGGGAGGGTTGGAGAGGAGGTTTAACCTTTTTAACTTACACTGCTGTGCTAAATACGTTTTAAAGATTACAGTTGGACAGTTTCTGTGCCCCCGAGATTCAAACATCTTCCGCCGCCTCTGATCACAGAGATTCATCAATTAAAGACACTAGTGTTAGTCTACATGTTTTCAATTCGATTTTCCTTTAAATTAGTAACCTATTGGAGGTCTAAATTTCTAAATTGGTTTCGCTTAGAATTTTTTGCACGAAATTGTTGTAAATGTGCAGGAAATTCCGTAGAAAAGATCATTCCCAAGTTTAAAATTTACGTATTGTGCATATGTAGGTTAAAGGGTGGTGTTTACTTGAGCACGAATCGTAGCATGTTTTCAAAGACAAATATTTCTTGATGTTGAAAATGCTTTGATGGCGGAATACTCAAATTGCACCAATTGTTGTACATATTTTTTGTACAGTACATCCCCCCCATTTAAGGACTTTTTTTTTTGGAGTACAAAACTCAAGTTCTTGCACCGTTGTACCATAATTAAGTTAGGTCTGTTATGGTCTGTAGTTCTATACGCAGACTAGACCTGTAGTAGCATGGTAAACCACTTTAGTCCTAAGGTACAAACTTGTCATTTCTTTTCAAAACTAAAACAAAATATTGACTAGGCCTAGGCCTAATCAATGTCCCAACTTATCTTCAATCATTTGAAGCAATGTAAGATGTTATATACAAGATAACTGGTTTCGCTTTTTTAAATTTTCATAAAAATCTATCAGAGTTGTAGTCACCTGGAAAGTTCCGCGACTGACCCAAATTTAAACTACAGTTTGTTAAAGATATCTAAAATACCCAAGCAGGTGTACCACTAATGTCACATCATTAAAATCTTTGGTATTAAATCAACAGTTACCTCAATAAATTGTTATTCTTAGCTGTACAATTAACTTATGAAGTATCTAATAAATGAAATTGGAGTTCAATTAACAATCCTTACTCATAACAATTATGTTTGACTTTGCATTTCTAAGATGGGTAGCGTCATTAGGGATCAGGGTGCATTTCGTGCACCAAACTTTATAAATCTTTGACATGGACTTGACTTCTTTTCGGTATAGTGGCATAGCACAGGCTTTCTAAATTCCTTGGCGCACTCGTGTGAAGAAAAAAAATTAAAGCTTGAAATCCAGTTATCCTATTTTCTTTCCTATTACACTACAAACAACAAGTTATTTACCTTATGTACCAATAAATCTTTCAGAATGTACTATAACTATAAAACACTCACACTTGAACTTAAAGATACTTTCACTCCTTTTAGATTGCTTTAGACTAGCAATGCAATGGCAGCAATAATTCAAAATAAAGCTGAAATATTTGTATCTTTACTAGATTACTGTATATTTTGTGTATTCCTGTTTCAGTGTATTTATATAAATAATAATTAGAATATTTTCAAAAACTGCATATTCATTATTTGTTCAGTGTTAATCATGTTATTTTGAAATAAAAAGCAAGTTTTGTCACCGCGGAAAGTATGTATAGCAAAATACTAAGCAAGAGTATATGATTTACCAAAGACCAATTCACCACTTGGTCGCTTGAAAATCATGGTGTATGAAACTTATCAAAGGCCTTGTAAGTTGTAGGCCTACGTTCGGCGTAAGCTTTACATGGAATGCACCCTGGATTAGTTAGGGTGCTTAAAATTAGGTTATCCGGCGGATGGACAGCCATCACTAACGATAGCCATTTTCACAGCTGGCATCCTTCCGACGGTACTACGGTGTGGGCTTAGGTCTAGCTTTAGCTTACTGTATTATTATATTAACCTAATGTTACTTTTCAAACTAGTTAGGGCTAAGGCCTAATAACGATAGGTCTAATTGTGACAAGTCATTAGGCTTAATGTTACACGTATAAAGTAGGTCTTTGTTATTGAGCAAAGTGGGACATCTTTGTGTCAGGCCATATCGTTAGGCCTATAGAAACGACAGCAATCAATGAATATCAGCCAACAAGAATAAACAGATCAGTGACAGTGGGTACAAACTTGTGTTTTTTTTTCCTAAATGAAAATAGATTTATGACTGAGGCTACATGTACAATCAGTCTAGCCTAACTGTTGATTAAACATTGTTAACAATCTCCTAACTTAAAATTAAATCAACTTTAGTCTCCAATCCTTATCTGGGATAGGCTAGACCTAGGCTAGGCTATGTGGTGTCGCTATTTTCTGTAAAGTTACATCACAGTTCTAGTCTAACGTTACTAGAACATTCCGCGACTGACCTGAATATGTCAAACATGAATCCCAGCTCACTATTTTTCATAACCACTTTTATGCCAGCAGTACCAGGTATTGCAGTAACGTACTTAACATTACATTAGCGTTGTTTCTCACTGTTATTAAGTTAGCCGAGCATCAACGTTCAGATTAAACTTAAACAGTTAAAGTCCTAACTTTGATTGGTCTGCAGTTGAGTTAGGCTACCAACCTGAACATGTCCCGATGTAAATAATTCAAAGCTGTTTTCCCGAATGGCTTTCATATTCGACGCTAAAAAGAAATTAATGATTGAAGTTATGTTAAATTTGTTTACTGGTGGCAATCTTGCTGTTCCAAACGCTTCCTTTAGTTCAATAATTTCACCCATCTTCGTGCCTGAGTGTAACTGTATAGGCTAGCTTTCACAACTGTTTTCTTCTTTTAATTTTAGCGCGGTGGTTTACGTTGTGTTTACAAACATCATTTATGTGGTATCTGTCGTCTGTTGTTTTGCTTTTCTCCTCTTCTGATTGGTTCACCATAACCACGTGAACTTCGGCCAAGTGACATTATTTAAATTAGATTCCCGAAAATTACCGATCAAATATGAAAAGGTCTATAGGAGTTTCGACTCTCAGCCTTCGGCATATACGTAGTATAGGGCGAATGACGTCACGCTCTCTGTTGTTGATCTCATTCCTGACAGCCTGACAGCAGCAAAGGAGAGTCAACGCCTCGAGGTCTATGGAGCTGGCCGTTCGTCAGCTAAATTGCTTTACTGTATCTAACTTGCTTTACTTTATCTAGCCTTAGTACTTTTTTCTTCTCTGGGTGCCTTTGCTATGTACTTAAGGTTATTATGTCTTTATCATACCATGTACTTTTACCTTTTGTCACTATTACCTTTGCTTATATTGTTGACTGTAGGCCAATGTACACTGTACATCAATAGGCCTACTTTGTCTATCAACGCATTACGCGTGCCAAAGCTAACTAACCAGCTTGGTATACTTATTGCATTCACTAGGTCCCATGCTTTGGCTACGGCAATACTGTAAAGCAAATCAGGCCCGTAGCATTGTTTGTTTTAGTGGTGCGGCGACGTTGATACTATCTAAGCGGAGCGCCACCATCGGTTGGCGCGTAGCGTGCACAATTTTGTTGTTGAAAAAAAGGTAACTCTAAATTGCCAGAAATGTCACTTTCCAGGTCTTGCAAGCTGTATTTGAACATCCTCTATTTTGGACGAATATGTAAATAGGTCTATCTGTTTTGTCATAAAATGGATCGTTCCGACCTAACACAAAATTATGCCAACCACGTTTCTTCAAACTGTCAAAGTTTATTTCCATACAGAACATGTTTATCATAATCATATCGGAACATCACCAGATAACAGTGATTTCTATTCTCTCAAAAAGCACAATTTAACGAGTAAACTGATTTCAGTTCTGAAGGCAAATTACGTCTATATGTATTCGCAATCTGTTGTGATAAACTTTCTCCAATGTCTTCAGTTATCTTTGGCAATGTCACAACCATTAAGATTGCATCCTTGTGGCAAACACTACCTTCATGTGCCTTGAACCTCCAAGTCGTTTCTTTCCAATTTTTAAAGCCTTTGTTTTTAGCGATAAATGCGGAATCCGTGTTTGGTGAATTAAGCTTCTTTGCCTTGTATGCCCTGATGCATGTATAGCAGAATGCCATATCATTTGATTCGTCATAATGCAACCAAGCAAACTGGTTGAACCAACTTGGTTGGAACGCACGAAGTTCTGGTTTTTTCTGTCCAAAACTTCGTTTTAGGAAATTGATTACTGGTTGATTTGGTATGTTCCCAATGTCCGGAGTTGTTATAAAATAATCCATCTTAACTCGCTCTGTCCTCTATTAAATTTCATGCATATAAAATAAAACGCGACTTTTTTAGCCTACTGGTAGGTCTAGCCAAGATCACGCACGTGTATGGTGCGCCGAGTGTGCCATAAGTCCACAACTTGACCGTGACTCCAAGTTGTATAGTTTCTCGCTCTGTGATTGGATAAGCAGGCTAATTTGCATCTTATGTCGACTCCAAGTTGTGTTGATTTCATGCAAATTATGTCGACTTGAAATCCATACAACTTGGAGTAGACGAGTGGACGTGGACTTCAGCTCGTAAAGAAAAACATTCACAACTATGCCATGCTTGCACTTATTTTCACGCGTATGCGTGCCAACGGATTGGACAGTTCGGATGATGATAGTGTTGCGCATTCTTACGAATTACCAATATAACCGCGTAATACTTGGAGGAGGGGGTATTCCTTCAGATAGTACTGATATTTTTGTCTTGTTATTATTCTATCTTTTTTTATATATTATCATTATTATCATTATTATTATCATTATTATTGTTATTATTATTATTATTATTATTATTATTATTATTATTATTATTATTATTATTATTATTATTATTATTATTATTATTATTATTATTATTATTATTATTATTATTATTATTATTATTATTATTATTATTACTATTATTATTACTATCATTATTATTATTATTATTATTATTATTATCATTATCATTATTATTATTTTTATTATCATAATTATTATTATTACGTTATTTATTGCGAAAAAGTGGTGCGGCGATCGCCGCACCAGCCGCAGCGGCTGCTACGGGCCTGAAGCCAATCAGTCGGAGATCTGACCTCGCTATACCGCCGTTATTCCATGTTGATTAAACATTTACAGCTGACCCGGAAGTCGTTTTGCAGTAACTCCGAAGATGCAGTTTTGAGCTACCTAAAATTATCAGTCAGTTTTTGGTACTGAATATTCAGATTTAGTGACGTCAAATCAAAATTACATGGCTACCTGTGGAAAGTAAAGGTGTTGAATATGTAGTGAGGTAGATATATGGATATTCAGCACATTTTGCGATCAAACAGGTGCATTTAACTGCAATCCCATTTCCATCGGATGCTTTAGAGGTGAGTGGCGAGTCTGCACTTTTGGTTTTGTGAATCTCTCATAGACAGCCAGATATGGACTTGCATATAGTACCATGTAACGGCCGAAAGTTTAAATTATCGTTCAATCTTACTTTCCCACTTGTTGAGTGTGATTTTTCTTGTAAATTTAATATTTTTGTGGAACTTCCGGTTTGGGGCTCCTTATCGCAGCCTAACGTGTTGTAGTACTTACATCGTTTTTTATTGTACCTATTAATACAGGAGCTTAGGGTCGAGAAGGTGCAATACTAACCATCATGCAATTTTATGCCAGTTGATATTTATATAGAGTCTAGTCTAACATTCGGGCTTAGTTTTTCTTCTTTCTGTTTTGTTATTCTTACAAATCACTCAGTTCTGTATTCAGTGTTTGTTCCCCAACGAATATTAGTCTAGTAGTAGTACGCTTATAATTTAGCCAGGCTGTAATGACATTAGGCCTACAACTTGCATGCTAACTCTTCTTAAGACAGATTTTACATTGGCAATTTGCCATTGGGCATATCATTACTATCAGTACTAATGAATTGTCTATAGCAGTTGTTTATCTCTTGTCCTGTACATGCAGCAAGGGTATGCCTCAGTTTCACAATGTGTCTTTTAAATTTACATTAGAAAAAACAAATTAACTGTTTTTAGACCTAGGCCTAATAGTAGTACTTCCCGTAGTACCATCGAGCTGATGTCAGCCATGTTAGTATGACTGCCGTTAGTGGTGGCTGGCCGTATGGCAATCCCAATGTCAACCCGGACTGAGGGATGTGTATAATAACTACGTAAGACCTAGTACTCCCTGTAGTACCGTCGGACTGATGCCAGCGTGTTAGTGTGGCTGCGCTGCCGTTAGTTATGGCTGGCCATCCGAGAGTGCTACAAAATCCTATACCCTCCTGTACTATTTTAAGCGAGGTGTTAAAAGTATAGGAAAATCTCAGTTTTAAGATCTTAATGAAAACAAAACCATTCTATCTTCTTTTTCGCCCACAATGATTAGAATCAATGTTTGAAGCCCATTCATGTCTTCAAAACTATTTTTAAGGTGATTTTAGTTATTTTTATTGAATTATTTTGGATTACTTTTCTTTACGTAAAAATTGCTGACGAGCTCTTCAAAGTACAGTCATTTCAAAACACTGTCATCGTGGCTATAATATTTTAGCAGGGGTGTTATATTTTAGATTATTTGAGGGAAAAAATTAAGATAATACTTATAAAGTACAATTATATAATCTAAACATTTCTTGATGTTTTATATGTTTTCGCACACAGTTTTTTTATAGCAAAACTATTTAATAAAATTATATGAACAAAGATTTAAATGTTGTCGGTGAAAAATCAACTTGCAGTTTAGTGGAACATTCTAAAAAAATTTGCGAATATTAAATAATTAATCACAAACGTGCGGTGAAAATGACGCCCAAAATATGAATCTCAGAGAACTTTATCCAGTTGTGGTGCTAAATAGGTAAATATTTAGGAAAGTTTTTATTGAAAAAGTGTATTATTAATCTAAGTAATATAACTATATCCAAAAAGTAAGTTATTTTTCAATCATCAATTTTATACAATGTGTGAATTTAAAAAAACAGGAATTGTACCTAATCTATAAGAACCCTCGTCAGTCAGGAAGAATCCTGGACTTTTGGTGTAGGAAGAAAATATACCAAAACTTGGAGTTCGTAGTATTCATCAAGATCCATGAAGGCCGCCATTTTAACTTGTGATAACGTTATATGAATAGGATTTTTACTAAGAGAACGGTAGTAATTGTGTAATATAACGTATGATATATGTACATGGTATCAGCGATGACTGAGCCATCATGAAATCCTGTGTCGAGAGGGTTGTTCAAAAGGTCAACGGAAGTCTTTTGTTATTCTATCGCGAAGTCCACAATGAAATTGGAAAGTGCGGTTAAATCTAATGAATATTCATTTAATATTGGGTTTTCGTTTTAAAAATACCCCCTGCGTTCTCATTAAAAATCCCCATTGACTTAACGTTATCACTACAATTAAAATGGCGGCCTCCATGGATCTTAATGAATACGAAGCTCCAAATTTGGGTGTAAATGTTTTTTATTTAAATGTTACTGTATCGGGTAACAATTTTATAAAACTCTAGATTAATGGAAACCATGAATTTTACTTTTGAAATTGTGTTAAAATGTTAATGTGTATATATGATGGGCAATGCAAAATGGAGCCCATCAGAAATTATTTTCCCATGAAGTAGAAAGCACAGATTAAAAGTACTTGCCTGCCTTTTATTGACTTTCAGTTGCCTTTGTTTGAGACATTGTATTGTAAGGCTTACTAAGTGTTTTTAATTTTGCCATGAAGCTGCTATTTACAAGTGCTAAAGCTTTTACTTCCTTTTTTTATTTTAAAAGCTTTACCATACCAGTAACTGTGTACTTCTAGAGACATAACATTTACCACTTTTGATCCCTATCTTTTACTTTTATATATCATGTGTGCCAAAGATCAGTATGTTTTTCATTTGCCATATCTGATGCCAGTACAAATGCCTGCCTTAATGTACAGTGTATTCATTTTCTTTGTTTAAAGAATGCATGTGTGTGATACAAATTTAGAAAGAATAAAGTTTTTTAAGAACATTCATTATATTAATTTATTATTTTTACAGGTACCAAAGTCTTTTCTTGCTGTTTTCTTTATATATATAGAACAAGTTAACCATTCCAGCAAGCAGTAACTTACGTGCCAATGATGACTTGTATTCTTGAGCACTTTCAAGTTTGGCTCATATATATAGTATATAATAGTTTATGTGCAGTATGATTTTTTTCTCATGATTACTCAAACATTTTTTTATTTTTTTTATTTTCACAGGTACATATGCATCAGTACAGTGATGGATGAATGCTAAATACTAAATGTTTTTTTATATTTTTAACCAAAAACTATTACGAACTCTTTTTAGCAGCCATTGGTAAGTATGTCAAAAGTGAAAATGTCATGACGCCTGTCATTTCATTAACCATTGCTGGGCTTTATTAAATGCCACTCTGCCCCCCCTCCTCCCTACCATTGCTGGGCTTTATTAAATGCCACTCTGCCCCCACCCCCACCATACCTCCTCCCTCCCCAAGATACTGTATGATCTGCTACTGTTTTTCATTGAGTGATCAGTTAGTAGCATTGAAGATAAGTGATGTCCAGTTTAAATCCTCAAAGTGAATTAACTGAAACCAGGGGCCGTCCAAATAGTGCATTCACAAATGAGTGGCATGGGTCCTGCAAGTGGCTATGGGCATGGACAAATTTAACCAGTGCTGGAGAGCAGTTAGCCTAAAAGACTATTGTTTGCCATATACATTTAGTTGGATTAGCAATGGTGTCTTCATTGTTTATCATTGAATTGCGGATGATTGTGGAGAAGTTGTGAAAAGTACAAATAAGTTTGTCTCTCCAAATGTAATTGGCTGGTAAAGAAACACATGTTATTCAAGTGATAAAGATGTTACAATCAGTGTCTTTCTTTCTTACTTGTACCTTGGGAGGACATAATTGATTACTTTTCTATAGACAGGTTTCAAGTTGTTTACAAAGAGCTGTAAATTCAGAATACAACAACTTTTAAATTTTCTTGTACCTGACCTGACCTGCCCATAAATTAATTGGTCACAATAAAGTGAGTTGGTGTGTACAATAGCCACATGAATGTTATTTTTTTTAAAGTTATTTTGTAATGCAGCTGTGTAAAAAAAAAAAAAAAAAAAGCTGTGTAAAACTGTAGTATGTTTGAAGTGTTGGTAGCTACTAACAGCATAATATTTGTGCTCTTCATGTTTGTACCTTTTAAACTGTACAGTTTATTTTTTGGTATATATTAGCTATGTACAGTTTTACAACTATAAATGTACATATGAACAGTAAAGAATGAGAAAATGTGTCTATTTTTCTAAGAAGTACCATGATTTATCACTTGTGAGCTTCCTGTGCAAAGTAGTCATAGTACAAAGTTTTGCCTTGTTTGTATCTGTCTGGTTTTCTATTTGTGTAAGGTGGAAAGTGCATTATATTGTATGTATTAAAGACTGGGTGACATATATTAAAGCCGGTTTGGGTTACATATATTGTTTTATTAAAGACTGTCTGGGTGACATATACTGTATATATTTAAGGCTTTCTGGGTGACATATTGTATTTATTAAAGACTGGGTGACATTGTATATATCTAAGGCTGTTTGGGTGACATTGGTTTTATTAAAGACTGTCTGGGTGACACACTGTATATTGTCTGGGTAACATATACTGTATATATTCAAGGCTGTCTGTGTGATACGAGGAAGTGCCATTCATTTTAATTTTATAGAAGTGTCAGATTTTTATATTTATAACAGATAATATTAAAGAAACTTACAGTAATACACACTTGATGTGGAGTTTTTTGCCAGCTGTTTATATTTATATTGTGTATTGATAGACTTACATAAGCACTACCTTTATTCAGATTAACTTGATAAAGATGTATTTTTATTGGTTCTTATTTTGTTGCATTTGAAGATAACAAGAGTTATTATTGTTTAATCTGTCTCCATTGTGTCTTATTTATTACTTTTCTTAAATTAAAGTATTCCAAAGGTGGATGTAAGGATGGTCAATCAAGGTCATTAAGTCATTGAAGGTATTGGTGTGCTAATTTTACTTCTGTATTTTTTAAATCAATTTCCAGTGCACCCATTGTGGTTAACCTCATCCTGAATTCACCTTTGAAGTATTTTGAGTTTTTTCTGTAGCTGTTTTAGCATTGTGTTGGCAACCTTGTTTAAGCTATAAACTGACAGGAAAAAAAAGATAATTCTTTTGGAACTAATTAAACTGATTTAAAACTTCTTTTGAAAGTTCCCATCCTCATTTAGCCCAAAGATTCAGGGTCAAGCCTGAACCAAGTCACACCACAGACTAGAAAATGATACCTGGTGCTTCATTGTCTTGTGGTGGGCATCCCAAGGAAAGTGGGTGTATATGCAAAGGTTTATGGGGAGAATGTATTTGTTCTATGTGAAGTATTGCCAAGTAATATTTCCTCTCCTTTGTTTCGCCTATTTCCCAACATTGCAACAAGGATCTTCCTCTCAACCTCTCAAAAGGACTGGGAATGGCTGAAACGCCCACCTTTTCCCTTGTAATTCCTGGACCTTGACATCACAGTTCGACCCTTCTCACAATTGTCCCCTCACTTTTCCCTCCCTCACCCCTTCCCCTCCCCCATCACCCTCCCCATCACCCCCTCCCCATCACCCCTCCCCATCACCCATCCTTCATCACCCCTTCCCTCCCCCATCACCGCCACACTCATTTTTTTTTTTAAGGCTGGCTGTGTCATTTGCTCCTGATGTTATCCATTCGTTACTATTTTGCAAGAGGAAAAGATAATGTATCCCGCGGACCAAATACTGAAGGACAACACCATGGATTACTTTGACGTTACATTTTGTGTTTTATGAACAAATACCGAACACAGTGGAGGAAATGAATGGGAGATGAGAAGCAATATCTACTCCCTGCCTCAGTTGGACTTAATTTTCACACCCACTTTTGATCTAACAATTTTTGCTAAACTGCCAAAATGCATTTGTGTACCATATATGAGGGTCGAATCCAGGCGCGAACTGACACATACAAATATACCGGTCCAGGTAAAATGACCAGTGCCTTCGTCTGACCTTACCACGCAAAAAATGATAAGTGTCATAATGTTTATTCGTTTATTTGCATGAAGCATACAAATATTTTTGTTTTATTTCCTGAAAGAAAAAAAAATTAGCTAGTCCAATGGGCCAGCGGCCAAACTCAAGTTATGGGGGAAAAGTCGATCAGCGTGTTGGGACCGGCGCCTTGGACCACTGGTGCAGGGTCAGTTGACCAATCTGCCCCTGGTCGAATCCATAACTTCATGATTATTGCAAGCCCAGTTGCAAATATCACATTAGGGGCAAACTATGAACTGTCCCCTTCTCGTCATGTTGTTAAACCCATTCTTCTCTTTTTCATTTACTATCTCATCCAATTTTTTTAACCCCACCGACTGAACCCCATATAATCTCCAACCCAAATTTACCTAACCTTTATTATGTCTTTTTGTTTTATTTAAAAGCTTAGCTTATTTGTAAAGTGTTCACCATACTTCTAAAATGTACCAGGAAAGTGTCATTTGAGATGTACTGTTTTATCCGAACTTACTTTGCCCTTATCAATCGTTTTCAAATAATTGAATCTCCCAAATTGAGTGTTGGAACCAGGCTGCTCCTGCAATTGCACTGATAGAACCAGTGTACTCCCGCAACTGCACTGATAGAACCAGTGTAATGATGATTAATATTCAAACTTCTGGTCATATATGTTGAATATTCAGCTTTCAAAATGGCGACCATCACACGCGTGTTTAACTTTCGAAATCTGCATGCAAACGTTTTGTGAACTACCGTTTACAGCGTAACTGTCTAGTGTAGATTAGTTTGTTGTGTCAAGAAGTAAATTTCCTACAATTTTAGCTATGAAATTCTTTTGTTGATTTTGGAAAAGTCAATTTAGGCCTAATTTTCGACCATCGGCCGATACGTTCGATCGGACTAGTGGTAGGTCTTGACCTTATTTTTTCCAGTTGTATATCAGTATACATAAGGGTTAGGCTGTTCTGTGTTTGCTTTGATGATATTTCTCCATAAAGTTTCAATCATTTAAGTTAATTTGACTTATAAAGGGTGAAATTTTGCTCAAAGTTGTGCCGTACATTGCATTTGAATTTCGAGCCAAATTCAAAATTGTATGACGTCCGCAATGTTTAAAGTTTTCAGGTCAAACGAGGTCAGATTTCCGACTGCAATGGTTATTAGTTATAATTATTCACTGGGTATTTTCTGCCCAGCACATGGGCAACACATGCTCTGCCGACCACACGGGTATTCTTGTCTGCTCATTTCGGTCAATCGACCAAAGAGCAACAATCCTAACCCATTTGGATTGTGACTGTGGTCATATTGGTATATCCTATCAACCAGCTACCTGCACTAGTGCAGGCAGATCCAGCTAGGTTACACACAGCTATAGGTACAGAGGTTGCGTTATAATTTTGTGTGTGGCGTATTTGGTTATGACAAGCCCTTGATTTTTGGCGTATTTTGTAAATTTGTTGTCGTATGTACAGGCTACTGTAACGTACATGGTACTGCGCGCTAGCAAAGCTTGCAAGTATTGTTAACACACACACACACTTCTGTCAGGCCTGCCTCGCTAAAGTGAATGAAAATTGCGCTTAAAATACCAAAAACTCTACAAAATTGGACTTATTATCATAAAAAATATTCCGAAAAAGTTCAATCCAATCCTTGTATAATGTTGATTGTTGAACTACGAAAAGTTGTGTTAAGAATCCAAAATAAAAAAATAAAAATACTGCTGTTTATCGTATCCAAACTTTCATGAGGTCTTAGTGAACTTTGCGCTAGCAAAGCTTGCAAGTATTGTTAACACACACACACTTCTGTCAGGCCTGCCTCGCTAAAGTGAATGAAAATTGCGCTTAATCTACCAAAAACATTACAAAATTGGACTTTTTATCATACAAAAACATATTCAGAAAAAGTTCAATCCAATCCTTGTATAATGTTGATTGTTGAATTATGAAAAGATGTGTTAACAATTTAAAAGAAAAAAGAAAAATACTGCTGTTTATCGTATCCAAACTTTCATAAGGTCTTAGTGAACTTTGACCTATTCAAATCTTGAACACGCCTACTTTTGTACAATATAGTAACTTGTCTTGCAGATTGTGATCACCTCCAGATACACGATCAACACAATACAGGAGAACAGTAGAATCCTAGCTACATAATAATATCGTTGACAATTGACAGCCTGCTTTCAAAACAACATCAAACCTTCCACGTAAGTGTACAGTGTATGTACATCAAGTATAGTGTGCTAGCTATGTACAGTTACTGGTACGGGCATGTTGAATCATAGTGAGACAAACATCTCACTCGGTATGACCTTAATGCTACACACTACTTGCAATACTGAGTGAGACAACTCAACACAAACTTTCATTGGGATTTTCATTTGGACCTAGCATACGACCAACACTTTTAGAAATTATAATGGCAAAACCATAAAAATAGTACTGACGAGCTACTAATTTGATGACAATTATATTGTAAACTTACTAAATACATTTTTATCTCCTTATATACAACAAAAAGAAATGAAAATGAATGATTTTCGTAGCTAATCGTTTACCTTGATAACTTTGTTTATCTGACTCGCGACGGGCGTACAAAAGTAACGCACAGCTCAGGCAAGATTACGCTGGCGAGTGTTAGTTTTCAGATATTTGCACTTACAATCTTCTTCGAGAGACAACAAGTCACCAGCGCGAGACAAGGTTTATATACACATATTACGATGGAGGAGCATGTTTGATATGCAATAAAACACCATTTAAGCGAAAAAAAGAAAAGTGGGAAAAAGGTAAAAAAATATGTGCGAAAAGAATTGAGGCCTATACAACTAAAAGAAAGTCTAGCTTAATCAATAATTGTTCCTCAGGCAGTTATTGAAAATTTGTTTAAATGAATTTCATTTCCATGTCGTGATGCTTAATATATAAGTGTAGGGACGGGGAGGGCAGGGCCCTACACACAACTGAATAAAGTGCCCTTGTTAAAAATGAAAACTTCACCTCAATTATTGTCAAAGGTGCGAGAATTTGTGGCGGAATTTGCAGATACTTTTAAACAAATATTACAAAAGTAACTTTTCAAATAGAATACTGCATGGGCTCAGAGATTAAGATTATATTTACTGGGAGAAGGGGAGGGGGGAGGAGGGGGTGTCTCCATTTATTGACAACAATGAAATTAAGACAATAATTGTTTTGTCAATTAGATTGTAGACCTGTAACAAAATATTTCGTTCAAACAAAATTCATATATTTTGGCTCAATAATTGCCATACTCCTTATTCCGGACCAATTCAGCCTCGTGACGCATACCAACATGAAAAGTCGGCGGAATTTTCCTATCGAAAGTGGGACAAAATCAAAAGTTTTGGGGACACAAAATCACGCTAAAATGCAGAAAATATTCTTACAAAAGGTACAAATTCGGGAACAGTGTGTGTGGGGGCGGGGGGTGGAGGGGGTGACCTTCCTTTCAATTTGCCTCTCAGATCCCGCCTGTGTACTTGAACAATGGTGACCGATATGGTTAATATTCTCGTTTACATTCACCATGTGTTATATGTTACGTATTGTTGTCGGATCTCGTTTATACTTTCAACATCCAAGCTTTGTTAGTATTGGTACGCACGCTAGTTGTTCGATTTAGTGGTGTACGCCCGCGGATTCTTTTGACGCTTGGACGTTCGCGTTCGCAGTGTTTTCAATTATTTAGGTACAGACACTTCAACGCTTTGTATAGCGAACCAGCGCGGAGAAGATTTAGTGAAATATTTATTTTGTTTTAACCAATTTGCAACAGCCATTAGGGTTTAAAACGTAGGTGCCCATTAAGATTAGGTCTTTTTGAGTATGTTTATATTATTTCTACATAGTAGGACGAATTTTTTAACTTATAGTTACAAAAGGCAAGAGCCACAAATTCGTCGCGAAAAGGCTCATATTAAGCCGTGCGTCGTCATGCGGTTACGCTATTATGTTGAGCAATGTAAACGTTTTCCACGTTATAAAGTATACACAGCATTCTGACTGTGTACAGCCGATGCACATTTGCTACAGTCATATGTTATCTGACTAGTTGAATCATAGCTGTTAGTCTCATAGTTGTGACATTTATTTTCCATGATGAGCATTTTCTTTTATTTATGAGTAATTCAAAATCATTTCTGTGTGAAATAAAACTTTCGATTGCATGAGAGGTAAGATGTTTATGATTTTCATTTAAATTAATGAAAAACTGGCGTAAAATTCCACATGCTGTATCTCTTACGACGCAGGTAAAGTTTGTCTTGTAAGAAATTTCAGCCATAGCTTAATATTCGACAAATTTGTCGTTAACTCGATCTCTGCTTAGGTAAACCAACATGCCCCGTTGTATTTGTCATTCATTTCGTACTACCAGGTGTCATTGAATCAGTGTTTCATTAGGCAATAGTTATACAGCCTATTACACACATGTGAGACTTACACCAGCATGTAGCCTACACTCTAGACATTTCACTTCGTCATACTTCAAGTTCTGTATATTCATAGGATCCTCTTGTTTACATCTACAGGACCCCCAGGGTTACAGCAACTTGCAGGGCCTTACCATGGGCTATAAGGTCAGTCCCTACATCTTAACATAAGGCCTATGTTTGTGTTGGTTACATGATCATATACATGATCATTTTCCGAGTCCTGGATGCCATTTGTCAGTTCCTCAAATATTTCTCACCATGACGTTTTTCCCGGGATCAAAAGGGTGGTATATTTGGTGTCCTTAATGAAACTTGTTTCATGCTATCGCATAATTTTTGCTTTGATTTATGAGGTCAGGGGGTTAGTGCGAAGGCCAGATATATCTGCCGTGAGATTCTGTCACTGCAAGAGGCTACAGGCTTGGATATGGTGTCTACAATTTTTGCTTTGATTTTAATCATGAATGATCATATTGATTTTCAACGGCAAGACTGACTATGAAACATGATTACTCGCAATAAAGTATTTAGTAAACGTTTACAAGGATTTGCGAGCGTGTAACGTGTACACGCTAAACGGTCACAGCTCTAGATGTGACCAAATTTGACTGACTTGCTGTACGATTTCATTAATGATTGACCCACTGCCGTTTAAGTTGTAATTTAACGTAACTGTACAGTGTAGATGTACCATCTGTAAACGCTTTCCTTATTCTTTATTGATCATCTGCGTAGATGTCGGAGACTAAACTCCCATTGACTTGGTGTGATATTTCCCCGCTTACATGGAAGAAAAAAGTTTCATAGCTTGATATTGATTTGAGCTATTTTTTATTTTTTACCACCCCAAATTGTTGGAAATTTGCCCGTGAGTTTTGAATAAAAGATTATACAAGCAATAAGACCTAATATTAATTCATTAATGTACATATTGCGAAAATGTTTTAATGTAGAGTATGGTAATAAGTAACATATAACATGACAGCCGGATCAGTGTTACCTGATTGTGAGCATATACATATACTGTGTACAGTATAGTGCATTTGCAGTAGGGTAGTATAGTCAGCGGCCTTGGGTGCAAGGTCAAGCTAAATGCTCACATACAGACAGTGGCATGGACACGGGCGGGGTGGGATTTACCCCCGCTTTTCTGAGAGAAAAAACTAAAACATTTATTTGTAAAATCATTATTTGGTCCTTTTCCTTGGACAATTTGCCAGAAGTAGTGGGCTAAATGTGAACTGTTCTTCTTGGAAGGGAGTTGAGGATCAGCTTCAACCCCCCTCTCCCCCTCAACCGCCTCCCAACTTAATTCAAGAGGACATGAACGCCAACCGAGCGTAAAAAGTAAAACTAGTTAGCAATACAAGTGTTAGTAAGTTTAGCTTTGAAACAGTAAAAGGGGGCAATCCCTCTCTAATTTTTGACAAGAGCGCCAACCCTAATTTATTGTCATTTTATTATAGGAATCCTGGTTTCACCAGAGGAAGAGGCAAACATGCTTCTTTAGGTTCCCTGGAGGAAAATTAGGACATGAAGTGAGAACACAGTGCTGCAGTCACGAATGACACAAGCTGGATTGCCGGAAAGGCTGCAGATAACAGATCACCAGGTGATTTCATAATCTTTGTTATTCAAATATACCCAGTACATACGTTCTTTAGGAAAATTTGTTATGGATGGAATTGGTGTGTTCTGCCAATAAAAATGTGTTTTTTTTCTTCTTATATGCCCCAGTTCTTACTTGAAATTTGTAAAGTTAGTACTGAAGGAATCTCGAAAGGCCTTTGTAAAGATTACCTTTTTCTGCACCCATTCGGTGAAATTGGATGATAAAAACAACAAGGTCTTGTTGACATTATAGCATATAGACCTTTGACTCTTAACAACAAAAATAGGACCAAGCCAGAAAATTTCAATTCAAACATCTTCAGTTTGATGCCATTTTCATTGTGTTTATTAAATTGAAAATAAAATGAATAGCTTGTGTAGCTTCTTCAATGTAAAATATTGTATGGACTAATTAGAAAGCTTCAATTTACATGCATTTTTAATGGTGTTTATGAATAAAGGAATCAAAAATAACAAATATCATTTTAATATGCAAAATAAGGTAAAACGTAAAATGTAATCAAAATACTTTTAGCTACACCTTGTTTTTACAATTTCTCTCCACTTAATATGCCGGTCATTAGACCTAACTCCTTGGCCTACTACCAGACATACATGTATTTTTCATATGCTGGACAGTGGCTTCCAGCGCCAACTGGAATAGCTATATATGGTATATATCTTCCAAATTAGGATTACTTCAGCTTCAGTATTCATTTTTTGTGAAGGATAGTTCAAAAAATGTACTTGATTTCAAAGCATTTTTAACACAGGTTTAATTTTCTTTGTACAAATCTTACTGTCCTTAATATAGTATTATATTATAATTAATCACCCTTCCAGTAAACACACATTTTTCTAGACCCTAACAGATAATGACATTTTGATAGTAAAAATCTCAAACATATAAAAATTAACTAATGAATTTATTTATTTTTCTTCAGAATCAAAAGTTCAGTGATGAAGAGTTGGCTGAAATTCAATGATGCCCCCTCAACAACAGACAGACAGGCAGAGAGTTCATGGAACAGACAGCGAAGTACAACACTACTGCTGTTTTCAAGTTTGTTTACGCATGCCTTGAAATAGTTTTCCTTATTATGTAACATTACAGATCCATTGACGATTCGAGTTGAAAGAATATTAAGTTTGGGATGGAACAATCTTTGAATTTTATAACTTGTAGCTCAAAGCAATTTTCAATGCACATTTTTATTCTCGATATATGACTGGGCAGACAGATCAAAATTTGTATTTAATTTGTTTAAATTCCATCTTAAACCTCAGTCTGTGAAAATTTGACTATGCAGTATATACATGTATACAAAGCTGTTATGATAATGGTATACATTTATGAACCATTATGAATTGCTTGTTTTAAATCCTCTAAGTTAAAATAATTGGTCGTACGTTCATTGGTTTAGTGAGGATTATACATTTATGTAAACAAAAAATGATCTCTCATTATCATCTAATATTAACTAACACTGAAATGATATGGAAGTAATCTTCCATGTTTTGTAATATTGAACCAAACAAACATTAGGTCTACATCTCATTTAGCAGGCAACATGAGCCATTTCATCACTCAGGTATGGTAATGACAGTCATACTAAGAAATGTACATTTCAAGGAAACAAGACCAAGCAATAGCCCTAGCGGACTTCTAAGATCTCCTGGGGATCTGCTACAGACATTCTGCAGTCTGTATAGTATGAACAGGCTACGGAATGGCCCAAGTGGACCATTGGGGGATCTGTTAGGGCCATTCCGCAGTCTGTATAGTATGAACAGACTACAGAATGACCCTAGTGGATCCTTAGGGTGTCCTGTGGATCTGTTAGGGCCATTCCGCAGTCTGTGTTATTCGGAACGGACCACGGAATGGCCAAAGTGGACTCCTTAAGGTCTCCTGGGGATTTGCCATTCTGCTATGATCATTCCACATTCGGTGTCATGTGGAAGGGACTACGGAATGGCCCTAACAGACACCTAGGGTCTGCTGGGAATTTGCTAGGGCCATTCTCCAGGCTGTCATAATCTGCTAGGGCCATTCTCCAGACTGTCATAATCTGCTAGGGTCATTCTCCAGACTGTCATAATCTGCTAGGGCCATTTTCCAGACTGTCATAATCTGCTAGGGCCAATCTCCAGACTGTCGTAATCTGCTAGGGCCATTCTCCAGACTGTCATAATCTGCTAGGGCCATTCTCCAGACTGTCATAATCTGCTAGGGCCATTCCCCAGTCTTTGTCATAAGGAATGAGAGCCTAGCAGACTGCTATAGTCTCCTGGGGATCTGCTAAGGCCATACTGCAGTCTTTGTGGTACAGAGCAGGCCACAGAATGGACCTAGTGGACTGCCATAGTCTCCTGGGATCTGCTGAGGCCATACTGCAGTCTTTGTGGTACAGAGCAGGCCACGGAATGGCCCTAGTGGACTGCTATAGTCTCCTGGGATCTGCTAAGGCCATACTGCAGTCTTTGTGGTACAGAGCAGGCCACGGAATGGCCCTAGTGGACTGCTATAGTCTCCTGGGGATCTGCTGAGGCCATACTGCAGTCTTTGTGGTACAGAGCAGGCCACGGAATGGCCCTAGTGGACTGCTATAGTCTCCTGGGGATCTGCTAAGGCCATACTGCAGTCTTTGTGGTACAGAGCAGGCCACGGAATGGCCCTAGTGGACTGCTATAGTCTCCTGGGGATCTGCTGAGGCCATACTGCAGTCTTTGTGGTACAGAGCAGGCCACAGAATGGTCCTAGTGGACTGCTATAGTCTCCTGGGGATCTGCTGAGGCCATACTGCAGTCTTTGTGGTACAGAGCAGGCCACAGAATGGTCCTAGTGGACTGCTATAGTCTCCTGGGGATCTGCTAAAGGCCATACTGCAGTCTTTGTGGTACAGAGCAGGCCACGGAATGGCCCTAGTGGACTGCTATAGTCTCCTGGGGATCTGCTGAGGCCATACTGCAGTCTTTGTGGTACAGAGCAGGCCACAGAATGGTCCTAGTGGACTGCTATAGTCTCCTGGGGATCTGCTGAGGCCATACTGCAGTCTTTGTGGTACAGAGCAGGCCACAGAATGGTCCTAGTGGACTGCTATAGTCTCCTGGGGATCTGCTAAGGCCATACTGCAGTCTTTGTGGTACAGAGCAGGCCACGGAATGGCCCTAGTGGACTGCTATAGTCTCCTGGGGATCTGCTAAGGCCATACTGCAGTCTTTGTGGTACAGAGCAGGCCACGGAATGGCCCTAGTGGACTGCCATGGTCTCCTGGGGATCTGCTGAGGCCATACTGCAGTCTTTGTGGTACAGAGCAGGGCCAGAATGGTCCTAGTGGACTGCTATAGTCTCCTGGGGATCTGCTAAGGCCATACTGCAGTCTTTCTGGTACGGAACAGGCCACGGATGGCCCTAGTGGACTGCTATAGTCTCCTGGGGATCTGCTAAGGCCATACTGCAGTCTTTGTGGTACAGAGCAGGCCACGGAATGGCCCTAGTGGACTGCTATAGTCTCCTGGGGATCTGCTGAGGCCATACTGCAGTCTTTGTGGTACAGAGCAGGCCACAGAATGGTCCTAATGGACTGCTATAGTCTCCTGGGGATCTGCTAAGGCCATACTGCAGTCTTTGTGGTACAGAGCAGGCCACGGAATGGCCCTAGTGGACTGCCATAGTCTCCTGGGATCTGCTAAGGCCATACTGCAGTCTTTGTGGTACAGAGCAGGCCACTTGAATGGCCCTAGTGGACTGCTATAGTCTCCTGGGGATCTGCTGAGGCCATACTGCAGTCTTTGTGGTACAGAGCAGCCACAGAATGGTCCTAGTGGACTGCTATAGTCTCCTGGGATCTGCTGAGGCCATACTGCAGTCTTTGTGGTACAGAGCAGGCCACAGAATGGTCCTAGTGGACTGCTATAGTCTCCTGGGGATCTGCTAAGGCCATACTGCAGTCTTTGTGGTACAGAGCAGGCCACGGAATGGCCCTAGTGGACTGCTATAGTCTCCTGGGGATCTGCTGAGGCCATACTGCAGTCTTTGTGGTACAGAGCAGGCCACAGAATGGTCCTAGTGGACTGCCATAGTCTCCTGGGGATCTGCTGAGGCCATACTGCAGTCTTTGTGGTACAGAGCAGGCCACAGAATGGTCCTAGTGGACTGCTATAGTCTCCTGGGGATCTGCTAAGGCCATACTGCAGTCTTTGTGGTACAGAGCAGGCCACGGAATGGCCCTAGTGGACTGCTATAGTCTCCTGGGGATCTGCAAGGCCATACTGCAGTCTTTGTGGTACAGAGCAGGCCACGGAATGGCCCTAGTGGACTGCCATGGTCTCCTGGGGATCTGCTGAGGCCATACTGCAGTCTTTGTGGTACAGAGCAGGCCACAGAATGGTCCTAGTGGACTGCTATAGTCTCCTGGGGATCTGCTAAGGCCATACTGCAGTCTTTGTGGTACAGAGCAGGCCACGGAATGGCCCTAGTGGACTGCTATAGTCTCCTGGGATCTGCTGAGGCCATACTGCAGTCTTTGTGGTACAGAGCAGGCCACGGAATGGCCCTAGTGGACTGCTATAGTCTCCTGGGGATCTGCTAAGGCCATACTGCAGTCTTTGTGGTACAGAGCAGGCCACGGAATGGCCCTAGTGGACTGCTATAGTCTCCTGGGGATCTGCTGAGGCCATACTGCAGTCTTTGTGGTACAGAGCAGGCCACAGAATGGTCCTAGTGGACTGCTATAGTCTCCTGGGGATCTGCTAAGGCCATACTGCAGTCTTTGTGGTACAGAGCAGGCCACGGAATGGCCCTAGTGGACTGCTATAGTCTCTGGGGATCTGCTGAGGCCATACTGCAGTCTTTGTGGTACAGAGCAGGCCACAGAATGGTCCTAGTGGACTGCTATAGTCTCCTGGGGATCTGCTGAGGCCATACTGCAGTCTTTGTGGTACAGAGCAGGCCACAGAATGGTCCTAGTGGACTGCTATAGTCTCCTGGGATCTGCTAAGGCCATACTGCAGTCTTTGTGGTACAGAGCAGGCCACGGAATGGCCCTAGTGGACTGCTATAGTCTCCTGGGGATCTGCTAAGGCCATACTGCAGTCTTTTGTGGTACAGAGCAGGCCACGGAATGGCCCTAGTGGACTGCCATGGTCTCCTGGGGATCTGCTGAGGCCATACTGCAGTCTTTGTGGTACAGAGCAGGCCACAGAATGGTCCTAGTGGACTGCTATAGTCTCCTGGGGATCTGCTAAGGCCATACTGCAGTCTTTGTGGTACAGAGCAGGCCACAGAATGGTCCTAGTGGACTGCTATAGTCTCCTGGGGATCTGCTAAGGCCATACTGCAGTCTTTGTGGTACGGAACAGGCCACGGAATGGCCCTAGTGGACTGCTATAGTCTCCTGGGGATCTGCTAAGGCCATACTGCAGTCTTTGTGGTACAGAGCAGGCCACGGAATGGCCCTAGTGGACTGCTATAGTCTCCTGGGGATCTGCTGAGGCCATACTGCAGTCTTTGTGGTACAGAGCAGGCCACAGAATGGTCCTAGTGGACTGCTATAGTCTCCTGGGGATCTGCTAAGGCCATACTGCAGTCTTTGTAGTACAGAGCAGGCCATGAATGGCCCTAGTGGACTGCTATAGTCTCCTGGGGATCTGCTAAGGCCATACTGCAGTCTTTGTGGTACAGAGCAGGCCACGGAATGGCCCTAGTGGACTGCTATAGTCTCCTGGGGATCTGCTGAGGCCATACTGCAGTCTTTGTGGTACAGAGCAGGCCACAGAATGGTCCTAGTGGACTGCTATAGTCTCCTGGGGATCTGCTGAGGCCATACTGCAGTCTTTGTGGTACAGAGCAGGCCACAGAATGGTCCTAGTGGACTGCTATAGTCTCCTGGGGATCTGCTAAGGCCATACTGCAGTCTTTGTGGTACAGAGCAGGCCACGGAATGGCCCTAGTGGACTGCTATAGTCTCCTGGGGATCTGCTGAGGCCATACTGCAGTCTTTGTGGTACAGAGCAGGCCACAGAATGGTCCTAGTGGACTGCTATAGTCTCCTGGGGATCTGCTGAGGCCATACTGCAGTCTTTGTGGTACAGAGCAGGCCACAGAATGGTCCTAGTGGACTGCTATAGTCTCCTGGGGATCTGCTAAGGCCATACTGCAGTCTTTGTGGTACAGAGCAGGCCACGGAATGGCCCTAGTGGACTGCTATAGTCTCCTGGGGATCTGCTAAGGCCATACTGCAGTCTTTGTGGTACAGAGCAGGCCACGGAATGGCCCTAGTGGACTGCCATGGTCTCCTGGGGATCTGCTGAGGCCATACTGCAGTCTTTGTGGTACAGAGCAGGCCACAGAATGGTCCTAGTGGACTGCTATAGTCTCCTGGGGATCTGCTAAGGCCATACTGCAGTCTTTGTGGTACAGAGCAGGCCACAGAATGGTCCTAGTGGACTGCTATAGTCTCCTGGGGATCTGCTAAGGCCATACTGCAGTCTTTGTGGTACGGAACAGGTCACGGAATGGCCCTAGTGGACTGCCATGGTCTCCCGAGGAACTGCTAGAGCCATTCTGTTGTCTGTTTTGTACCTTACCTGTGGCAGAGTACTATAGGCAACCTTTGTACTGAAATCCGAGCTGAAAGTGATCATAAATGTACAATCTTTAGGTGGTGATTAATAAATGCCTAATGCATACTACCTTGCACTCAATCCCACTCATCTTTCTGTGATGACAGTGACTTTCAAAAACATTTTGAGATTTAAAAAACAAAATTTTTAAGATTAAAAAAGGACATATTTCACTAATAGTCAAAATAATGTGTGAATTGGATTTTGGGCAGGTCCTATCTGTTAGAATTATATTTTATTCAAATTTTAGTATTATGTTTTAGTTAGATTGTATTCTTTAATTACAGTAATCGCTTGGGAGCTGATCTAATGTTCAAGAATTGTCTATTTCAATCAGTGGTGTAACAACGTGGGGAGGGAAATCCGAGAAAATATTCAAAATTGGGATATATTTAGTTATATATTTTTTCTTGCTTTTAAATGACAAATTGCCTCGGAAGTGAGCTAAATTCGACAACTTCTTGGGAGAGGGAGGGAGGACCTAGAACCTTTCGAACCCCCTCACTTTTTAATGCTGGCTACGCCACTGGTTTTAATATATTTAAGGTATATTTATATTGTCAAAATCTGCCTGAAAAAGTTTTTTTTTTTTTTTTCATTTCAAAAGTTTGCCAAAACCAACGTGACATGCATATTTGTTTACATATATATATATATATATATATATATATATATATATATAGATATATATATATATATATATATATATATATATATATATATATATATATATATATATATATATATATATATATATATATATATATATATATATATATATATATATATATATATATATATATATATATAAATATATATATATATATATATATATATATAATATATATATGTATATATATATATATATATAGCTAATTAATGCACCCAGCGCACAAAAATACCCCTCCCCCCACCCCCCTCCCCTCACACACACCAACCAGCTCACCAGAAACCTATATGACTGAGACGGCTGACCTGTCTCTGGCTTATAATTTATCCAGAGTCCATATGTACCGGTGACTGCACCGGACAATCGTAGTGCCGGCTGGTACTCTCACTATTATTATTTGTCTCCATCACGAAAAATGCCTTAAGTCCAACTTTCTTGTTCAAAAGGATTTTTCATAATCTATTCAATAACACAATCGAAAGTGTAATTCAAGTTAATTGCTTTGTATAGTAAAGCTTAGATTTTGGCTAGTTTCCTTTTAAACAGGATAAACTAGTATCCCTTTCATTTATATACATACACACTAGCATTTTCCTATGCCTACACCGTACTACACTTAAGGCCTATAGTCTCTATCTGTAGTTCCTGGTATGCTTATATTCTGGCTTGTTTCCCTGTAAACAGGATAAACTAGTATCGATTTCATTTATATACATACACACTGTAGCATTTTCCTATGCCTACACTGTACTACACTTAAGGCCTATAGTCTCTATCTGTAGTTCGTGGTATGCCTTGGGCGTCACTTACGGCCCTCCTTCTTTTGGGCTCTACCAGTCTCCTACTTACAATATTTAAAAAATGGGTGCCATGCAATCTATCAAATTCCAACACAACATTCATGGTGTATGGTTTTTCATTGTTGTTATTCAACAGTAATCCTTCGTATGGGTAATAGGACCAATCTTCGTTAACCCCCGGGTGATGTTAGAACACCCACCCCAGTTCTTTGGCTATATCATCCGTTAAGGGATTGCAATACCCGTTCTCGTTTTCCCTCCCTGGTCTTCCCCACGTGTGTTCTAAGAATACCCATTCTCCTACTATCGGCCCATTGGCCACATTCATGTATTGGTCATGCTCCCCTCTGTACAGTGCATGCCATACCCTCCTTCTTCCGTCTGAGTCTATGTAATAGGGGGTCACTTGCCACCGTCCCTCATTTGCATTTCCTGCTGCTATAACCCAGTTTTCGGGTATTCTTGGATCATATATTCCTTCTGGGTACCATTTTGTATTTCCTATTTCTTCTATCTTATTCAATAATACAATTTCAGCAATATTACTAGTTCCAGTACTTAACCAATCTGGATATTCACTTCTGTTCTATTGGGCTCATATTTAACATACTAGCATTTTCATAATACTTTCTCATATTTTCCCATACATTTTCCTCTGATTCTGGATCATATGTATAATCTGGTAATATTGGTGATAAGGGGGGTGTTCTTAACGGTCCGTTTCCCGCCCCCCTTCTTCTTCTTCATCCTCTGTATCCGATATATTCATCGGATCCCCTCCCCTCCTGTCATGACATACTTTTTTCGTCTCCACTTGCCAAATAACTGTATTCGTGCCCCTCTACCGTCATGCCCTCCACTATTGTACCTAAATCTATCCCATGGAAGACTGTATTCCATGTGTCTGGCTCAAACATGTTTTCGTGCAATTCTTGCACCATGTGTTGTTCCCTGCCCTGTGCTCTACCCCTGTTTCGAACCAACTGTTTGGTGTTAATCCTGTGTCCTGGGGGGTGAACCATGAACCTGACAATATCTTATGTGCATTTGGCATCAATAGTTTGTTGCCGTCTAGCTTACTTGTTCTTATCTTACCCCCACCGTTCTGCTGTGTATGATCGGGTGTGCCATTTTCCAATTTGCCCTCTTGGCTGGTCTCCCACTTTTCCCCTTCCCTCCTATGCCTGTTATGGTTCCCTGTTCATTCTCTGTTCTGTTGGCCGTCCTAGGGACATGCCTTGCCCCCGTTACATATTGTGTATTTTCTGCCTCAGCCCCCGTCTGATGTAATGTAGGGGAACTGGTGCATCACCCCTTGTCAGTGTGTATTCTGGGCAGGTGTCGGGTGTTTTTTCCCCCACCTGTTTTGACATTTCCTTCAACAAGCCAAAGCTGATGTTAAACTGTATCTGATACCCTATTTTAGCACCCTCCCGTGTTCACCCCTGTTATCCTTATGGTGTATTTCCATTCTGCCTTTGCCCTGAAGCTCACCGTGTCAGGGTGACTGTGGCTCCTCATGCCGAACAATATGATCGGCAGGGCCTCGTCGACATAACCAATGTCGAATTCCCTTCCCTGGTGTATCTGGGTGTTATCACGCAAAATTGCATGTTTTGCTATATCAGGCTGAACGGCCAACTGGCCAATTCCCTTTTTCTCCTGTAACCGAACAGTTGGTCGGTTGTTTTTCTTTTTGGGTGGTATATCGTGCTCGTGTGTAGCTCTGATACAAACCCCTCAGGTCGTGATTCAACCCCTTCACCATGAACCCCTGATTTATATCTGCCCTCCACGACCATCCCTCCATATCACTAATACTTATCATATCAAACGGCATGTCCTGAAATGCAAATATCTCGTTAATCTTATCCTGCAGCTCAAAGGCAACGTTTCTTACATTGGCTGCCACAGTCATGTCTACACCCATTCTTAACGTTTCTACTTTTGTGTGTTTTAATGACGGGCAGAAAGATATTTGTTACATCTTAATTATCCACCAGCGTCATGGAGTTTTCCTGCGTGGGCTTATCCCGACGCACCGTCCAAGCCGCCTTTGGCATCTCGTTTGGCCTCTCGTTTGGCCTGTGGACTTTTCGTCCGAGCAGGCCGTTTTTGTCGGTGACAAAGTCGTATGACATTTGGTTATTTATGTGGATGGATTGTTTGCCGTCCGCAAGCATGGTCGTTTACCACGTCTGGATGCCCGACATTTCCACACCGATTCTCTCAACGATTATTTCGTCGAACTGCTCTACCAAATTTATCCACTGAAAACACTTAAGATATGCTTTAATGTCATTTACAGGTACCATGACCTTATTAGTTCTGTTTCACATGGGTGTTGTAGAATGTTTCCGTATTCACGAAATGAAGGCTGTCTTCTTCTATGTCTCCCGTCGTCAGTCCCCCTTCCCATTTGTAGAGGTCGTACCAGTTGCTGTTTATCTCTGAGCTTTCAAAGGTGAACTCTCTCCTATTCCGGTTTGACATGTTGGTCCTCTGCCCGTATTGCATCGGTTTCCCAACTTTACCCACGTTCGAGCCGCTGCCTGGACATCCTTCATCCCCAGTTGCACCCCCCGCATCCGGCACATCCTCTCCTAGATCAGGTATAGTCGCCAGAGCAGTACTAGTCTCTCCCAGTGTTTGGAGAATATCCTGAGGGACTTTCTTACCCATTGTGTCAATAGGTTCGTAATTTTTTGCATTTTAATATTCCGCCCCTTCGTGCAGTATTTGCTTCTTTTCTGTCACTTATTATTTAATCTATACTTGTGTTGCCGTGCGCTGCGGCTGCTAAATCAGTCTTTTGGCGATTTAAAGTATATTGGTCAATTCTGGCTATTGCACCCCACCTTTTCATTTTTTCCTCGTCAATTGACACTGTTTCCCGTGTTTATATGCATATCGTTCTGGCCTGAAAACACGGTCAGTGTCGAATAAATATTTGTCTATCAATTGTTTGCTGTGAATGGCAGTGTCACTTATAGTACGCTCCACAACTCACTGATTTTGGCGTAATTCTTCAGAAGAGTTTTATCTGCATCCTCAATTGAAATTCGCGGATCTGAATACTGTAAATCGTGTATTTTACTTGCACGATTTACTTTGCTACTTCGTTTGCTGGTTCAATATTGTCCATTAAGTTCTTTTCTATGATCTGTTCCGGGCCCTGTCCAATGCTGTCCAGGGAAATGGATTCTGAATGGTAAACCTTTTTTCTTTGATGCTTTTTCCATGCAAAGTATAACCAAATTTTTCCCAAGAAGACAAATGCACCCGAAATTATAATCTGTTCTATGTTTTCCAAAGTAAAAGTTATTTCTGCTGTGCTGGCACTGCT
>JAIGNY010000624.1:70000-82500 GCA_020152595.1 Chiridota heheva
AGAATAATTACAAACATTTGTAAATTAAACTAATTATGATTTTGATGTGTGTTTATACAAATGTGAAAATTAATACTGCATGATTCATTTTCAAAGTAGGAATCAGAACTGAAGAAGTGAAAACTTAAAAAAAAACCACATCTTGGGATTCTAATTTAAAGTCCTAAATACAATATGTGTTTGGCACTGCCATTATAGAAAAGGGTGACAAAATGCGTCTTGTCAGATTCTGGTTGCATTGTAATATACGACAAATATCAAACTCCTGGATTGACGTATAATATTAAACTTTGTGATTGTGGCTGCGTAAACCTTAATAGGACTGGGAAGGTGGATTAAATCTGATGTAATGGGGACACTATCTTGAGTTCAATGACGGATGACCCATGTGGGGCTGCATGACGGGTGACCCATGTGGGGCTATATGACGGATGACCCATGTGGGCTACATGACGGATGACCCATGTGGGGCTACATGACGGATGACCCATGTGGGGCTACATGACGGATGACCCATGTGGGGCTACATGACGGATGACCCATGTGGGGCTACATGACTGATGACCCATGTGGGGCTACATGACGGAAGAGAGAGAGAGGAGAGAAAGAAATTTCTTTTTCACTAAAATAAAGGAGGTTTCCCGAAAATTGACAAAGATTTCCTTAAAATTCATGAAAATTTTACAGAAGTGTATTATTTTTTTGAGGGGGTGGGGATGGAAGCGGATATGATTTTTTAGGGGGCGGGTCTAAGACACGCCACTGCTTTCTTTATCACTATCCATACCAAAATATTAAATGCCATGATAGCCCTTTTTTAAAGGGTGTTCTTGTAATTGAGAAATATCTTAAATTTTTGATTACATGAACATAACTTGCAATTTAAATTTGTTACTATACACCGGAAGTCTGCAACATTGAATATGAAATCCATGGCGTGTTTTTGTTTCGCCAAAATCTATAAACGATAGCAAAACTGTATAGGGGGTAAAGCAAAACAATTTTCATGATTATGTATTTAATATTTCCCGCATCCCCCAAAAGAAAAGAAAAAAGGCCCGCGTCTCTCAGAGGCGTAGGAAGAGGGGGAGTGAAACTGCATGCAACCGGGATTTTCCCTTCCCAATTGTATGCTTTTGCTCGATTGGAAGATGAAATTGGAGAAGTTGTGGTAAAATTGTTGGAGATTTTGGTAAAATTTCCCGACAATTGGCCAAAATTTCCCGAAAACTGCCCAAACAGTCCATTTTCGATTGAAACTTAATTTACCAGTGCAATTTTTCCACTTGTCACTGGTAGAATTTTCATTTTCTTTGCCCATCCTGAGAAATTACCTATCCTACGCTGATGCCGTCCCTCCTATAGCATGGGTGACGACAGGATTAACAAACGGGGATTACCACCATCCTACTTATATACAAAATTTTGTCATCACTCCCGATGGGCATTTGGAGCAAAGATAACATAAACATATTTTTGAAGAGCAAATACCCAATTTCTTTTCCCACAGATTGTGATTCATTGTCAAAATTGGGTTACCAAGTTGTATCCTTAAAATCTGTAAATCGTTCCCTTTCAAAATGGGATAGCAATATAATCTAACTTTACTATACACATTTACTGGTTTGCGTCCGCAGGATACAGTTATTTAATCAAGTCAGCGCCACGGTAACTTGAAGTCCGAAAAACCCTGTTCAAAGGAGTCGAACGAGAGCGGACTCAACTGTCAACAAATGTTCCTGTTAAGTGAGGGGATCCTAGACCCATCCCAAGACGAAGTGTTGAAATGTAGCCCACTTCTGAGGGCAATTTGTTTTTGAAAAACAAAAAATATATTTTAACAAAAAACGAAAAAGGGGGAGGGTCAAATATTCGCAAAAGGAGCAGCCCATTCCCTGACTTAAAGTTGTTATTTGAGATGATTTCCATCTATATGCCACACAACTGCCTCTATCTTGCCCCAGTAACAATTATACTGTTTACTGCTATTATATGTTTTTGCAAGTTTTGTTGCGCATACAATAAAAAAAGGCATCTGGAAGAAATTGGAATATGAAGTGTATTTCTTCCTCTTCGTAAAAGTTTTATAATCCTGAAACAGATACTGGGGGTATGCTCCAATTATTATGCCCGAATGTTGCATTGATTTTAAGCCATTTTGAAAACAAGAAATCTTCAGACCAGGGCTTCACCCAAGAACACCTGCACAATTTTTCTCAATTTTCAGAGGAAAGTTATCCTCTGCCTGTTTTGAAATGGTAACCTACAGATATTAAAATTGTCTTTTTTTTATCCCTTAAATTTTGTCAGCTTGTGTTGCGATTTTTGATTTTCAGCCATTCTGGGGTAACAAACAGATCTACAAGAAATGCCCATAGGTTAAGGGGCTTCTCCCCCTGGACCCCTACCAAAGTTTTGCTCCTGGATGCCGCCAGGGGCCTCTAAACTGGTAATTTATGTTTCGCAGTTCGGTGTTTGGTACTTGGTACTGTTTCTCCAAGCCAAAATGTCTGGCGATAATACTGGTGGTGGTGGATACATTTTCGACGGGAAAAATTTGTCTTTCACCCCCTGCATTTGAAGTCTATTTACGCCCTGCCTGCAGACGGGCAAACTTTAATAAAGTCGGTTCCATCAGTCCAGTCGCGCTTTGAAAAGTAAATTGTCCCCTACTACTTCCAGGCAATTAGAACTTTACAATTTTTTTGAAAACACTGTGAACCCCACTTTGTGCAGGAAAAATGGGAAAGATAAAGTCCTATATTCGCATTTAACTTGAAGGAACATTACGACCTTGACTAAAAAGGTCAGCTCCTCTCAGAGAAAGTTTTCTCTTGCCTCCTACGCATCGAGGCAAGGGCAGGGGTAGACCTCTGAACACACCACCGAGTACGTCATCGATTATGTTTGACATTGTCAGTTTCACCGCAATTTTTCGATTGTACCACCTACGAATCATGAAACCATATTTCACAATCATGCACTCTTCCATCATTTCGTTGATAAAAAGCGGATTTCTAATAAAGTAAGTCATTTAATCTTCTAACGACAGCGGCGTAGGAAAGTATTTGAAATTGAAGGGGGAGGAGGGAGGTGAATTAAACCATTTGTCTCAACAAACCAAACCTCGGTACAAAAATGTGTGGGTCTTTATGACAGTCCAAAACTATTTGTAAGAAAGAGGGGTGGGGGTCCTACAAAATTATTAGAAATATTGGTAGCGGCAAAATTTCCCGAAAATTGAAGAAGACTTAACAAAAATGAATTAAATTTGATACGAAAATTGAAGGACATTTCCTGAAAAATACAAAAAAATGATGATTTTTTTTTTTTTACGAGTTCTTTTTCTCGATTTTTTTTCCGTGCAATTCCCTTAAAAGGAATTGCACGAAAATTTAAAGTTTCCAGAATAAAGAAGCCATACCTGACTGTTCAAAATCAGTTTGCTAAACCTTCATTTTGGGGGGACGAAATGGTACATGGCCCCCTGGAAAATTGTTTATTTCCCCACCTTCCCCCGCTTCCTACGGCCCTGACTTACGAAATTGACTCATTCTTCTAGTCGCCGGCATCTATGTGATAACGCGGTAGATTGACCTGTTGACAGCAAAAAAATATACCATACATCATACGGAAGTGTATTTGTATGACGCCTATCCGCTACCGTACTGAATTTGGGATTTCCATGTTAGCTTGTCGCAATCTGATAAGGAATTCAGCGCTCCGACCTATCATGGCTTCTTATCAATATTTAAATTCGAGGGGTATTGATCCTTTGTTTGACATTGTTTAGCTTTGTCTCCTAGCAGTCAAGCCACACCTCTTTTTCTTATGTCTCCGCCTTTTTCCTGCAGTTCATGGCAAGTTGCTCCGCCTTTGATTTAAGTTCATTTCTTCTCATTCGTTAAACAACTGCCAGGCTATTGGCGAAACTTTTCTTGGTTATATCCAAGAGAAAAGGTTAAAAGTGCGCCGGATATAACCGGAAGAAAGTGTGTACGCGCGACGCTGAGTTTTGGTGACGTTCAGATGACGTAGGCAGAATCAGAACCAATGCATATGGGAAAGAAAGAGTTTAGTGGAAAAAAATGAAACAAAATTTGGAGACTGCTGCAGCCAGGCAGCACAGGCCATCGGGCCTGCTGCATACACCTTGTGCCGGGGGCCGGATACGTTCATGTATTTGTCATCACTTTTCGTGTCGCAGAACAAGAAGAAGCAATTCCGTAGGCCTACGTAAAACACTGACAGTAACTGTTAGTGTTATTTTGTAAGCTCTCGTTCAAGTTCAGGTAGGCCTATTGAACTTGAAGCGGCTAAAATTAATATTGCCGGTGTAACGTGCTAATCTGAGTACGGTACCAATGCGATGTAAATCCGATCAGTCGTGGGTAGTGTGTCTACGGTGGCCTTGAAATTGGATGGGCCACAGAAGAAAGACTTTTATAACCTAAGTCTTCAAGGAACATTTTAGTTTGAATATCTATGTTAAAAGACGGGGGTGAGTGTGGAATAAGGTGTAAGTTTAAGGTATGAACATTTTAGAGGTATTGCCAAGTAATGTGGGCAGGCAATAATATGAAAAATTAAGAATCTCAAAAAATTACACATTCAAATGAATTAACATGCTTTGTTTAATTTTCCCGGGTAATTTTTTCGTTGTTAAACTCGTTATAGACTAGGAGCGGACCCGTAGCCAGCTTTACATATTTTTTTGTTTTGTTTAGGGATGGTAAAGGGGGGGAGCGGATGGGGAAACGCCCAAGTGAAATGATTAGGACATGCTATTTTGGTATGCTGTTTACCCCCAAAAATGTTTGGAATTTTACTGATTTAGCCACTTTACAATTTTGTTTTTGTTTAGAGAGGGGGAGGGGGAGGAGAGGG
Organism: Chiridota heheva; assembly: GCA_020152595.1. Lineage (NCBI taxonomy): Eukaryota > Metazoa > Echinodermata > Holothuroidea > Apodida > Chiridotidae > Chiridota > Chiridota heheva. Next base: position 74,888 of record JAIGNY010000624.1, read on the forward strand.
GGGGAAGTCCAAGTGAAATGATTGGGACAAGCTATTTGGTAAAATCGAAAGGTTTTCTGGCCCCCTCGTCGGTTAGAAAGAAAATCAGTGAAAATCCAAACATGTCCACACACTAAGTCAATGGGACTTAAATCCTGATAATCTGTGACAGTAAGATAGGGTCGGATAAATGTGAAGGAGGGGGAAATTGGCCCCGTTTGGCATTTGAGCGTCAGGGGGATGTAGAGGCCTTTCGATTCAAGTCTTAAAATCAATACTTGTAGTTAATTAATTAACCTTAATTAGCCCTGCTCACAACGGCACGACCCTAACGTGCCGTTGTGAGCAGCGTGCCGTTGTGAGCAAGGCTGTTTACCCCCAGAAAAGTTTGGATTTTCACTGATTTTTGTTTCTCACCGGCGAGGGTGCCCAAAAACTTTTCGATTGATGTATGAATTTCAATACTTGAAGCTGGTTAATTACCCCTAATTAGCTGTGCTCACAACGGCACGGGCTGTCCACACACTAAGTCAATGGGACTTAAATCTCTGATAATCCGTGACAGTAAGATGGGGTCGGATAAATGTGAAGAAGGAGGGGGAAATTGGCCCCGTTTGGTGTTTGAGCATCAGGGGGGTGTAGAAGCCATTCGATTCAAGTCTTAAAATCAATACTTGTAGTTAATTAATTAACCTTAATTAGCCCTGCTCACAACGGCACGACCCTAACGTGCCGTTGTGAGCAGCGTGCCGTTGTGAACAAGGCTGTTTACCCCCAGAAAAGTTTGGATTTTCACTGATTTTTGTTTCTCACCGGCGAGGGTGCCCAAAAACTTTTCGATTGATGTATGAATTTTAATACTTGAAGCTGGTTAATTATCCCTAATTAGTTGTGCTCACAACGGCACGGGATGTCCACACACTAAGTCAATGGGACTTAAATCCCTGATAATCCGTGACAGTAAGATGGGGTCGGATAAATGTGAAGGAGGGGGAAATTGGCCCCGTTTAGTATTTGAGCATCAGGGGGGTGTAGAGGCCTTTCGATTCAAGTCTTAAAATCAATACTTGTAGTTAATTAATTAACCATAATTAGCCCTGCTCACAACGGCACGACCCTAACGTGCCGTTGTGAGCAGCGTGCCGTTGTGAGCAAGGCTGTTTACCCCCAGAAATGTTTGGATTTTCACTGGTTTTTGTTTCTCACCGGCGAGGGGGCCCAAAAACTTTTCGATTGATGTATAAATTTTAATACTTGAAGCTGGTTAATTATCCCTAATTAGCTGTGCTCACAACGGCACGGGATGTCCACACACTAAGTCAATGGGACTTAAATCCCTGATAATCCGTGACAGTAAGATGGGGTCGGATAAATGTGAAGGAGGGGGAAATTGGCCCCGTTTAGTATTTGAGCATCAGGGGGGTGTAGAGGCCTTTCGATTCAAGTCTTAAAATCAATACTTGTAGTTAATTAATTAACCATAATTAGCCCTGCTCACAACGGCACGACCCTAACGTGCCGTTGTGAGCAGCGTGCCGTTGTGAGCAAGGCTGTTTACCCCCAGAAATGTTTGGATTTTCACTGATTTTTTTTTTCTCACCGGCGAGGGGGCCCAAAAACTTTTCGATTGATGTATGAATTTCAATATTTGAAGCTGGTTAATTATCCCTAATTAGCTGTGCTCACAACGGCACGGGCTGTCCACACACTAAGTCAATGGGACTTAAATTTCTGATAATCCGTGACAGTAAGATGGGGTCGGATAAATGTGAAGGAGGGGGAAATTGGCCCCGTTTAGTATTTGAGCATCAGGGGGGTGTAGAGGCCTTTCGATTCAAGTCTTAAAATCAATACTTGTAGTTAATCAATTAACCTTAATTAGCCCTGCTCACAACGGCACGACCCTAATGTGCCGTTGTGAGCAGCGTGCCGTTGTGAGCAAGGCTGTTTACCCCCAGAAATGTTTGGATTTTCACTGATTTTTGTTTCTCACCGGCGAGGGGGCCCAAAAACTTTTCGATTGATGTATAAATTTTAATATTTGAAGCTGGTTAATTATCCCTAATTAGCTGTGCTCACAACGGCACGGGATGTCCACACACTAAGTCAATGGGACTTAAATCCCTGATAATCCGTGACAGTAAGATGGGGTCGGATAAATGTGAAGGAGGGGGAAATTGGCCCCGTTTAGTATTTGAGCATCAGGGGGGTGTAGAGGCCTTTCGATTCAAGTCTTAAAATCAATACTTGTAGTTAATTAATTAACCTTAATTAGCCCTGCTCACAACGGCACGACCCTAATGTGCCGTTGTGAGCAGCGTGCCGTTGTGAGCAAGGCTGTTTACCCCCAGAAATGTTTGGATTTTCACTGATTTTTTTTCTCACCGGCGAGGGGGCCCAAAAACTTTTCGATTGATGTATGAATTTCAATATTTGAAGCTGGTTAATTATCCCTAATTAGCTGTGCTCACATCAATGGGACTTAAATCCGTGATAATCCGTGAAACAAATCATGCTGTTTTTTGGAAATTTATATCTTTTCCAACAAATTGTGAACTTTTTCCCACAGTTTTCAAAAAGAAATGATTTTAAATGTTGAAACTCCGGATAAACTGCAAAACTATCCCGACAAACTGTCAAGTTTTCTCGGTAAAATTGTGGGAAAATTATTCATGTGGAATTTGGGATGAATGGATCACAGTTTTGTACTAAGTACTCTCTCTTAAATATGTCTTTGGCTATATGTTTTTCCCAGGACCTCTTCATAAAAAGCAAAAAACAAAACTGCATCAAACCTCTTACAACGCAGAAACCAAAAAGGTGGTAAAATGTGACCGCAGAAACCCCCCATTCTCCCACCCCCTACTCCCTTTGGAAAATTTCTGGATCTGCACCTGATTTTTTCTATCTCTGGGTATCATTCCTCAATCATCATCACGGTAAAAGAAAGCACCTTAAAAATACAGTAAACACTTTTACATGCCTTTTGCTGAATTACAAAGTCCTTCGCATCCAATGACAGAAATTTGTTTATTATTTGGTAATGTTCTCCAGAAATCACTTACAAGAAGCCCTTGGGAGGAAGGGAGGGGGGGGGCTAACCTGGGCAATGGCTGCGAGGGGGAAATGGCTTATCAACTAAGAAAAATACCGTAAAATCATTATTTTTATATTGCATTACGAACAAATTGCCCGAATATTGCAAATTTTCAAATGGTAATATGGTCATATAATCACACAAGACCATATCGTAAACAGCAAAATATTTTGAAGAGGGAAAAAAAGGGTCATTATCAAATTGAACACCAAAAAAGGAATAACTTTGATAAGCAAAAACACTTCAGGTGATCTTTTGGAATTTCTGCAAAATCCTGTGTCAAATCTTGCCGAAATTTATATAGGCTTTGAATTTTGAAATTAATTTTGCTGAATTTTCCACTAAATTTGCCCGAATTTTGTACGATCTGAAAATTTGGAAGGGGCATGTGCTTCTGTCCCGGGACGAGAACGTTTACGTAAATATTTGCCTAAAAACTTTGAAATGTACAATCCACCCCCATCCCATTTGATCACCACACTGGATGTGGATGTTTTAATAGACATCTTTCCAACCTCGGGCCAACCCACCGCCACCAGCACAATATACAGCCATTTAATTTTGCCAAGGTTATCAGTTTATGGCGCAAAAAGTTATGTAATTTCAATGTGAAAAGTGAGGAACATGGCCCACTATTAATGATAAATAAATGAAATCTGGCTGCCTGGGGACAAGTGAGCCATCCCCCTTTATATTATTGGACATGCAACAATAATAGTCTGGACATGGAAACAGTTTGCCAAAGATGCACAACTTACACGTATACACTACGCCTCAAAGACTGAAACTTGAAAGATGTTTTTTTTTTACTCAGTCACGACCTTCAGTTGTTCCGAGATGTCAGTAGCAAAATGAGATGTAGATGTAGCGAGGTGATTTTTAAATACCACTTGTTTTCTTTAAAGATCAAAATGTTACTTCATGAACCCATTTGGAGTAAAGATTAGGTGTAGAACTAAACAAGAAGGCGTTAAGAAGGTTAGCTGAAATAAGTTTATTCCTTATGTGCGGCTCTACAGAAATGTACTGGAAAACTAAATAAAACTGAAAATCCACATCAAAAAATCCTTTCAATAGTGACCAACATGATCCAAGGGTCTTCAGGTCATGTAATGTTGCTTCACCGATGCACATAGCAGCATGAAGAGTTCTTGGCCAACATGCCAAGGGAAGAGGACGCCCGAAACAATCCGGTGTTACAAGTTTTGTTTCATATTAGTCAGCATATTTTACTTGAATATCTACATTTTGCTTGACTAGCTTCATTTTTGTGCCAGGAAATATTGAAAAGACAAGAAAAAGTGATTGACTATTCTTTTCCAAGTGTCATACACTTATATGTCATTCAAATTAAATATTTTGTCAAACAGCTTTAGTCTAGAGGTCCTTTACCTTGTGGCATATTTACCTCAAAATTACCAAAGACGGAAGCAAAAGTACATGTATATGCGTCACCAGAAAATATTAAAGGAAAAAAAAGGGAAGGAGGGGGTCAATTCATGGGCAACGGAGCGTAATAAAGTGGGGGCGCAAAGGTCTGAGTAAACCTTTTTAGGTAATATAATGGAAATAGGCCAACTTTTACCCAGGAGCCTTAGACAAGTAGTCCTGGAACTTTTAAGCTCCCTTGGTAGGGTCCAGGTGCAAAGCTCTGGTGGGGGCCAGGGGAAGAAGTACCCGGAAGGTCAGCGAATTGGCTGTCTTTCCAGGTCAGTTTTGGTCCGTCTTAAAACTTATGATATGAGTTTTATGTACTGATTTTTTTAAGTTTGATTAAAGACGTGACACATATCATGCGTAGGAAGGTGAAATTTGCCAGCAAAACATATAGCGACACGCGGAGCTTAATCCATAGGGGCACTTCTCGTTAGCGCATATGGGAGAAAACACGATTTGCACTTCGCCGAAGTTACTGAAGGTAGCACAGAGCTAAATATTTGCCCCATTGAAAGCTATGATAAAAGCGTTAAGTTTGGAGTCTTTTTTATACAAGAAAGCAAAAGATTTTGTGACTTTTGTGAAGTTTTCTGAGAAAAATGTTCTATTATCTTTTGGATGAGGGTAATTTTAAAAGGTGGTTACCGGAGGTTTTGGGCCCGAAGTCAAAAGATAGTAAATACCCTCATTTGATAACACTATTTTCAGTATTGCTGCATGGTAAAATAGTTCCCCATTTTTTTTTTCTGTAGATGATTTTAAGCAAATTCTATATTCAATCTCATGACATATTTTTTTCACCTGTTCATACACCTACTAAAATTTTCAAGTCTTGGACTTGTTCCTTCGTACTGTAAATGGCGGCCCATCAAAAATGTTTATTCAGCCTCTTTACTAAGAGTACTCATTCTGTTCTTGCGGATTAATGCCTGATTAGTTCCGGGCTACCTGAAGTCGAGTGATCGCAAGTCGGGAAAGTTTTGGTTATGGTCAGCTGCGTACCGAGCAAGTGATTTGCAAATAATCGATAGTTGGGTAATACCATTGGTGGCGATCCCGGGGGACGGGGTACATGTCCCCAAAATGTTGTTGGTGGACGAATATACTTATGCCCCCCCCCCCCCTCCCTCCTCACCCTAAAAAATTAAACCTTATATATAAAGCCTATGCAAACTTTGATCTGTTTTGTCATTTGACTGTTTGGTAATTTCCATCATTTTAAAGCCTCGTAACCCAATGCCCCCAGTAGTATATGGCCCAACGGACTGGGGACGAGTGGGGCCCTGCGTGCCCATACGGTATAACAGCCCCCACACTACATTTTGTTACGGGTCCCACTACGGACCCATAGGGTCCAGCCCGGGGGCTACCTTAGTTAGTCCTTATTGACCTCTGCTGCAGATACATTTAAACTTCATGCAGGCATCTTTATGTTTCATCTATGTAGTTTACATTGGACTGAGTATTTTTTAACAAGTACTAGATTTTATATTCAGATGCAATAGCATGGACAGGTACATATATTCTTTTCTAAAAATGGAGTATAAATGTATCTCAAGACTGAAATATCCAAGTCCCAGTCATGTGTTGTGCATTGACAGTTGATGCTGAAATGTATTTATGATGTCATGCATGTTAGTGTGGGGTGGGGTTTAATACAACTTGTTATGTGTAAGTGAGAAATGAAATGCCACATTGTAACCATAATGCATTTTGGTTTTGGTTTTTCATTTGATTGACATTTGAAATATTTCCTTTATTTACACTTTGCTTTTTGATACATATAATTCCAGGTGTGTTTTCTCTCTCTAAAACGGTCATAATGAGCTCATTCATAGTGTGTTATCTGTGACTCTTAATAGGTTGTGTTATCAATGTTCATTATGCAGTGTTAGATGTAACCTTTGAACATTTAAATACTTAGTGGCAGTCAAAATCATAGGTATATTGAAGGGAAATTCACAAAAGGGTAGGTGTTTGCCTTAAAAATAGTGTGATTTCTGTACAGTCATCACATGAACATGAAGCAAAAAATGTTTTGTGCAGGGGAGTCGTGAAGCAACTTTGGTTGGGGTGTATATGAACTTTTTGTGCTTATGAACTTTTTGTGCTTATGATAATACTCTTATTACTGTAATGGATGATTAATCCAAAGTGGAGCTATTTTCATTCAAATTTGAGCAAATTTTAACTAATTTTTGGTGATTTGTAAACCAAACTGGATAATTTGTTGTCAAATATGGACAGTACTTATCCAAATTGGAATGATATTTAGCCAAATTTGTGGGTGATGTTGATGATTGGAATTATATTTACCAAATTTAGATAATAAATTAGCAAAAAAATGGTATTTGAACCGAAGTTGGGCAATTTTAAACAAAAATTTGTGAGTTTTTATCTCAATTGGAGTGACTTTTTAATCATAAGGTGTTTCCATTATCAAAATTAGAAGGATTTCTAACCACTTGTAAACAACACTTTTATAGTTTTAGGCAAATTTTGGTGATTTGTCTGGGCTATTTTAAACATAATTTGGTTCTTTGCAACCACAGATTGTAAAGCTTATTTCAGTATTTAGGCTATTTCAATTCAAATTTGGACCATTTTTAACAGAATTTGAGCCATTTCAACTTTTTTAGTACTATTTTGAAACCAAATTTTGACCACATAAATTTGTCTATATGTTAGTACTTGAATATGGCAGAAAATAATGGTACATTTTTTCTTCGTTATCCTTATTTACATGAATAGCTGTCTTCTCACCGTCAACCAAGCTCAATTTTGCCAGAACATTTTGGTCATAAGCTAACTGTTTTGGTTATTCACTTTAAATGTTCCACACCTATGGTCACAGTTTTAGCAGTTAATAATTAGCAATGATAGTACCATTTATGCAATCGTTTTAAAGTGTTGAATAATGGGATTGAATTTATCTGACTCAGCAAAGACTATGAACCAGTGTACTTTTAAAGATACATTTTACATGATAGGAATTAAAGGGGAAAAAATGATAGGTAATTGTGCAGTATTCACATTTATTATGAGTAATTAACTGCATATTTATTCATAGGTGCTTTGAATCATCCAAATATTAGGTCTT